>OU862917.1:14768949-15236449 GCA_917880885.1 Limnephilus marmoratus | reverse complement strand
ATAATACTTTAATGTTATTATTCTTATCAAGATGTGTAGCTAAAATTCGGCTTTAATCGGTTAATTATTCGCTCGTTTCAAAATAATAGAAAAAAAACCGACGGTATCGTTTTTCGTGTTTAGGTGAAAATAAAACCGTTAGTATGATTTTTATCTCGATTTTAATTATAAAAAAAATCGGTTCACACACGCTTTTAATGTGTAGAAGGTAAATTGACGTGACTGTGGAATTGACGGTGTTTCCGAAGTAAGGTGAAATTCCTCTCACTTCGGGTGGTGTTGATCAAACCACATAGATTTTTTTTCTGCAATAGATAATCATTCTCATTGGCTTCATCCAGAATAAGTCGCACAATGTACCGAGCCGCTATCAATACGGAAAAAAACAATTAAATTAATCAGTCAAAAGGGAAAAAAAAAAAAAACGAAGTATCTTTTTCTAAAGCAGCTGCATGCGTTTGCGACAAAGGGTTAAAGGAATGTATAAGGTTATTTGTGACCGATAGCATATTCGTTTTGCTTTTTTATAAATTTGCAAGTAATTGCTTGGCGCAGGGAACATTTTTTATTCACAACTCAGCTCGAGTAACTAAACTAATAATAGTTATATCATTATTAAAAAGGTGATGTCGTCAAAAGGGCTTTGATGGAAGTGCCTGAATACAGCATTATAGTAACTGTGGTGTTAGTACTGCTGTTTTTATACAATTTATAATTCAATAATTGATTTCAGACACTTTACGTTGCCCTTTTATCTGTTAATTATTTTATTTATTTATTTGGGAGCCAAAAGCGTTGAGCGGCTCGTTTTATCAACGTCAGCTACTTCACCGATTTCTTCGACTTCAACGACTTCACCGAGGACATCGACTTCACGGACTTCATTGACTTCGTCGACATCATCGTCTCTACTGACTTCATCGAGTTCACAGACTCAACAAAATCGAATTTAAGTTTTTTTTCTTTTAAGTTCTCATCTGGTGCATTTTACATCAAAGTTCTAGGTATTGTTAATGCAAGTTGAACCATCGACGAGCAAAGCCAAGGCAATACTTACCTGCCTCCACTACCACAGGTAAACAACAGTGGTGCACCACTACGTCGGGCATTGGGCAGATGGGGGAGGAAAAACAAGCCGGCGGTGCGCCCCTGTCCGCAAAGGCAGCGACAAACAACAAACAGTTTTATAGTTGGGCCCATTGTTTGGCGGAAATCATAGCAGACAAATCCACCGGTCAAACATGCACGTAAATACTTAAGACTACAGATTAGCACGACCGCAGCCCGCCATTTCCCCGCCGGAACACCGCAGACGCCATTTTGCAAACAGGATTACGATTTCAGGTACCTACTCTGGTTGACAAGCACCCTGCTATTTTGTATCTACTATGAAGGCAATCAAGGATCGTCAACCCGTGGGATGTACAAAAATGTGTAAAAAATGTACGAAAATTTGAAAACCTTTTTTTAGAAACCACGTTTATACTTTGATCTCGAAATCAATGATAAAATACTACCTCTAGTTTACGTTTTGAAAACACAGTGACGCCAGTATAGATTTTATGGATAAGAAAATGGTGTTTGAAAAAAAAAGATTTCTTATTTCTTTATTTCTTCTTTAGGCAACTCCAAAGTTGTTGCTGTGAATGAGTGATTTGGTGGGGATTAATTTAAAAAATAATATTTAAGCGAAATGTAAGACTGACTATATTTAATCCTAAAACGGATTACAGGGTCTATTTCCAAAACAGTAACTCTGCAAATAAAATGCTCGTCTTTTAAAAGTAGAAAAACTTAATCTTATGTTAAGTCAGATTCGATAATTCAATAAAAAACTGTTATAGAGATCTTAGAATCCATAAATCCAATAAAAATGTCTGATTATTTTGTGGCGTGAAACGAAAATTCATACTCATGTCGTTTTAATAAAGACAATTTATTATCGAAATAGCATGATCATCTAAGTATTGTAAAAAAGTTTGTAAAACAAAAATCGGTCGAGACATTTTAAAACACGTGTAGTTAATATCCGACGGTAATCACGAGACGCCCTAAGCCGTACAGACTTAATCCGCTTTTTTCCTGATAAAGCACAATCGTGATTAGCTCCACAGACTCTCTGCTACGGAATTAGCTGCCATTGTACCGTGGCTCAGGGTGCTAGGGGTGGGGGATGGAAGTTCATTTTCTGGAACTACCTTGCTACTTCCTACTTGGGACGAGTACTACATGGAGCTTTTGATTTTATTTTACTGATAAACTCCCCTGAATGAAATATACTGAAATCTGTTTAAAATGTAATTTAAGATGTAGTTTTATCATAACAATGCTTGATATTCTAAACCTTTGGATATTTTTATTGTTTTTCGGTGTACGGCATTAAAAGTCATCTAACGACAGTGGACTATTCGATATTTTATTTGACATAAGAAATTGTCGATTAATAATAAATATACAATTTGGGAGGCGGGAATGGGTACCGCCGCCCCGGGAACCTTTATTGGATAACCAACACCTCCGCCATAGGTCACCCCAAGTGGTTCGCTGCGTTTGGTGATTTAGCAGGGGTGCCTGGGTTCATGGGGTGAGGTTTGTCTAGGTCTTGGAGGCGGATGACCAGGACATACTGAACCCCAGATTTCTACCCACCACTTAAACCCTTTTCCTTCCCAGAACTCTCCTCTCCTTCCTTTCCTTATAAAAACCCTCCACACAGCATCCCCAAAGATGACATAGGCCATGAGGGAAATTATTTTCCTTAGGGCTTCCTGTGTGGAGCTCATGTAAAAAAATATATATATAAAAAAAAAAACAAAAAATAAAAATTGTTAACCGGCAACAACAGTCAGCCGAAGCCGATAATATAATTTCAATTTTAAAATTTTGAATGCTCAATAAATTATTCTTATCCGAACATGAAAAACTACACACAGCCTAACTTTGATCATAGGGCAATGTGCTGGCACTTTTGCGGTGAAATCGTGATCTTTTAAACTACGTGAAATTTACAACGTACTTGAAGACAATAAAATAAGTTGGAATCAAACTTCACGAACACGAAGGATAATGAAGCAAGTAAAATAAAGCAAACTTCCCAGAGAAAATGTATCTTTGATCTTTTGCGACGTTCTCTCTCCTGTCCCCTTTGGTACATTCAACCAGAGTTAAGAGAATATTTTAACTTATCTTTCGTCGTTTTTCCGTTCTATTCTTTAGATTGGTCCATTTTAATGCAAGTGAGATATAAATAGTCCCAAATCCACCCCTCGGATCCCCTGCGCTTCTGACACCCCTTCGCTAACGATGGACATAAAAGTAAAGTATCCAGAAAATACGAATACGTACAAAGAAATCGAAAATCTAATAAACGCAATAAAAACAATCATTGCAGCCCCCTCAAACCCCCATAACCGTAATAAAGGGACAAATGACCCGAAAAATAACACGGACCCTTGCTAAACCAACACGTTGATTAAATAAAATGTGGGTGCTGCCCAAAGTTCCGCTCGTAAAAGTTGCGAGGAGGCATTACATAGCAGTCTGCCTAGGTTCAACTTTCGTTATTTCAAGGAATTGGTGGTGCATTATTTGTATTGGAGCGCATGCCCTTGTTTCTATGTCATATACTGTGCGGTTTATTTGATTGTTTGAGGATAAATAAGTTCCTGAGTGCATTGTGTGCAGCGGGAAAGGATTATAGCGGATTTCTGGATTTGTTTTATCGCAATACATAGTTGGCACAGAAAGAAGTTTAGGTAAAATGTAAGATATCGCCTTGCGATACGGAACTGACCCATTAAAGATAAACCCCCAATGAAATGAAAAGGGTTTCATTTTTAATTTGATAAGAAAGCAATCATCTGGATTATTTATTCTCTAAGATCTCCGTGGCAGAGTGGTAAGCAACATATATTTAAACTTAGAAAACGTGTTTAGTGGGGGGTATCCGGCTTAAAGAGGTGAGGTTTTTTTCCGGGTCTTGGCGGCGGATGCTTCTGCCCACCAACTTGTGGCAGGCCGTATCGGAAGAGACTGATTGAGGTAGACCTTTTGACCTCTACAGCTGGACTCTTTCAGAAGACCACCCTTTACCGCAGTGGGAGGGTTATATTCAAACGTCCGTTACTCCGAGATTCCTACCCACCTTATCCTTTTTGCTTTCCAGAACCTCCTCTCCTTCCTTCCCTAAAAAAATCCTTCCACAGCATCCCCAAAGATACATAGGCCCTGAAGTGTTTTTTTTTCATTTTCTCAAAGTTTCACGTATGGAGCTAGTGTAAGTTTTTTTTAATCAAAAATACCTGATTGTCGCATGCATGACGCAATTTTGACGATGAAATTAAGGTCCCGAAATATTTTTTTAAAATTTACGTAAAATTAGTCTTTCCTAAAAATGAATTCTGTTTCCGTTCTGAACCATTATTCCGTTATGACCAATCTGAAATTTGTCACCACCACGCCCTGAGCTGTTACTTTCAAAACTTATAAAACTAATGTCAAAACTTTTAAATGACTAACGGCGACGTTTTTAACCACTTAAAAGATTTCAATTAGAAAACTGTGTTCAACTTCCGAAAGCTCGTCTGTCCCTTCGCAGCTAAATCCTAAGACAGCAATTTCCCAGTAAAGTCCCACCCTGAACCACATATTGGAAATCGGAAAAAACCAGCAAGAATTGCATTCGACCGCACTTTTACAACTTTTGATATAATTTTCTTCGGAACTATTTTCCTTCCATTCTAATTACTTGTACCTTATTAAAAATATGCTTTTATGAAATTCGTGTTTTGCTGGCTAGATATTGTAATTTGATTATATTAATTTCTGATTTTTACTTTAGCTTCTTCGAAGATAATTTATACAACTAGCTGTTAAAAACGCGCTCCGGAGGTTTTTACTGCTAGGCCCTGCGGGTGGCTTTTGGTCCGCCCAGTTAGAGTTGGTGACCGTTTTATAGATCCAACACGAACTGATTCCAAAAATTGCCCGTTCCTCGGATCCACTGCAGCTAGTCACCGGGACAAAGCAACCGAGACAGAGCAATGACGTCATATGTAATATATAGTCACTTGATACAAAATGTATTACCGTCAATCTTTTCATATCCGAAGAGATACCATAAATTCGGAAATTCGTAGCAGTTATACCTGCGTGGGTTCGTCTGCTAGTCCCCGTCCCACCTGCTGACGGAAGTAGCGAAATCTTGTGTCGAATTCTTGAATTTAAAACCGAATTATAACAATAACAGATGTTTTTGTGGCGCGGGGCGTATAGCGTGGAGTCTGACATGCACTCGTAGCTGGGTTCTGAAATTCAACCACGCAGACGCTACGGTATTAATACTGTTCGATACTTTTTTTTATTATTTTTGTTGTCCTATGGGATGGATGTTGGTTATCCAATAAATGGTTGCCGGGGCGGCGGTACCCATACATAAAACATTATAATTTAATGTAAACAGAATAAGAGAAAAGAATGAGCAAAACCTCAAATTGCAATATTTAATTAAATGAATATAATATTTGCGAAGTCGCGGCCCAGAAGGCCAAAGGTCCTGGGTTCGAGCCCCAGAGGTGCCGATATCTTTTTCTGATTTTTCTTTTTTCAGATTTTGATTGAATGTCGCTAATATTGTCTTCAATTAATTAAGTATTACATTTAGTTTATTTTCCGATATTAATAATCCAGTCTATAAGAAAATGTGCACAAAGCCGTGACTAACAAATTGTGCACGAAGTTTTACAAAATGAAATTGGATTGCAGTTTCATAGTCACGATCATTTTTACAACAGTATTAATATTTTTATGCATTGGCTGAATGCTTTGGAATTTCCAGAGTGGTGTGCTATCAGTATCGATCTGGTGAAAGACCTCTCCAATCAATATCGAAACAATGCTTAAATTGACAACATCTGCAAAACCAGATACTCCCAACCTCCCACTCCCCCGTCACTTTTCCTTCCCATTTCCTTTACGCTTTGGCATATCACAAATTATCTGTGAGCCCACCTACTATGCATAGTTTACTAATTTATAAACTGTATCTGGGACTGTCTTGGTATTCACAAACTGTAACTGAAACTCTTAGGGTATGCACGAATTATAACTGGGACTGATTTATTAAGCCCCCCATTCCGGATTTCCAACGGTTTATAACATATTTCTCCTGAACACTAAGTTTTTAAGTTCCTTAAAATATATTTTTTACCAGAAAAAATTAGAAACATGAATACCAATATAAAAAATTTTAAAACTCACCTCAAAAATTATACTGAAAACTTAAACTGAATGATATAAAAAAAGCAATACAATAACACCCCCCCATACACACAAGCCTTGCTTAATTATGGGGGTACATCAAATATTCTACTATGTAATTAATTACTGTATAAAAATTATTTGTAATTTATGTACCTTCTATTACTAATAAAAAAAAATATATATATATATATGTTATTTTTGAAGATAATATCACCGTAGTAGAGCCGTAAAGGCAATTATATGAAATTCCCCCGATAAAACAAAAATTTCTTAATATATAGTTATTTAAAAAGTTATAGGTATGAAAAAATTCGCTGACATTTATTTTACTTTTCATCATATATTTAAAATAAATATACTATATGTTTTTCAATTAATTAATAATTACCCACAAATAATTGCCAAAGTTGCCTCTAAAATCATGAAACACTAAAATCTTTAATGGCCTGTATCTTATAATAAATAAAGTAGCTGATATCCATCCTAGATATTTGATACACCTTTTGATTTCAAAAATAACTTTTCACTTTGTATGGGTATGTAGCGGTCACTTAACCCGCTCTGATAAAACCATCGCAGCCAGCGCCCTGGTTACGGAACATGCCAGAAATAAATACCTAGATGCAAGCCGCTACCGGACCTACCTACGGCTGATAGTACATCTATCACCTGGTAACAATTAGCGCGGCAACCTACTGGAAAGTTCCCGTCTCCACAATAGTATATCAGCACTAGTGACTGGAGTGTTCGCGAACTTTCTCAACTTAGGCGCGGCGGTCGAATTTCACACCCCGTTCTCGAAACTACTTGCCCGGCCGGCAGAGTATAAAAGTCAGCGCGAGCGCATACAGCTCAGTCTCAAGTCTAGTTCCCATTCATCGGTCAAGCAACACACATACCGAGCAGTGAATACAATTAGTCCAGTGCCGTGACCATTTACGTGCCTGCGCGGGGCACTTGCCCGCGCAGTCAACCGCAAGTGAACAACATTTGTCCAGTGTGACACCAGGAACATTTCCAGCACCTTCGAGGAACTTCTCCAACCACCAACCGGCAACGAGCCAGCAACCAACAACCGGCAATGAGCCAGCAACCGACAACCGACAACGAGCCAGCAACCGGCAACGAGCCAGCACCAACAACCGGCAACGAGCCAGCAACCAGCAACCGGCAACGAGCCAGCAACCAACAACCGGCAACGAGCCAGCAACCAACAACCAGCAATGAGCCAGCAACCAGAATCCTCACCGCCTCTTAAGGTTCCTTCCTGCGTCACGTGCGTGTGTCGACTCAAAGGCCACACAGCCGCCATACCTCGTCAACACGACGACGGTCGACCGCCTGGACCAAGGTCACTTCAAGGTGTCTTCTATGGTGTAGAGCAACACGCCGGCTCCCTGAAGACCTGTGATCTTCACCGCCTTAGTCTCTTGACCTTCTTCACACATCATCATTCAGCAGCACACTAACGGCACCACTGTCACTCCGCTCCCGCTCTTCTTCGACCTCCGCTACGTAACGCAACAATAAAGACTGACTCACTACACCGACTGACGCCTTTTATTTATCGTCCCGACTCTACCGATCCGGCCCGCTCCCTCAGGTATTTTGATCTCAAATTCAAAATTAAGAAACTGGCCGAAACGGGCCGCGCGAACGTTCCACTTAAGATGTTCATCAAGTATTTTTAAGATATTCTTTAGTGTTTCGCGGACTGTTTCGGTATTCACAAACTGAAACTAGAACCTTTTGGGTATGCGCAAACTGTAACTGGGACTGACTATTACGGTATTCACAATCTATAACTGGGGCTGTTACGGTTTTCACAAACTGTAACTGGGACTGTTTCGGTATTCACCATCTGTAACTGGAACCGTTACGGTATTCACAAACTGCAACTGAAACTCTTACAGGATTCACAAACTCATCCATTCGCCTGAAGGATTTACCGCTTGGAAAAACTTTCATTATTCATATAAATTTAATATTCCATATGGTTTTTGCGAACTCTCTTTCGTAATATCTCAAACATTCTATGTATCTAGTGAAGTGAAATCACATTTCATCTGCTAAACTTTTTGTTTGCTCTTCTGTAAAATTATATTTTGTGACATTTACTCATAAATTCTCCCGTCATAGAATTAATTCCCTTGTTAATATGAGAATCCCAAGCCACAGACTGCAGAAATTTCTATAAAAAAATTCGTTTTCAAACTTCAGAATTACAGTGAAAATGACCCACATTTTCTGATTCATAAAAACCTCGTTTAAATATACGGGATTCTCCTTTACAATTCTTTACTGGCCTTTTTGCCCTGCAAGGGGAGCTGCTACAGGAAGATAAGAAACCTTTCATATTAAATATTATGAATTCGATTTGCATGTTCATATTTTTGCAAGAACCTTATATTCGAGGGCACTCCTTTTTTCTATACACTAGTGTTGTAGTCTTGTTATGGAGTATATATTGTTATCCACTGGAGCAATTTTGGTCGAAAATTGGACCACTTTAATTTTTCTGCGATTGATAGCGGTCCAAAATTGGACCACATTTTCCTACCATTTATAAAAAAAATATTGTTAGTCTTTAAAACAATAAAATAAAAATCCGGTCAGCCATTTATTTTAAAACGAAGCTATTAAATGCTTTATCTATTATGACCATAGATGTCGCAAATCCGAACTTCATCGACTATTTTAGAATGATGTTAAAAATAATTTTTATAATATTTTTACACGTTGAATTTATAATCAGATTTTAACGGTTAAAATTTAAGTCCCTTTTCCATAGATATGCACCTTTCATTATCAAGTGTACCACAGAGAACATATAGAAATCGAAAATATTCTACGTTGACTCGAATAAGTACCCCTCATGGCAGTTTCAAAGTAACAACATGCAGGATTCGCGCGGTTATAAACTTTACGATTTTTTTTAATACATTTTTTTAAAATCCTACAAATATGAGATAAACGGTAAAATACAGGTTAATATATTGGCTATATGGCACCATAATATGTTTTTATGTTTCCACGTTAAAATTCGAAGTTACGATTTTTTTAATATTGGCGAAAAATTTAAAAAATAATCTTCTGGGAAATCGCGAGCAATCGAGGCAAACTTCTTTCACCATTGTGTTATGAAACTCGATGACACGGAAAAGCGACACTAAAATGAGATAGAATAATCGGTTTCCTCTGTGTGCGATTCTTCGACGACTGAACAACAGTCGGTTATAATTATAATTAATCGAATTAAACGATTTAAAGATATAAATAAAACCGTACACATTATTACTGTTGATTTGGCATCGCGTTTGGGTCCCACCCAGGCGTCCCGTGTTCGATTCCTCGGCTGGCTTAATCCTCCATCAAGACACAAGCAATATTTTCCGCTTACTGTGGTGGTAATAGGAGATTTTCAAATATTATCAGGTTATTCGTAACCCGGGAATGTAAATCTTTTAAAAAATAAAAATAACTTTAAAAAAAATATTTTGTAAACAAATTGAATGGTTTTAGTGGCCGACGAAATAGCTCTACTAAAATAACACCTCTTACAAAACCTACCTCAAAATTGTATTCACCGAAGTTTGTAACCTTTAGTTCGCAACTCAAAACGAAGAATTTTAGAAAACTTACGAGTATTATTCATAATGTATGTTGTGGGGTTGAGAAACTTTTATCACAGCTAGACCGCAGTAACATTTCTTTTGAGATTTATTAAAATGATATGATTTGCGAGAATGTTAAAATATAATGCATCTTTTTTTCAGAGCCCAAGAAGACTGTGATTCTTATGTACATTCATTTTATTTATTTATTTCAATTTGGCATCGCTCAGTCAAAGTAGACAACGTTTTGGCTTTTTTCTGAAATAAATTATATAATAAACTGAAAGAGCTTAATTTATATATTGTGCTGCAAAAGAAAATGTATCAACCACCACCTAACCAAATTTAAAATTATTAAAATACTGTTAACATACCATTCTGTCTGTCAAAAACATGAAAAGCTGTGAGTTAAAAAACCAAGTAGGTTTACGAATATACGGTACTAAAATCTGCACAAAAAGGCGGAAAATGCATCGAGAATGTATGTCCTATTTCCAGAGAAACAATAAAAATGAGGACAATTAAAAGCGTCCCAGTGGTGACTCTTACCCTCCCACCGCAGGCCTCTTTGTCCCCTAGTAGGAAGGCAGTGTTTTATTGTAGCTTTACAATGGCTCGGCCAATGGACGGTGGTGGGCTTCCACCCCGCCGCTAAGGGCGACCGAAGAAATACCGGTTATCCGACGATATTAAAAATAAACTGAAAATAAGCGGCGTTAAGAGCAGCTTACCGTTCGTGGAAGAATTCAGGACTTGGTTTTTGTGTTCCGAAGTATAAGAGTTTTTGCTTTTAGTTGAAAAAGACTTTTTCGATACTTTTAAGCCTCGTTTTCGCGTGTGTGTTTTTTGGATTGTCTTAACTACAAAGGAGGAAATCTGTTTGTAAGAGAGGATTAAAACTCACTGACGGTCAACTTTAGCTTCTTAAACCAGCTTGGTTTCTCTGTCTGGAATATCTAAAATAACACTAGGATTTATCAGTAAAAAAATTACAGCAAAAGCTACGAAGCTTTGAATAAAATGTTTAACTATCAAAAACTGAGAAGAGACTCCATATAAATATATGATTCAAGTTTAAGCTTAATTAGTAGAACATAATTTAATTTAAAAAAAACATGTAATCACTTTTAATACATAAATATCTAATAATATTGTTAGTAAAGAGTTTTTGTTAATATTGTTATATTGGAGGGGACTCACTACTTTCCCAACGGCGTTATAAGCAAACATATGGTTTCCTACTTCACCGCACACGTCAAGACTCTACTTTTTTTTTTGAACTAAGCTACGTTTATTTGAACGACTCTAGACCCTCCAATGTCCATGCATACGGGGTTAGTAAGCAGTATGCAAGTACTTACATTAACATTATACAAAATATAAATAGAAGTAGCAGCCTGTGGAATAATTCTTCTGAAGTAGGTTATATCAAAAAGAGATAATAGTGTTAGTAAAAAAGAAAAATAAAAATAACGGCTATGACCAGTCGAAGAAACCTTCTGTAAATAAAATAAGTAATGAGGAACAGTTATATGATTATGTTATAATGTAAGTAATTACTATAATAGCGGAAAGAAAATATATAAAAAAGAAAAGCCAGAGAAAGTATTCCATAGACCACAGGGCAGTCCCAATGAGAATGCGTATAGTTATCGGCCCAACCGCAGACGATGCTCGAAGTCCGCGTCCTTTAGCCGGTTCCCCGATTTTGCCTCGAAGAAATGTACTTGTTAATATTGTTAGTAAAAATTTTATATTTTTATTATTGTGACAGTTGCTTCTTAGTTGCTTTTCAAGGCCATTTTAAATCTCTGGTTAGGTCACTTTGAGACGGCCTCTTTATATGATTTTATTTAACCCCACCCATTGTTTTATTTTTAAGGTGCCTATGATTTATTACCGGTTAAACATTATCTCTGAGTTAAACTTACATGCTGAGAAAATAATTGTAACGACAGGTTCTCTTTTCTCTGTGATACTTTTAATCTGTTTTCCCCTCGTTAAATTTTAATATTTTCTCATTTGTTTAATAATGACGTGACCTTTATTAAACAAATGTTGCCTATCGAAAAATAAATCTTTTTATGAAGAAAACTTTACGCAATAAAACCTTTTCTAAAGACGGACTGTCTGAACCATTTTACATAATAAGTGATGTCCGACGGGAAGGATGTACGTCTCCAATACTATTATGAATACATGGATGAATTCACGGGTTAAACAATGTTGGGGTAGGTTGCCATATCGGAGGACAGTATGCTAACAATGTGATTTACGCATATGACGCGGTTTTGGTGACAAGCATGCTACATAAAAAAAAAACAGCACTGTCCGTCATTAGACACGGGCAGGGTCGGAAAAGCATTCCACCAAATTTTCTGAACGGTGAGCTTCTAAAGGTAGTGAAGAAGCGATTATTCAGGGCTCGTCATCGACAGTAAGCTGATGGGCGATGATGACATCGACTGACAAAGACGAGATTTATCATAATGTCTAACATGCTCAGTCGAAGATTTCGGCTTTGCAGCCTACTTGTAAAACGGATGTTTTTCATTACGTTCCGTAAATGCAAACTTTGGGTCAACTTTAATGAAAGGCTTCGCGTGCAGTAAACAATGCTTACTGGATGATGTTTTACCTTCTTCTTCTTAATTTTTTTATACGTATTTCATAATGCCAGAGTTCACCAGTAGTTTTATACAAACCCTGTCCTGACAACAACAAACATTAAAACAAAAATTATCCATTATCTTGAACGTTTGTTCTGAAAAAGGTCGGATTTACTCATATAAGTGGTTCAAACAAAGTTGAATTGTTTCATTTATCTTTCATTTATTTTTAAAGAATTGTCCAATTTGGTGCAGTCGTTCGAAAGCTATGCGCGTACGTATGAACATTTCGGCGATTCATTTTTATTTTTATTGATTATTGCTTATATTTTTTAGCTGTATGTATAAACCTAAGGGTGTAAGGGATCGCATTGAACTCCCCCCGTAGCGGAATAAAATAAATAAGGATAATAATTATTACGAAAGCCAATTCTAACTCAAGAAAATCCGGGTAGTAAACACCGATGGTGGTTAATAATCTTCCAAAAGTTTTGGAAAATAACAAATAATACATTTTTTTGAAAATTCTCATTGTGTACAATTTATTGAACAATACCTCAGGGAGAACGTGAACAACAAACCAATGTATGAGTTTTGATAAAATGTGGATAAGGGGTTAAAACTTTTCATAAAACTATCGGGATAAGTACACATTTATTTGGAAAATATTCGAGAGGCGTACGAGGTAATGCGCTTTTTCATCCCGCGACAAAATATCCCCGCCAAAATATCCCCCGACAAAATATCCTACGGACAAAACATCCCCAAAAAAAATATCTACTAAAACTTAACTTAACCTAACCCAACATTTTTTTTATTTTTTACATTAATACCGCACAAGAGTCCCAACTGCTCCCGTCTGGAGCCAGTGAGACTATGGCATCCCCAAATGGGGTATGTCGTGAGGCTGAAGGTAATGGGGAGGAAAGGAGGTAGGGGAGAGTAAGGTGGGGAAGTACCTGACTATTCAGATCTGGTCACCAAACACGGCTAAAGCCATTTCAGGCAACGTTTCAATTCTGAATGGTGGTCTTACACCAGGGCGATACTGAGAGTATCTTCCACTCTGGAACGTGCCGCAAATATACTTTATATTATTTTAAATGAATAAATTGTGAAATACAGAAATTAATCAAATAAAATTTATTTGCCACGCCGGGATTCGATTAGGGATGTCGAAAGTGAAAAAAAATATCGATGTATTAATATTTATTAAAATATCAATATCGACGTCGATATATCGAGGATAAAATATCGATATATCGGTCGAATTTTTTAAAATAATAGTGTATTCAGCTCAATATTATCAATAGTAATTTTTGTGCACAATTTGCTTTTTTAAATGTACAAAATCTCAATAAAAATAAAGATATTTTTATCACTATTCATTTTTATTGCGTAATAATTACAAAAATATCAAAAACTAAAAAGCTGTCTTCTAACATATATGTAAACTGAGACGCATACAAAGTTTGTATGCGTCTCATTAATATTCTATTGGCGTATTAACAACGTTTGGAACAAGGTATAGTCAATAATCATAGACAATTGGGAACCAACACATACGAGTGGCTTAGAAAAAAATGGCGATAAATAGCATACATTTCTATGTATGTACCTACACACATGAGATAGTATTGGTGATCACAAATAATACTATTGCAAAGACAATAGATTTGTAAGCATAGATTTAATACATAGTTAAAATTTCAACCGCCAGATGTCATGACCCAATACAGTTACTTTTTTCCGTTCGTTCCTATACGGTTTTGGATTCTAGTGACTTTAAATACATAAATTAAAAAAATATCGTTTTTGATGCAATTTTCGATATTGGATATTTTGTATCGATATATCGGATCAAAATGTATCGGCTAAAAATATCGATATATTGAATGAAAAATATCGATATATCGATACTTTTTCAACAAGCCTAGATTCGATCCCGCGACCTTTGGAATGCGAGTCAAGCGCCTTACCGCTGCACTTCGCTGGCCGTAACATAGCCTAAGCTAACAAAAAAGGAACAAAAATAATATAGACAATAAATTATTGATCAAAAATAGTAAAAATAATACAGATAACAATAATTTATTGTCTTTACAGGATGCCTGTATTATTTTTGTCCCATTTTTTTGTTAGGTTTGGTTATGGTTATGGTTAGGTTAGTAGATATTTTGTTGGGGAATGTTTTGTCCGTAGGATGTTTTGTCGGAGATATTTTGTCGGG
This sequence comes from Limnephilus marmoratus, assembly GCA_917880885.1. Classification (NCBI taxonomy): domain Eukaryota; kingdom Metazoa; phylum Arthropoda; class Insecta; order Trichoptera; family Limnephilidae; genus Limnephilus; species Limnephilus marmoratus. The sequence goes on along the minus strand of OU862917.1, from coordinate 15,221,735 downwards.
GGATGAAAAGTCGCTGAACCGAAACACGATATGTAAAGTTTTTTTTGATCCATTAATAATGTTGTTTTGAAAGTAACAAGAGTGCCGTGGATTTATTCCATTAGTGTTCGGAATACAGTTTTACGATTTCTCTCCCATGCGACTCATTGTTTTATATTTGAATGGAAAGTTTTCATGAGTTTTCCTCATATTCTTTGATTTTTCAGTTTCCTACTCCCCGTATGTTTCAATCGATACGTTTTCCAGTATTGTATTCAATCCGAAATTACGAAACAAAACTCCTTTGTTTCTCTATTTCAATCGGGTAAATAATCCTCGGCAGGCTATTCAACAATAAATCTTTTCAAACTACCATTTCAACTGGGATAAATTTTTTGCGGAAAATCGCGTGATACTTGTAGGGGAAATATGAAATTGAGAGGAAAAGCATCGCGCATCCAACAAATAAAAAAAGACATAAAATTCACATTCCATATTTTCTTTTATTTACTATCTCGAATCGAAAATCAGAAACTGATCATAGAAATCGTCACTTTGGCTGGACAAGGTTCTAACCTTACTTTACCTGGTTCTGAGACGTGATGTATCTATGTTTGCAAATACGATTTCTCATTATCTATTTGGCAGAACAGGGTTCTAACTTCACTGTGTAAGGTATTTTAGTGTAACATATTTTAAAGGAAAATATTTAAATAGTATATACGAGGGCTGACCGTAAATTAAGGTCTCCAAGGTGCTGCAGTTGCGAATAACGATTTTACACGCAATATTTTAACACTGGCGTATAGCCTGGTTTCCCCTTGCCAAATTCCCACTACGATGCACCCTCTGTGACGCTTAGTCTCGGCGTGGTAGCCGTTCGCGATGGAGCTTGCGCTCGCCGCTTTTGATTTCGCATGCCCGCGATGTTTTTATATACAATAGTAAGTTCTGGCATCATGAAATTATGAATTGTTAACCGTTCAACCAATTGCGATGAAACTTTGGATTTGGTATGAGCACGCCCGCGAAGGTTTCTATATGTACTGGCATTATGAAATTAGGGGGGTTCGCTGGAGGGGAGAGGGGAACCCGGGAGGGGGGAGGGGAACTAGGGATGAGGGAGGGGAACTCGGGATGGGGTTCACGGGACGGGGGAAGCGAACGAGGGGAATGAGGAGAGGGAAGGCGGAAAAGGCGGAGTGGGAACACGAGAGGGGAAGGGAACGCGGGTGAGGAAGAGGAGGCTGAAGGGAAACAGGACGAATGGGAAGGACACGCGGGGATCAACAATTGTATCAAAATGCATTGCAATAAATGGTATGTTTTTGAAATATATTTTTTTTGCTTATTCCAGTTCAATTTGAATATTACTAACTAAGACAGAACAACGTCCGTCGGGTCAGCTAGTAATAATTTTTTTTTTTTTTAAATATGTAAAACTAAAATATTTTGAACCACAAAATCAAAAATTGTTAAATAGATTGTGAGAAATCGTCTTTGCAAACTTTGACGAATAAGACCATGATAAGGCCAAATTAGAACCCTATCCAACTAAAGTGACGAACTACACAAGTAACTCGTAAAAATGATCAAATGTCAGATACAAACAAAATGGCACAGGCAAAAGTGATAAATATTTCAAAGTGGTGTTAGAACGTTGTAAAATAAATAAAAAACTTAAAAAAAAATAATTTTAGAACTTCGTTATACGTATCCATGGAAGTAAAACATAAACGTATCTGAAAACTATTTTGGTTATAGAATTGAGGAAAAGAAATGGTTTTGCATTCAAAAGTCATTTTTGAAAAAATGTCAGTTAGAACCTTATCCAACTAAGGTGTCGAAATGATGATTTTCGTTGGCAGATTCCGACAGAAAGTTTTCAATAGCATATCATAAAACAAGCAACAAAAAGCATATATATACCATAAAACCATCATAAATTTGCTTTATTGGAATTATTTTGAACTTTACAGAGCATAATAATATCTTTATTTGAACGACTCTAATGTGAGTAATGCATTTATGTCGCTGATCCTGCTAGTATACTTTCGTGTTAGTATTATTTATGTTAAAGCACAGGTTGTATTTTCTTGTATTTCATAATTCGTTGCAGTGTAGGAAGCCATTACCATTAAGTAATGACAAATCAAAAGTTCAACGCCCTCCATAACTCGAAATCTCGCAATAACTTGTGAGTAAAGCACTTCCGCTCACGAACCTCCAGTCCAGGTACCAGGGTATCATATTCGTGCGAAGAATGGAGCGATGCTTTACGACCCTTCTCATTACATGTTTTAATATTTCGATACTTATTGTAAATGTGATCCTCTCCCGCGTCTGTGCTCCCGGTACGAGATTCCAATCGATTCATAAACAACCGCGCTAAACACCCGGTTTTAAATTAACACGCGGTTTTTGTAATATCATCTCCTTACACGCCAGTAACGATGTTCGGTGTAAATTAAAACCAAGTTTTACGACCGTTTTTGAATTGGTTTTGGATTGCCTCTTTACATGCAATGGTCGCGTGTTAATGTCCACTATTGCATTTTGGTGCAAGACATCACTTCCTTACAAGCAACTCTAAGTAAGCAGGTCGATAAAGATCATTTTTCTAAGAAGCGATTACACGCTTTGACCTTTATTAACATTTTTCAGTACCGCTTTCAGCAAACACTTGCGTATTGGGAACTGAAAGATATGATTTTATTAATAATTTTTTATTGATTCTCACGACCAAAATAATATCGTATTGGTAGAATGAAGACTGCACGGCTCTCTGAAACGTTGGCTAAAGGAACATGATATAACTTGAAAACTTTGATGTTCCTATCACATTGAAGGACTAAATTAGACTAAGTCAGGCCGCACACATAAGACAAAAATCGGATCAGACAAAAATCGATTCGAACCCGATTGGTTATAATACCGTGGCCCCGCCCATTGTCGGACCGGATTAGACAGCCGGAGCGGAGTAATGAAAATAGGCCACGCCTTTCGTGCCGGACGTCCAATAGAATTTCGTCTGATCCAATTTTTGTCTGACGTGTGCGGTCTGCTTAATGGAGGGATTCTGTTTGGTGAAAAGAAAACTTGGTAGGTAGGAACGTTTTAGGATAGAGGAAGCACGGAGGGCGGTTGTCATCCACAGCCGAGCTGTTGAACTTAAGAACGATTTGTTATTTCATTCTCATGTGACAATTTTTAACAATATACAAATGAGGGGTATGTTTTCTGTGTATTTCCCGACTATAAACCGGTGCTGAAATTATCAATGAAGCTAATTTTTAGAAGCATCTTCAACTGAAATATTCGTAGATCAAGGACAACATTCCCGCCTGACGCCTGTTCCCTTAAGATGTCAATTTTGTTTGATAAGACATTGGATTCTATCAAACGGATTCGTCATTTTTGCACAGTCATGATTTTTTTCAAATATTTTGGGACTCCTTCTGAAGGTAGCTGCCAAATTCAGTAGGTGTAGGTAAATTCAGTAGCTAAAACGGGTCACCTATTTTAGAGCACTAGATCACTGCGAAAGATTTTTTTGTTTTTTTTTTAATCTCATTTTCTGAGAGTTTTTTTAAAATGCTCTCACAAAATTTTTTAAAAAATTCGTAAAATTGAGGGAGATACAGTATTTATGTGAAACCGTTTGAAGCAGTTTGAATTTTTAATTATCTTTCAGCAAAACTTTGAACGCGCTTTTATCGAAACTACTTTTTTCAACCTGGTTGACAGCATATTAAAAAAACTATACCTAGTGCAACATACCTATTATATATTATGGCACCACGTAGGGGGGTTTTTTATAAAGTACCGCATTATGAACGATGAAAATTTTTCTCGACAACCGGAAATAAAATACGCTGGTCTGCCTTTTTTTCCTTTAATATATCTAAATTCCCTTACGTCATGCCATAAGCTTATATTTCTAGTTTATAAATATATTTTTATTTTATTTTTCTGGCTAACCATATGGCTTCATCGCTGTCAACCACCAAGCAGCAATTTCGTCGTAGTGTTTGTTCTGTTGAAAGCGGCGTACACCGCAAACCATACTTTAGATTAATGTACAAAAATTTATACATATCTATTAATTATTAGTTTTAATAAAAAGAATTCCATTCATTGTTTGCTTAAAAATAATTACGAAAAATACACCCTTTTACCGCCCAAGCACAGTGGGCTGCCCCGTTAACGGTTCCCGTTAAAACGCCGAGAAATCAAAATGGCGCTGTTCGTCAGTCAAATGTGACGTAGATTGAAATATCCCAACATTTTCAAATGTATATCATTTATTACAGTTTTACAAATGTTCATTTATACCAAATCGATTGGAATATCTCACTAACTAAGAACATCAAATCTGTGTGAAAATTTTTGGCAATCATCGTTTTAATATCGTCATTTCATATTTTACTTTTTTTACCGTTATTATAAGCACGGACAAAGGCACCCCTATCGGCAAACTTTCCTAATAAGTTTGAGATGATAAATAAAAGTTTATATTAGTTTCAGTTTATTGAAGTTTACGTTGGCTGCTTTTTAATGAATTTTATGAATTGGTTCTGATCGGTTCCGATAGCCCGGCAACCATAAACTTCAATAATATCATGATCAAAATAGAAGTGGTAATGTATTGTATCTACAGATGTAGCAACATTTTATTTTATGAAAGTTCATATTAATTCTGCTCACAAAGCTACCACCGTCGAAATGGTCAGAGGTTACGAAGGTAGTGATTGGTTATTTTTTTAATATAATTTTTTTAATGTACAATTATATTAGCCTGCTTTTTATTTTTTTCAAATATTTTGTGTGTATTATATGATTTTAAAACGTTGATTTGAATTGATTGAAATTTGATTTCAAAACGCTGGTTTTATTTGATTGACATTGGATTTTAAAATGCTCAGTTGGTTTTTGAACACATCTTAAGTCGATTTTGAACGCGATAGTGTACGAACCGTACGTCATAGGTCATAACGCAGCCTTGAGGATGTTTGAGACTTTCAGGAGGGGTAGTAGAAGACCCAGAAGAAAATTAGGGGGCGTTGAGACGGCACAGTGAGGGTGTGGGCAGGTTAAAAAAATATGGTATAAAAAAGACAAAGAAACCTGCCAATCACGTACTAATAAAGCAAAGTAAACTTTAATATTGGTTAATTTTTGTTATTGTATGTATTTTAATCATTTTCATCACGTGTGCGAAAATTAAGTGCTTGTATTTCGGGATATGCATGAACATTGAACTGAAAGATTCCATTACATTTAGAGCTACATTAAATTGGATATTATGAAAAAAGAATGGTAGATACTCGTTGCTTGAAATAACAATAGTGTTTGGTTACCAGATCTAAATAGTCATATACCCACTGTAGCGAAGCAACGAACAACCATAATATATAAAATACCATTTTTATCCGATTTTACACAATGGTATCACCGGTTGCCTTATTCACCAGATCTAGCCCCAAGCGACTTCTTTTTGTTCCCTTATCTGAAAACTGCGCAAAAACAAAAAACAAAAATTTGATAACAGCTCAATAGTCAATTTTTTTTCCATTTTTACAAAAACACACACATTGACTCACTCAAACGACTGTCAACTAAAAACTGCGCGTCCAAAATGGCCGAAACTTTGGTGAGTAACTGTCAAAGATGCTCAACTGGGTACCGCCGCCCCAGGAACCTTGATTGGATGACCAACACCTCTGTCATAGGTCACCCCAAGTGGTTCGCTGCGTTTGGTGATTTAGCAGGGGTGCCCGGGTTCATGGGGTGAGGTTTGTCTAGGTCTTGGAGGCGAATGACCACGACATACTGAACCCCAGATTCCTACCCCCCTTTAAACCCTTTTCCTTTCCAGAACTCTCCTCTCCTTCCTTTCCTTAAAAAACCCTCCACACAGCATCCCCAAAGATGACATAGGTCCTGAGGGAAATTATTTTCCTCAAGGCCTCCTGTGTGGAGCTCAAGTAAAAAAAAATAAAATACATTCACTAGCTTTTATTGACGAGTGCTGCCATCTTCATGTTCAGGCGGAAACTTTTCAAACTACCCTCGTATATAAAAATCTTTTGCTGTTCGTTTGTCTCGCTAAAACTCGAGAACGGCTGGGCCGATTTAGCTGATTTCGATTTTGAAATGTTTGGCGTAGTCCAGGGAAGGTTTAAACGGTGAGAAAAATTGCGGGGAAGATAGTAAAAACAACAATTTCATTTTCATTATTATTATTATTAATGTACATAATTGTTTATTATTATTTACCTGATATTATTTAGCTGTCGTTTTACCAATCTTTATTTTTTGTTAATACTTAAATGCGACTGTGGTATGGTCACCCTATGAATCTGGTAAGCCACAACAGGTACCTTGTATTTACAAGTTTAGTTTACAGTATAATATTATTGTTGCCAACGATGAGCATACTACCCAGCTGTAATTATTAATAATCTGTGTTTGAATAATTGTATTCAGTGCTTCTTTTGTAGATTTATAGTCTCATTTTATTAAGTTTATATGTATGTTTTTTTAAAATTAAATTGTAAAACGGCATATCTCGATACAGGAATGCAGCTTATGTTTTTTATGTATTTCTTATTTTTCAATAAATAAATAAATGTGTACCTATTTACCTTTGAAAAATTCGTTTAGAAATACAAAGAAGTAGCGAAACTGTCTGGGTGGTGATTTAATGTGGGCTAAAATCAAAATAGTGTACAGTACATTGTGACATTAGATTAACCCCTGAATCGTTCGATATTTTCTAATGTTTGGTTTGGAATTTGACTGCCCTCATTAAAAAAATCATTCCTCCGAATATTGATAAAAAAGGTTAAATTTCTTTCAAAGCCAATGAATTTACCTGTATTTCATAATTTGTTTTAAGTTTGTAGATTTTAAATTAAAAAAAAATAAATCATTAAATTGACAAACGCGTGAAATTTATCTGTTTTTTTTAATAAAATTGTTAAAATGTGTACTTATTGTAGGATATTTGTGGGCATGTATTCACTATTCAGTGGAACTAAAACAAGCTTTATATAAATATAGATATATAAAACAAGCTTTATATGTGGAACTAAAATAAGCTTTAAATAAATATAGATATATATTATAATGCTATATAATAACATTAATATTTTTTACAATATAGTCACAAAAAAATCGTTATCATGCTAAAAATTATTCAAGATTATTGAAAAATGTATTTATTTATTTATTATGATTCACTCTAACTGAATTAATATATTTTTTTAAATAACACATGTCATGATATCACACCTTTGAGTTATTGATAAAACACGCGCAGCGCCAGAATGAAAAATTACTTTTTTGACAGGTGCAACTTTAACTGCATTTTAACAATTTATTCTTAATTGCAGGAAAAATATTAACTTTAATCAGCAGAGATTTTAATAAAAAAAACTAACTGATAATTGATTGACAATTGCATAAACACTCAACACTTCACACAAATTAAACATTAAACACACAATAATTGATTAAACACTGATTCATAACTTAAAACATGTAAAATCAACGCTTGCGGCATTTTTAAGGTATTCCATAGACATATGAATATTAATAGACCTGCCCTAAGCGATAAAAGCGTATTATTTCCCCCTCCCCATACCGGTTCCATTGGAACCGGCTGGGATCGAGTATGGCTTCGCGTGAATCTAAAAAATGTGACGTCATCATTCTTCTGCGAGCCAGCGTCGAGCACATATAACACGACAAAAATAGTGGCTTGTGTTTTAAAAACGTGTAAAAATAGAAGTGAAAAAGAGAATATACCCAATTGTCGTACTACATTCCATAGGCAAGCATTATTTTACTTTATTATAAGCTTATTCAAATCACATAATATGGTCGTTTTTGTAACACACGCTATCACTCGAGATACATGGCGTGTGCTCGTCGCTGTTTTGTGGGGTAAGTAAATTATGAAACATTTGTAAAAGTGTCTTAACTAAATACGTCAACAAAATATTGGACTATGAAAATAGGCGAACTTTACTTTGCTGTATTTGGAATTTGTAAATTTGTTCATTTCGCGGCGAGCAATTCGCGCTCCCATGTAAAAAGGTCTATTCATTCAAGAGCAGAGTTAACTTTTAAGATCTAAATGGTGATATTATAATGCGAGATGCCCATATACTCTCAGATTGAGTTATTGACGAATCACATATCACCGAATTCATCTTCCCGCTCTGCGCCCCGCTGTAGTTGGTTTCTTCCCCTCACCTTTAGGTTCTGGTCTATTAATATTTATATGTCTATGAGATATTCGGATATCGGAGCAAATAACAATTGACCACAGGCCAGGTCCTATAAACAGATGAGTGGCAAATCACGAATAACACGAATAACAATATCTTGTTACCGATAAAGAATGGAATGAACAACAAATGGAACTTTTGAAAAATTTCCAATAAATGTTTTAAAATATAATTTCAAATTAGCCGCATTTTGGCTAGCGAGCGCTTGAGAGTGTTTGTAAATTGGCCAAAATGTGGCTAATATCGCTCCAAAGATTATAAGATACGAGGACATATTAACAAACCGTGTACATTTTTCCATATGTACTTCTGAAATTCCCCGAGCTTTTTTCCAACGTTTCACTATTCAAATGTTTTCATTCCGCGCAGGTTCCATGGAAATGTAAAATATCATATACATATCTATACACTCTTCTACGAACGAGTGGGTTCTCAGAAAGTCAGCAAACAAATCATAATATAATATGGAGATATGGTCATTGCTCCCCGCTGCACATGGCGCAGGAGCAATATGGTTCTTTTTGGACAAAATAAGTTCAGGGCTTGACTGGAAAATACACCCCTAAAAACAACCCTTGTGTAGAAAAGCAGCTCATGGTAAAAATTTGGAACACATGCACGGTATGAATGAAAATAACTTTTGGAAACGTTCTCCAGATTGATGTTCGATTCACTTATTTTATTTTAGTTTAAAACCTACAATTTAAAGAAATTGATTCGACTTTGAAAAAAAAAATAGGTTAACTGTTGACAATGTCGCAAAGCTGCACAGCTCGTGGAGCTCGTGATTGAAACGACTGTGCTGGTAATTAATATTCGTATTGCACTTTTCTATGTAAATACGCACAAGATTCCCAATTGCTCCAGTATGGAGCCGGTAAGACTACGGCGTGGCCAAACAGGGTATGCTGTGAGGCTGAAGGTAGGGGGAAAGAGATGGGCAAGAGGAAGGAGGGGAATTACCCGACTCTTCAGATCTGGTCACCAAACATGGCTAAAACCAATTCAAGCGGTGTTTTAATTCTGAATGGTGGTCTTAGACCAGGGCGATAATTGGAGTATCTTCTACTCTGAACCGTGCGGCTAATATGCCACATATTATATTTAATTAATTAATTGTAAAATAACACAAATTCACACGCAGTAGAAGTGAAACCGTCAGAAAATTAAAAAAGACAAGAGTTGGAAGGTTAAGAAGCACTGCATAAAGAGGAGAGCGATTATACTATCTCATTCTCTCCTAGGAGGAAGGGACGAAAGGACGCCCTGAGGAAAATAATTCCCCTCAGGGCCTATGTCATATTTGGGGATACTGTGTGGAGGGGTTTTTTTAGGGAAAGGAAGGAGAGGAGAGGGAAGGAAAGGGGTTTAAGGGGTGGGTAGGAATCTGGGGTTCAGTGTGTTCTGGTCGTCCAAGACCTGGACAAACCTCACCCCACGAACCCGGGCTGTCCTGCTAAATCACCAAACGTAGCGAACCACTTGGGGTCAACTATGGCAGAGGTGTTGGATATCCAGTAAAGGTTCGGGGCGGCGGTACCCATTCCCGCCTCCCAAATTGTAGATGTACGTGTTTGTCTCTTTTTAGGGTCGCTATTTTTCGTTTCATGGAGTTTCAAATCATAATGGTACTAAAGAAGTTTTCACTTCAATAAAATGTATTTGAGAGCGCCGGAATTCGAAAACGCGACATTTGGATTGTTAGTCGAGAGTCTTACCCCTCGCCTACGGAGGCCGTCAAATTGAAATGAGTGAATTACAATATTATGAGGCTGAAACATTGTTTGCTGCTTCGTAACATTTTTTTTTTTTTTACATAAGCTCCACACAGGAGGCCCTGAGGAAAATCATTTCCCTCAGGGCCTATGTCATCTTGGGGATGCTGTGCGGAGGGTTTTTAAAGGAAAGGAAGGAGAGGAGAGTTCTGGGAAGGAAAAGGGTTTAAGGGGTGGGTAGGAATCTGGGGTTCAGTATGTCCTGGTCATCAGCCTCCAAGACCTAGACAAACCTCACCCCATGAACCCGGGCACCCCTGATAAATCAAGATAACGTAGCGAACCACTTGGGGTGACCTATGGCAGAGGTGTAGGTTATCCAATAAAGGTTCCCGGGGCGGCGGTACCCATTCCCGCCTCGCAAATTGATATAATATATATATACATATAATATATTTCTGCTTTACAGTTAAGATTGATATTGAAACAATCAATTTTCGTTTATCGACAATTTACAAATGCTTTAAAAATGTTGCTTTGGTACTATGGACGTTTTATAAATGGAAAAATCTTGCTGGCAGGAAACCATATGGTGTTCAAAAGGGTAAAAGAATTGTAAATCTTTGTAGAATAAGTCCAAAGCCAGGGAGAGGTTTCACATGAGGACATTTTAGTATACTTTGCAGCTGTTTGTATACTTTAAACGTGTTGCAATGAAACAATGGTGAATTAAAATTTCTTTGCTTGAAACCTGAAGAGATTTTTCAGGAAATTTTCCAGAAATTAAGTCGAATTAATAATAATTCACTCATTTGCATCTCCCATCTGTCGTCCATTATGGATAATGGTTATGAAAGTCATACTATATCCAATATTTTTAGCCTTTGTGTATTAATGGTAAAGACCAGTATTCAAAGTCACGTGCTTGCCTGACATTTATTTATTTATTTATTTACGCCCTAGTGGGTTTTTACAAAGATAGGTAATAATAGTTGGGCAAGTACACAATATATGTATAATGATAAAATTAATAGCAAAAAATAAAATTAATTAAAATTACAATCATACATTTCATTAAAGTAATTATAAAGACTTCGTTTTATAACTAATATGGAATCTGCAAACATGTCTACAATATTCCCAAATTTATTGCCAAAATGGTGTAATATATTTATAGGTGTATGAGCCTCATAGTTTGTTTTGAAATTGTCACAGAAGAAGGTAGCACTTTGCCTCGTACTTCTGGTCGGTACGTAAAATTTTATTTTGGCGAGAATTTCAGGGTTGTCAATCGAATTATTATTAACCCCAGATCACTAACCTTATTTTTCGACTCTTATCACTAACCTTCGTCGTTTCTACTACGGTACTAAATAAAGGGGGTTTAAGGGTTTTATTAAAACAAAATGTGTACAAATTTCTTTTTATTATTAATGAACAGTGTTTATTTGTACTATTTCTCATATTTAGAAAAACAAAAATATCAAATTTATTAATCAACAGCCTTAAGAATGAGACCATGGTTTTAATGCAAAATCAACAATTGTAACATTTTTAAAATTGGTATTTGAATTAGTTATAACTTATAAATAAATTTTGAAAAAAAAATTCAAGTATTAAAAACAAAATCTTGAATCAGCTACTAAAATAAAAGTTTTGGTGAAAATCTAGCAAAAGTAAAAAGTCACGTTATCACTAACCTTCGTCGATGCGATGAGCCATGGTTGCTGAATTGGCGCTAAATTGGCGTAAATTCAAAAACGTCCATACGCTTATGTATTTCAATATTTAATTCTTCAATTCGTTCATTAATATTATTAATATTTTAAAATTGCACCTGCGTACTCCTTTTGTCAAATATTTATGGAATTTTAGTAAAAACAATGAAAACAAAATGTACTTACCAGCACTCCTGTCAAATGGTTCAGTCGCACTATTTGAAAGAACCCATATTTATAACTTTCACGAGTAAATGTCTCCACTAGCCATATTTTTAGGCAATAATAATAATGCTAGTCTAATAAAAAAAAGGGAAACATTAAAAAAAAAATAAAATTACACCTTATATTATGCTTTGAAATTAGTGTGCATAATTATGCTCAAGGGGTCTGAATGGGTTAAAGTTAATAAATCTTAGAAATTTTTGCTGTACCCTTTCTATATTGTCGGAATGTGTTTTATACAATGGGGACCAAATGGGCGAATTATACTCTACCTGGCTTCTTACTAAAGAAGTGTACAATATTTTCAAACATTCTAGTGACTATTACATTATTTAAAGAGTATTCATAAGTTACATGACTTTGGATTTTATGAAAATGAATAACTTGGCACTTTTGAATATTAAGAAATAGCGAGTTGATCACACACCAATTGTTAAAACAATTTATCTAAATTAGATTGTAAAATCTGGCAATCCTCAAATACTTCAGACGGTGTCAAATCGAAATAGCATACAACATTCAATACATTACTACATTCGTCTTTTCCGTGTTCTTCCCTTCATTCCCTTCAGCTTTACAAAACATCCACCCAAATGGGGGGGGGGGGGGGGGGGGGGGGGGGGGGGTTCAGAGTCCACACAATAAAGTATTAATACAGTAATCTACGACTATTAACTTAATAAACATTTTTCAATTTAGGAGGCGGATGTGGATATCGCTGAGTGAAACCATTTATTGGATAACCAACACCTCTGCATTAAGTCACACCAAGTTCGCTACGTTCAGCGTCTTAGCAGGGGTGCCCGCGTTCATCGGCGAAGGACTCAGCGGCGTAGTGGGCCGGATTGGAAGAAGTCGGTTTAGGGAGACCACTCCAGATAATCTCTCTCGACCCGGCGGCGTCTTGCACCGAAGTTGGAAGGATGGATTCATATATCCGTCACTGGTGAACCACTGACCATAGATCCGTACCCATCCCGCATACCTTTTTCCTTATTAGAACGTCCTCTCCTTCCTTTCCTTAAAATTACCCTCCGCACAGCATCCCCTGTCCCTGAAGAAAATTATTTCTTCAGCCCTTTTGTGGAGTTAATGTAATAAAAAAACAACAGCTAGTCAGAAAAAATGAAATGACTCACCCTCTGTTCTGGTGCCTAATATTAGCATGCACAATGAAATGTATATTTCTGTTATTCCGGACCTCAATCACTCGATAGTGTCTTCCTGGGACAAGCATGACGTTTTTCAATCCAGTAGCGCATCATGTATCATTTTCCTTGCACACATTCCTCATGGAATCCGCCGTGCGTGTCTTAACAAGCAATGGGGTTCAATTCATAATCTTATTCATACATTTGCATTTTATGATTTGCAATTAGGTCAAATATGACATTTTATCGGATACGACTCAGGTACATCATGTCTACTATACATGGTTCTCTGCCATTCAGACAGTTAGTACCATAAGGTCCATAAGTTAAAAATGCAATATAGCATCGCTTTTTTAAATTTAATAATCAAATTCAATAACGTTATCATTAATGATGTTTGGACTCCCCAGGCACTGCAGTGCCTCCTCAATGCTTACAGAAGGGCGAGTTCCAGGATTTAAAGCTCTATTAAGAACCAGGATTGCAGGACTGAGGGGAAGGATAAACCACTCCAGAAATATTCTCATAATAGAATCCCGTTTGAATTCAGGATCGAGCTTATAAGAACATTGGAGAAAGACACTGGCTCCCATAATCCCAGACCCGATGGACTAATTCGAGCCCAATTAAAGTTTATTTTCATGAAGAACTTTTATCTAATGATGCCTACTACTTTTATTTTTTAATTTTTTATTTATATTTATTTTTATTTTCATTTGTATGTATTTTTTTGCTTTTCTTATTACCATATTTTATAAATATCTTTGTGTCTTCAATATCTATGTATATAAATATCTATGTACTTACACTCTATATAGGATGAATCGTGACTATGCACGAGGGTTTTAGAATAACCTTGCGGCTATTCCTTGCTAAATAAAACGCTTATGGATTTTGATACGAGTTATGCCCGACCACTAAACAAGATAGGTAATTCACAATTAAGTGGTACTCACTGCTGTTTTGTCTTCTGGCTTGATCTCCATTCGGCGACGGTCACAGGTGTATCCAAAAGCGTACGATAAGATTGTTCGGTTATTAGAACCACGATAAAGTTGAGTCATGAAACGATTGAGCGGTTGACACAAAGCATTCGATAAAGACGGCGATATAATGCTTCGTATTACACACTTTCGATTGATAAAAATAACATTTTAAGGTAGAGCGAAATGTCACGTTACGATTTGTTACGATGGTTGTTGATAGACTGGCGATATTGCGGTACTTGACTTAGTCCACCGTATAGGTAAGTACATTCAATGTGCGGAAGTCCAAAATCTGGATTCCTCCGATATGCATGGTCAATTTGAACACAAATACGTATGAAATCCATCAGCGTTATGAAACATGTGTGGGATTGCACTTACCTCCCCACATTCTGGAATAAAGACCATTATTATTATTATTATTAATAAATTCTGCAAGTATTTGGTGATTAGGCCACTTATCATTACAAATGAAAAGAAAAGACTTAAGATTAAATTTACTTAACAATTAGAAATCAATGAGCGAACAAATCATCCTAATAAAACATTAATTAATAAAGTAAGGAAAATTATTTATTCCCAACATCTCAGCATATTAACAAAATTTAAAAATATAACACATTTAAATAAATCATAGCAGTTTGTCATTATCAAACAATTAAAAACACATTTGATGGAGGGAAAATAGATGTCAAAGTACCCCACATAACAGATAACCTATTGTCACAATTATTTTCTCAGTAAATCGGTTTAACCGGTAATGAATCATTTTAGACACCATAAATTTGAAATTGGGCTTGGATAAATATAATCATATAAATCGAATTGGCGAACCTACAGTATGAAAATGTCTTTGAAAGCCGAAACAGCTGTCACAATAATAAACAATTAATCACAACATATAAATGTGATTAACATTAAATACAAAAAAGAATGGAGTCCCACGAATTAAACACAAAAACAATTAATAAAGCATCGCTCACTTCAACAACTTAATATGTATCAAAAATACTTTAAAATGCAATCATTGAAGAGAATATTAGCGACTCTCAAACGAAAATTTGAAACAGTACAACTTTTAGGGATTATTCCTGTTGTTATCCTTATTCCTACCCACATTGATCCTACCTACCTGTGAAGTCACAAGTTCAGTGCTTTGACAGTCTTCAAAGTGACAGCCGTGTTCTATGATCAGTATCTTGACTTCTTTGATGAAATTACGAGTTCCATGAAAAACTTAAAAATTACAATCGCAAGTGGAAAGTGACACCCAAAGATAATGGATGAGTGACACCATTATCCTGCTGCCGTGAGTTTATGCTATTTTTTCATTTATCTATTTTCCTACCTTCCAGAGAATTTCTAACACCAATAAGATAAAGATTTGACGATAATATAATATCCAATGATTAATTAATCATAAAATATATACAGCTTCCATTGTGAATAATATGTTTAGCCAACTCAGCACAACAGAGCGCTCAGTAAACAAGAAATAATTAAAGGGCACTATTCATAGTGGTGGCGCGCGTCTAGGGCTTGGTAAATATCTGCTTCCATTCTGGTCTTCAGGGCAAATAGTACGCGCTTGAGCGATACGGAGGGGTGAGTGACGGTGATTGACAGATACTCTTGCGCACGTACCGATATACATAAGAGTATTATTGCTCGTTAATACGCCTATCTGGATGCGATTATCTTTTACAATGCTTTTCGTAAATAAATTGTATCATGATACGAGGTTTGGGTGTATAAATAACCCTAAAACTCTATGGCCATAACATCCTAAAATTTTTTTGATTGATGAATCTACTCGCGAACAAAACATATCGACAAAAGTGGCAATTAGCAAAATCTTGATGTAAATCAAGAGAAACTAATCTAGAATGTCGTCTGCTGCTTCAGCGGCTTTATTGGTTTATTTTCCACATGTTTGATAGTATTTTGTAGACAGTTTGATAGTATTATTGTTGGAATTAATTCCGGGTTACATTAAATAAACCAAGTACCTAACGTCATTTGTTGTACTGTTGTGTATTTAGTTATCTATGCATCTATGAATAAAATCTCTGTCTATCACCTTGCCTTGAACAAGTCGGTTGTTTTATTTCTTTATCACATCAATTATGACGGACACCACTTAGGTTAATTTGATCTGGAGACAGTAAAATTCTCAATGATTAAGGAGATTGTATTTTTTTAAATTGTTGCAATAAACAATATTGAATCGAAAATGACACTTCACCGACATCTACGGCCCAGTTGTCGTCGTTACACGGTTCACGTGCACAATACAAATTTGTATCCCTGAAAGCACACAGAGACCACCAAACCACCATTTTGTGATATAAGTTGGTTTCATTTGTAATCTAGATAAAAAAACTGAAGTATACTCGTATGACGATTTCTAACCAAACATTTAGGTGGTATTTCGCCATTCTTCGTGATAGCTTATCCATACGAGAACGAATACTATTAAACTAGCTTTATAAATTATAGCCTATGTTACCTGGGGATAGTGTAGCTTCCCAACAGTGAAAGAATTTTTCAAATTGGTTCAGTAGTTTCGGAGCCTATTCAATGCAAACAAACAACAATCAAATCATTCCTCTTTATAATATTAGCATTGGTAAATACCTACTCGGCTAAATTATCTTATATATAGCCACTATTCACAGTACCGAATAGTACCTAAACTCATACTTAAAAAAAAAATCGTTTTTAGTAAATCGAAAATGAAGGTTATCGTATTAACAATCTATAAAGAGGATAGTGAAATAGCCCTTCAGCATTATTAATCATTTGTAAAAGATTGTTATTTGTATGAGCTAGTAGTCACTGCTAGGCTTAGTAGGCAATCAGTTTTTTCGCCAAACACTACTTTTGCCTATCTCTGTGGTCGAGGATTTTAAGTAAAAGCTATGACCTAGCAATCTGGAGATCACGGGTTCAAATTCCGGCGTGCGCAAACATATTTTCATCATCAAGACCATCATCAAGTGCACGGCAAATCTGCCTGAAAGTGCGCTAATGAATACACTAAGTACCTACCTACACATATTCTTTCGTATAAAATCGTCATGTTTTAATATTATGTTTTTCCTTTAGCTTCTCCATACATTATAATCTTCTTAAATTTAAAAATTTCGTGTCACGATGTTTGTGGTCTCACTCCTCCGAAACGGCTTGACCGATTTTTATGAAATTTTTTATGTATATTTGGTAGGTATGAGAAAAGGTTTTAAAGCATATTTCATACCCAGAAAAAAGTAATTTTTTGACAATTTTTTTTCGTTTTTTTTTTTTTTATTTAACATCAAAAAATACCTATAACCCCAAATTTTAAATCTTCCACCCCTACCCTAACATTTTTTAACCGCGATTTTAGTGTTTTTGTGTGAAAAAATTTAACCGTTTTTCGTATTTCAAACAGACCGAAATTATTTATGTTGTTGACTGACAGATGGCGCTACGTTCGCCTCATCGAACTTTCATCCACACATGCGCAAGACATTCACGAGAAGCGTCGCGTCATTTTGATATTTTGGTTGTTATATAAAAAATAAAGAATGTATTATAAGTGTGTGGGGATGGGATCTATGACAGATAGAGGAATGGAGCGCTGTAGACGATGACCACCAAAAAAAATCAAAAAAACACCAACTATAGTATGAAAATGAAATAAAGAAAATCAAAATGAATTTCGACGAGCAATTGAGTGTACGATAGTTTTTGTCAGTCCTTCTTTAGCCAACACAAATAAACTCGATAGAAATAACATCATGTTCTCGCGTGGGCAAACTATCGAGTTTATTTGTGTTGGCTAAAGAAGGACTGACAAAAACTATCGTACACTCAATTGCTCGTCGAAATTCATTTTGATTTTCTTTATTTCATTTTCCTACTTTAGTTGGTGTTTTTTTGCTTTCATCGGTGGTCATCGTCTACAGCGCTCCATTCCTCTTTCTGGATAGATCCCATCCCCACACACTTATAATACATTCTTAATTTTTTTTTAACAACCAAAGTATTCCAATAAATACCACTAGAAATAATTAATTTGGCTTAACAAAGTTGGTCGGGTCAGCTAGTAATACATAATATATTCATTATTACCTTTAAAATGTATACTTAATAGGATTTCTCCGCAAGTATCAGGCTTGTGATAGGCATTACTCCATATAAGGAAACTTTGTATCAGGTAACTTAGTGTACTATGTTTCAGTTGCACTAACTAACCATCAAATAGATCTAACGGGATAACATAAACGATTTTATCACAGGAAATACGTAAATCGATTTTCTAGCGACGATGTAACAATAAAAAATAGTAGTTTGGTATCACATGTTATTTCAATCCCATTTAATGTCCAATTAAACTGACTAACTAACCATCAGGCCGTTTTCGGAGGGGTAGGCAGAGAGAATATACCGCCACACCCTCAGTCTTGCCACACACTCCTTAGTTCAATCACATTCATGGATTGTCTCTTACGCGCTTTTCTGACAGTCTGACCCTCGGCATGACCCGACTCGAGTATTTTATTGACTTGGTCGTACCATGTCTTCCTTCCACTGGGCGTCTTCAACTATGTCTACCATTCACTTTTCGTCCTCAACTACGTCTCCCATTCATATACTATATTCTACAACTTTCCACTGACAAAACCATCTACTTATCTAAATGTCCGTGTCTTTATCTTCAGCATTTCATTCTTTTCAAATCTCCTCATGTATATTACAAGGTCAATCATGGTTTAACAACTTTTACGCCTCAGGAACCTCATTTCTAAAGCATTCAGTCAGTAAATATCCGGAGAGATAATGACCTACGCACAAATGAAAACAAAAACCTATTTTTAAATTTTTAAAAAGACAAACATTCCCGGGTTACGAATAACCCAACAATGTTAGAAAATCTCCTACTACCACCACACTAAGCGGAAAATTTTGCTTGTGTCGTGTTGGAGAACTTCGCCAGCCGAGGAATCGCACACGCGACGCCCAGGTAGGAACCAAACGCGATGCCCATTCAACCACTGACCGGGCTGAATGAATTGTGTACCACGAAGAACCACACCATTTAGTCTTCCGTAGATTGCGTGAGAATGAGATAGTATAATCGGTCTCCTCTTTATGCTGTGCTTTGTAGCCTATAGGTCTCCTCTTTGTGTGGTGCTTCGTAGCCTCATCACTCTTGTCTACTTTAGTTTTCTGATGGTTTCACTTCCACCGCGTGTGAACTGCACACTCTGATTTTTAAATTAATTTGTGCATATTGGATGAGGCGCGCCTCTGTGCATTTCCGTATTCAGTCTATTTTCTCCGCATGTTCCATGCCTTACTGCCGTAAATCAGGGTCGGCATCAAATTTAATGTCTCAAATAATAAATTAATTTGCAAAGGTAGATAAAGAGTTTGCTGCAACATCGTAACTAACGCCGTTAATTCTAATTTACTGTAAATATTCAGACGGAATTTCATTAAATCAATAGTTATAACTTACCCGTGACAGTTACTGCATTGGTTAATGTTAATTTATATGTGTTGCACTGCACATTACCGAGCAGATATTGCACAATTCCAGGCAAATGCAACAGAAGCAAAAGCAAACTGCATTCAGTGCTAATTCTAGGAGCAAACATAAACAGGGACATTGTTACCTTGTAATGCACAACTGCACAAATGCAGAACACGCTTCGTGGCTCTCTACCGTAGTTATTAGTAAGCAAATAATTACTATATTATTGAATCTTATTGCATCTGGGTCATTGCAATATTATACTATGTCATGTTGCGATTATTTCATGATTAATTTGTGAGTGCAGTTGACAGGTTTGCTAAAGTTATCAGAGTTTATGGGAAAATAGAAATAATGAGCATTGTGCAATTGCTTGCACTGCATAAACCATTTTCAATTATAATTATAAAAGGCCCGCAACCCGGATTTCTACTGATTTATTACATATTTCCCTTAAACACGGTAAGTTTTAAAGCTCTTAAAAAAATATATGTTATTCTTGAAGATAATATCTAGACTTTGCCCGCGCCGAAAAGCAAATTATAAAAAATTCCCTCGATAGAAAAAAATCGCAAAGTATGCTCCAAAAATTATTATAAACACGTTTGTTTCAGTTATTTTACAAGTTATATGTATGAAAAAATTCACAGTGTTTCTTTAAATGCTGTTTAAGATAATGCCCGCGAGATTATTGTTCTATTTTAAACGAGTCGTGTTTTATTAAACATTTTCGCATCTATTTTGTCGCTGTAAATGTTAGCGCTCTCCTCCAACATTCGTAATTTCGTATCTCTCCATCTTCTTTTTTTTCGATCCCTGTTGCAGAGTCACTCAGTACTCGGTTCGTCATGTTACAAGTCGTGTTTATTTGTCGTATTCTTTACAATGATGTTTAACTGGACTAAACGTCCATTGTAATGGATGAATTGTGTTTATCTGAAGCAGGAAAACTTGTCACTGAAGATGCCCAGGTGATCGGATATAATCGGCAATTTCCGTAAACGGTCGGGCATTAGACACAAACGGATGATTGTTTAGTACAACTTTTCACAGTTGAGACACCTTCAAACCTGTTATAACTGTCTATACCAACGATATCTGTTAAAAGACGTTGAAACTACGTACATATTACTATACACTACAAGGTCATTATTAAATAAATAACTTTTGACAAAAAAAAAAACAGGTTTCAACCTTTTGTACGTTGCTCCATAAACTACCTTGAATGGGATTAAAAAAATCTCAACAGATTGTGATCGATCCCAAAGCGTAGGAATATCTCTTTTTTCTTCGGCAACCCGACACCGCCATCGAGTAAGGAAGATGTGTCACATTTTATGTCGAAGTAATTCATCAAATGACTGGCTTCACTTAATGTGACACCGCTTAGCTACGATGATTGGACGTAGCCTTCGTGTCTCGGGTTACTCGGCCCAAATCCCAAAGCTCGAACTAGATCTGAATTAAAACAAAACCTAGACAGTCTTCTATAGGAGGTGATATTATCTCTGATGAAAATATCGATGAAAAAGTCAAGCACCCGGATTGGATTACAAAATATATCTTTTTTTAAGGATGGTACTTTTGTTGTTACTTGATAATTTGAATTCTTTAATAAAACAATAGCCTTCTTATAACCACGAAATTTGTTTAATTTATTAACCCAACTAATTAAAGAATTTAGAAGCCTTCTAAATAAAGATAAGTCACATTTTTAATAATCAGTTAAATTTGTCCACAGCCCAATATAAGGTTCTAACTCACTAACCATCACGCCGATTTTTCCCACAGCGGTAGGCAGAGAGGAAGACCGCCGAACAAATCGGTTTTGCCACACACTTCACATTAATAAAAAATATTCTTCTAATATTCTGACTCTTGACTTACGGCACCAAATTGATAGGTAAATAGCCGTACCTATATGGCTTTTAGGCCCCAAAGTGACCCGTAGAGCTGAAGGCTTATTATTTTTAATTTAGGTTTGAAAGGGTATCACTGGGTTCATATTGAATCCAGACCTCTTGTTTGGCAGTAATTTAAGTATATTCAACTGTCGAGTCAAAGTAACTGACCCCTAGATTCTATTTCTTTATACTTATTTATTTATTTATTTATTTACGGACAAATAGTCCAATTAACAATATAACAATAACACAAATAGAAAAAAAAGAGAGATCACAATGAAAGGAGATTACATATAGATGAAGAGCATTGACAAAATACATATAATATAAGTACATAGAGAAGATAAGTAAGTAGCTTCAAGATGGATTTAAGAAGACTTTAAAAACCACATTGCGTAACGACTACCGAAAGTAATTTAGGCTTACACCAAAAAATTCAATGCTTTGATTTGCGTTGACTAGTCTCGACATTCTGGATAAAGGAGAATGATATCCATAATTAGTAGAATGTTGATTGAGGAACAGCAATTCATTATTTCGGAGTCTACGGGAAGGAATGTTGAACTGGATGAGTTGTAACAAAGCAGGCGTGTCAGTAATACTGTTGATAATTTTGAAAATGCATATTAGATCAGAGTCCTTTCTGCGTTTTTCTAAAGAGGAAATGTTTAAAGTTTGTTCAATTTCATCATACGAGTATTCTCCTCTTTCAAGTCCTAACCTCCAAGCAATTCCTCGTAGGAAGCGATGTTGTACAGATTCGATGTAACAAATGTGGACAGCATAAAAAGGAGACCAAATGACACTAGCATATTCAAGGTAAGGGCGGACAAGCTTATATACTTTTGAACGGACCAGCTTATTATACTTTTGAATGTAGCTATAACTTTGTGGTTATCCATTATAGATAAATGAAACAATTTAACTTTGTTTGAACCACTTTTATATTTATACTCAAATATAAAAGTGGTCCAAACAAAGTTAAATTGTTTAATTTATCTATTGCATTACTTAATTCCCTCTCTTTCCTTTCGTCGAAAAGACCCTCCACGTTGCATCCGAAAGATGACATATAAGATGACCAGGAGGGAAATTATTTTCCCTCGTGCTTTTTGTGTGGAACTATTGTAAAAAAAAACAGACATAATACTTACTTTTGAACCATGATAAAGAAACGTGAGTTGTTTTAAAACATTTTGATTACTTCAATTCCAAATAGTGGTATAAAACAGTCGGTTATTTTGATTTAAATTGAACATCATTACGAGTGTGAGGTTTCGTTTCTTTTTTAGTTTTATTTTGTTTTGATTTTTTTTTGTTTTGAGTTATTCTAATAATACAGAACTAATGAATAAAAAACGTTCCTGGGTACGCGCTATTTAACAATAATATTATTTTGACTACAGCTACTCAAATAAAAAATCTGTACAAAAGATTAGATTAAAAAGCGGGATTTTATCCGCTAAAAGAGACCAGCCTACAAAATCACCGACAAAGCGCTAATCCTTCTGCAACTGAAAATTTGCGCTTTGTTCAAGTTTTCATTCACAACTTTTTATACTGGCCAGTTTATCTCACAAAAGGTTTTATGAGTACCCTCGAATATTTCTCTTTAATTATTTGGCGAAAACAAAGAAAAGTATTTTTAAATAATTCAAAAAGTAAATGTAATTTCCAGCTCTAGATATGCTGTATTGCAGAACCCATGAAAGATAAACAAGTTCTTATTTCCATAGACGAATTTTCATACGTTTTTTATTGCACAATACGACACCTTGTTGTATTGTGTTTATAAGACGGAGTTTCCCGTTCGAGCAGAACAATTTTCCGACCGACTCGTAAAGCTTTCTTCTCGGAGAGCTTTCGCATAAAGTTTGCTCAATAGTTTCGCATTATAAGTTGAACTGGAACAGTTTCATAAGCTGAGTCCGTACAGCTTCGTGTCATAAGTTGAACTGCTCCACTTGGAGCGAGACCAAACACTTTTCTGATAACTTAAGGAAAAGAGGATTACATAAATATGCAAGATGCAAATATGCAGGTCGTATCTTTCACTTATAGATCGTACCGGGAGCGAGCTCGCAATTGGCGGTTATCCAATAAATGAACGGGATTACAACATCTTGCTCGCCTTCTGAATGCATGCTCCGTGTTTCAGATGGGAAGAGTAATCCCTAATAGCTTTATTTATTATTGGAAATTTTGAATGAAATGTTTTCGTAATTATTTGTAAGGTAGTAGGGAGCTCGAGCTAATATTTTAATCTTTAAATAAATGAAGACATTATAAGCGAAACTCAATCGAAAATCTGGAAACAGAAAAATCAGAAAAACATATTGACACCTCTGGGACTCGAACCCAGGACCTCTTGCTTTCCGGGCAAACGCGCTAACCACTAGGAAAGCAAGAGGTCCTGGGTTCGAGTCCCAGAGGTGTCAATATGTTTTTCTGATTTTTCTGTTTCCAGATTTTCGATTGAGTTTCGCTTATATTGTCTTCATTTATTTAAATATTACAATTTGAGGTTTTACTCGTAAAGTTAAAATAAAAAATAAAATAATATTTTAATCATTTAAGGCGAAGATAATGCCTGATGTTAATGGCAATAAAATATTATTTAATTCACGGGTACTCATTTCCAATATAATATGATAAATCCACAGTCCCGCGTATGCCTCCTTTGGTGAAGTGGTATAAAGCGCCTGACGAATCTCTGCAGACTAGCGGACCATTGATCAAATCCAACGAAATAATAAAAAAAATAAAATTTTATTTTTGTTAAATTAATATACAATTTTCAAACCACTCCAAAATGAACCGGCAAAAAAACACAGAAAGCGACAGCTTGCGACTCCGAAGTGGAAAATACAAATACTAATAAGATGACCAAATGTATAGGTGCACTGGAATTCGACGACAAAAATAAGGAAAAAATCTTCCTACACATTATAAAAAAAGTGCTTCGTGGTCTCCCCACTCTTGTCTACTTTAGTTTTCTAAAGGCTTCACTTCTACCGCGTGTGAATTGTACACGCTGATTTTTTCTAAACATAAAACTATAAAATGAAAAATTAAATTAAACGAGACAGAGAATAAAAAGGTAATGGACGCAACAGGGGATCATCCTAGGACCCCCGTCTTACCAGGCCAAAGCTGTAACGACTAAGCTATATTTTATGATTACGTTTTTTTTTGTTTTACTATAAATCAAACGCTGATCGCGCGCTGGTTCTTATATTCTGATTTTGGGCTCGATTCGATCGGCTACAATGACAATAAGCTGTATTTGTAAGGTTCTTACGTCAAGTGAAAGTGGGAGGAATACTCTGCAATTTATTACACCGGAAGGTGAGATGACTTCCCTGCTTATGGTTCACTACGTTTTTGAATGATTTCACTACTAATGTAAATAATTTCCAAAGGAATCTTGTGGTGCGGTTTTATTGACACGTGGCCGCGACTGTTGATTGTAAGGGTCGACCGAGATCTCGGTCTCGGTCGACCCTTTCAATCGCCGAGATTCTGGGCCATAACCGAGACCGTTGTAAGTAGGTAGTATAGGATAATGGGATTCAAATCTACATCTTCAATCTAAATCACATTCGTCACTTGGTGTCAGTGCGTGAGAGAGCTGCCGATTGTGATTTGTCGGCTGGCAGAGAGGCGGGTTTTACTTACCGCTGCTGCCGCCGCCGCGCCGCGCCGTTCGTTCATTTCACTACTTTTGTAAACAAACAATTGTAGTTAAAGGAAGTTTTCTTGAATATTGCTCGTAGTAGAAAAAATAAGTTCTTTATGTGTTGTTGTGATTAATTATAATTACTAGCCAGAATAACTACATAAACTAGTTAAGTGAATATCAAGATCATTACAATCTTGATATCATTTCAGATTATTATTACATTCTTAAATATACTATATTATTCAAGAATGGCGCATTTTAATTTTTTTTACTCAATTTATCTATTCTCTGTCTCGGCTCTCGGTCTCGGGCGAGATTCGGTCTCGGCCGAGAACGAAAAACCTGTCTCGAGCGACCCTTTATTAGTTGATTGTGAACACTGAAGTGCTGGGGGGACAAGTGGGGAGAGGGAAAGGGAATAATTCATTGCCGTAGAATAAATATTTATTCCCAAACAAAACACAAAAATTATTCACCGGGTTGTCACATATATAGGTGCGAACATCACATGATTTAATTTTGATCTCGGATATAAATATTAAACAAGACTTTTAGTACACACTGCAGTAATAAACTTCCTAAAATGCTGACCCAGCTCTTGCGATAAAATTAAACATCAATATTAAAGTCTATCTTAATTTGTTGAAAGTGAAGGATTCCCCTCAACACCTTTGTAGTATTCACCATTGACTGGTTTTGTTTGCTAACGGAAACTCGGCTCTTTTTAATTAAAATTCCGCGGATACTCGGGTAATCTTGAAACGAACCGAAATATTTAAACGCCGTCGTTATTTGAAAAGTTTTCTGGCGGAAACTGAAAAGTTTTGACCTTAAGTAAACAGGACTCATGCCTTGTGATTATTTAATCACTGAACTGTGAATGGAAACGAAACTGCCAATTTGAGTAAATAATTAATGTAAAATTTAGGAAAGTCACCAGAAATTTTTATCATTTAATTTATGTTATTAACGTGACTTTTTAAGTTCCTTATACGCGGCGTCCGGAAACTCCTAGTTCAAACTGATGAATTTTGTGGAATAACTTTTGGAGTGAAAACTTCGTTAGCACCTTGGTATTTTTAAACTCGACGAAACGTAAACGAGCAACACTAAAGTGACAAACACATACATCTATAGCGCTTAGCCTGCGAGAGAATGAGATAGTCACAAAATATTTAATTTTTTTTAAGAAATACTCTCTTTGTATAATTTATTAATATTATTCCCATCAATGTAATATATCAATGAAGAAGAAGTTAACAATAATAATCTAAACGAAAATATGAAACAGAACAAGAAAAATATGAAAAAAACGATGGTTGCAACTGGGACTCGAACCCAAACCTCTCGTCTAATCGGGACGTGCGCGTTAACCAATTTCGCTATTGCCAACTTCTGTCAAACCGTCATATTTATCAATCTCACATATCAAATTCGTAGTCTTCCCACTCTTGTCTACTTTAGTTTTCTGGAGGTTTCACTTCTGCCGCGTGTGAATTGCGCATTCTGATTTTTTTTATATTTGAGCTTTCATTGAGTCAATCGGGACCTAAGTGGGAATTTTTAAGGTGGAATTTGGAAAATCGGTTTTAGAAAAGTCGGAGGTTAGTATTAGATGACTGTTAAATCAATCAATGTGATGTAGATTCACCATTTTGCTGCTTGTACTACGGATTGAGGACACTATGTATAGAATACCAATATTTTTTAATTACATTTTGTCCTTGCCACAGCGCTCTTGAGATAATTTTTAACACAAACGGCGTTATCCAAATTATCCAAATATTTTTATTATGTATTCATCGAAGAAAATATTAGCGTCTCTCAAGGGAAAATTCGAAAGAGAAAAACCAGAAAAAAAGATTCGGTTGCATCTAGAAACTGAATCCAGAACCTTAACTTTGCCGGGGCTCTCCTCTGAACACTGAGTTAATTCGACCTTATGCCCTTTGGTCATATTGAACTATACTATACTTCGACTAAAAACTTCCATCATATTTTTATTGGCAGTTATCTTTATCTATGATTGCAAGATTCTTCCCGAACTATCTATATAGTGACTTTGATAAATATATTCTTTTTTTATGTGCGAAATCTATATCCTTTACTATTATAAGTCTAGTAAGAATACATATTTTTATTTTTGAGTAAAACCTTAAATCGTAATATTTATAATATCTAATTGAAGACAATATTAGCATATTTCAAAAGAAAATAAGAAAGAGAAAATTTAGAAGCAGAACCAGGGTTCATTTCCTGGAAGCGATTATTGTTTGGTCATATTTGTAGTAAATCTTTGGCCAAACCAGGAAGTCTTTAAATTGTTTATTGTTTGTTCTGAAAAATATTTTACTCGTACAAACTGAAGTGATGTAAAACTGTATTTTTCTTTAAAAAAAATGTATTGCAAAATAAATAACAACGCTTACGGTTTTTAAGTTACAGTTTGAATTTTAGTGCCGCTGAGCGCGCGCCGATGTTGTTATAATTTACAACGACGTCAGTACATCTTTTTTTTATTTTCGCCGATCGATTTGTACATGAATATTTATAGCATTTCAGATTTATTGGATCCAAGCGTTATAAATTATAAATGTGCTGGTCAAGCAAAAAATAGTGCGCGATTGCTTGTATTGGCATCCTTGATCAAGAGATTTTGGCGCTAACTGACTGCTCCGAAGTAAAAATACACTTTTTAAAAGTGCATCTAGTGAACGGTAAATTAATTAATCTTGGATATAATAAAATTATAGAATTATTAGCCATAAACATCGCGGGATAGAGATAAGTAATTAGTTAGATTATAATAATTAATGTGGGATTGTGTAGGGAGGATTAATAATTAATTGTACGTTAAGACAAAAAAACGTAGACCTTCACAAAATTTTGACCGACCTAGCAAATCACGAAATTTGTCTTGGGACGCGACAGGAATAGGCCATCACATTTTGCATCACATTTTTTTTTAAATTTTTCCGGTTTAGGCAAATATTCTAAGACATTCTGTATTTTTTTTAATCGCATTTTTGAAACCCTGGTGATTTTTTGAAAATTTCAATCCCAAAAATCAGACCATTTTTTATAAACCGGAAAGACGGGACATAATTTTATGGGTGCGAAAAAATGATAATTACATAGCCGAAAATCATTTAAAAAAAAAGAACGTTTTCCACAAGAAAGGGCACAGAAGACTAACGAGGCATACCAAAAATATTACACCTCATAAATATTTTTTTCCTTGATCCATCTTATTGATCATAAATCATTATAATATTCAACGTCTATATTACTAAATCCAAGGTAATATACTTGTACTTGTAAATTATAATAATAATACGAATATTATAAAATGTGATTTTGTTAAAATCAGTACCACTACCATTATGCCTCTAAAACATGTACCGACAGCGTAAAATGTACGGGGTTCTCTTCATAACATCTGTCAAAAAGTTAAACCAAATGATAAGTTCGCAGAGAACGAACAATAAATCCAGTGAACGTTAAATGTCAAATTCAAAAATTAGCCTAAAATCAAAGTGTTGCCATATAAAAAAAATAAACCAGTGTGGAATTTTACAAAATTAATAGGAACATTTTCGGAGACGGGACATTTTCATGTAGTAACGTCACGGGCCCAAATAATGGATTTATTTATTTAAAAATAAAAAAACTGTGCATTTCTAAAAAAATTTACTAACGTTGTCGTAATCTTAGTAAAAAAATCTATCCACACGATTTTTTCCAAGTCGTTATGAAATCTATGCAAGTGGCCTATTGCTTGACTTTTGGCAGAAGACGTGTTTTTTAGGGAATTAATTATTTTTAGAATCTCTTCCCTTGACACAGTTTGAAAATTGAATATTCTTTTGGGAAATTGAATAAAATATTATAAAATATAAAATATTAATAAAATATTCTATTGCTTGACTTTTCTGCAAGTCTAGGATGAATATTTATAAAAAAAATTAATAACAATAAATAAAATAAAAATATATTCATCCTAGACTTGCAGAAAAGTCAATAGATGTCGCGTATTAAAAATAAAATGGATAAAAATTTATCCAGACACTATTCAGATAGCATTTAGTTCGAGTTGAATCTTGCAATCATGTATAAAGATAGCAGCCAATAATATGTGGTTTAAGAAAATTAAGATAATGTTGGTAGTTCTTAGTCGAAAATTGATACAGTTTAAAGTGACCGCAAGACGCGCATGTAAGCAAAGGGTCCTGGGTTCGAGTCTCAGAGGTGCCAATATCTTTTTCTGATTTTTCTGTCTCTCTATTTTCGATTGAGTTTCGCTAATACATCCTCGTTTAATTCAATATTATAATTTGAGATTTTACTCATAAAGTTAAAAATAAGTAATAAATTTTATTCAATATAATTTTTTTTGTAGAAAACCTTATTTGGACTATCCCATGACTTTTTACCAGTCTACGCTAGATAGTCAAATAAAAGGAAATTGAAGCAGTGGGGTTCGTGGTTTGTACAAGTTACAAAAGAGTACAATTGCCAATCTATTATAACAACATATCCCTTTTTTATTTGAGAGATATCAATTTAACCGTAAAAAGACACTTCTTTAACGGTTGTATACTTCCCTTGATTTGTGTTTATTCATCCCACAGCTTTGTGGAAGCACGTAATTCGAAAGTATCACATTTTCACTGCGATGGAACTGAGAGACACATCCAACCTCCATACAGATGTCCCAAATTGTGGGCGAACGGAAGCGTTAGCAAATGAGACCCCTAAAAAGCCTTTCCCCTCGCTTTCTGTTGACTGCGGTTGGTCTCCTACTTCTGGCACGTGACTTCCGGTGGCACGGCTAGCCGGAAATGGCGGCGGCGACGCCAGCCCCACAATTATATCCTAACTAAAAGGAGGCTTCGCTGGTAACTACTGAATACTACTGCTGGCTGCTAGAATTGGAAAGGAAGGAGCAAGTGGAAAGACTGCCTGATGGAGAAAGATTCCCCCTCGTTAGGAAATAAGTAGTCGTGTTTGGCGCTGGTTGTACTGAATATTAAAAATACCGATTGCCATTATTTGTATGCGTTATGTTTTGCGTCATCGTTTTTTCTAAAATAATCATAAATTATTGATCTGTAATCATTTGTTTACTTGAATTACCGAAGAAAATACTGATGTTTTGTCTGCAAAGCACTCTTTCCAAAAATCAAAATTCATCATTATTATCTTTTAATCAATATCAATATCATTATCATTACATCGCTCAAAATGTATGTGCGCATAAATCTTTTAAACTACGCAACGGATTTTCATGCGGTTTTCACCAATAGAGTGATTCAAGAGGAAGGTTTATATGTATAATACATGCTTACCATAGTAGAGAAAAGCCGAAAAATTCAAATATTCAAGTATTATTAGTGAATTATTAGTATTTTTAGTGAATTTTATAAAGGTTGGGTAATGGCGTTATGTTTCGTTAGCCACAGCAACATGTGGCCGGGTCTGCTAGTGTACAATAATTTAGATTTTGAAGAAATTCAATTTTTTTTATAATAGGTAATAACAAAAAGTTTTATTTCTACTTAACATAAAAATTTTACTTGATAAATATTTTAATATGATGTTGAAATCATATTTTATTTCGAACAATTACTTATTTGTCACAGAAAATATGTTTTGAATGACCTGATTTTTTTTTCGAGATGGATGTTGCTTTTTTGATGTTTTCAGGTAATCCGTTAAGAGGATGCCATAACCCAAAAAATGAGTGTATTCTTGTGAGCCTTATATCGCCACAAATATAGATAATAGGCATAAATATCGCTTTGCGAACGGAGTCTAGAGGTCACGGTTTCAAACCGAAAAGTGGTTTTTAATTATTTTGTCGAAAAATTTATAAGAAAGAAAAAAAAAGGTAATCAATATAAACTGTCACAGATTAGCAATAAAATTATATTTTTAAATAGTTGTTTCTTATATGCTTTAGTACATTTCCAATGAAAATATACATTTTTTCGCGGTTTACGTTAACAGTTTTTACAAAGTAATTAACAATCTTATTAAAATTATAATTAATGGAAACGGTAGAAAATGCTTAAATTTATGCAAAGCATATTTTGTTATATTTAAAAGGTAAACCGATTCGAGTAAAGATTAATCTAAAATAGTGATTTAGAATTTATTAAGCTTCGCCGCCATTTCTGGAATTGTAAATGTACCTCTTTGTTATCTCCGTCCCCATTCTGTGATTTATCTAGTAATAATAAACATTTATGCTTCTCTACGCCTAAGGTAACTTAATTTAAGTAAGTGTTTATTTTACTATCTTAATATTCTAAAATTATTTTCTATACTTACCTACCATGTTTCGGCGGGTTGTTCATTTCATACCCTCCAAAATCGCGATGAAATAAACATGTTTCAAAATAAATTTTTTTTTTAACCGCAAATGCGTAATCTTTGCCCCAAAGTTAGGAAAAAGAGCTCAGACATTATAAAATTCACTCTTTACTCTGCGTTTGTGTCCAGAATTTCCAAAAAAAATCGACATTTTTGCCCAACGACCCTGACTTTACGGTTAGGTTTGTAGATCTGTACATCGAGCAGATTTTTGATTATTTATTTATATAATTCTTATATTTCATCAAAATCAGCAACCATCAGCTTCAGCAACTGGCGGCCATATATACATACGTGTCTACGTGTTGGGAGTGGGAAAGATTCGGCCATGTCCTTTTGTTTGGAATTCTTCCGCATTTGCCTTCGGAAATACGGTAACCCATGAAAAAATCTTATCCAGAAAGATGTGACCACTATCAACTTGAAACTGGGTCGGCCTTCAATGACATCACTATAATATGATGCCATGCATAGTAAGGAGTATGGGTGCGTAGTGTGTATGTCTGTTTATTTTTATTTTAATAGATACCTTACTTTCTTTTTTGTGTTTTAACTCAATTATTTTAATACCTGCCAGATCTTTCAGTCAGAATTTTTAAGATTTATATTATTCTGTCAGCAGGGTATTAATCAAAAGTCTGTGAATAAGTCTCAAAACTGAAATATTCGCTTTTCAACTGCCGCTATGACAAAGGTTAATAATTACTACTAACCCTTCCCTCCCTTGAATTCTCTTCCATTCCCTTTATTCCAACAAGAAGAGTCTATTTGCAATTTATTAAATTCCTCAACTTTCTCTGTGGCAAATTAAACAATAGGTAAGCCCCTATCTCGATAAATTCTAAGAAATGCCTCACCAAGCCTCACTGGATCTATTATTTATTCAAAAGTATTTTAAGAACGATAAATTTGGTTATTGATTGAAATTTTCACTGCCAAGAGTATTGTCGTTATCATTTTAATATTAATAGGAAACTTTATTTAAGTTCATAGTATCCGTTATTAGATGGATAAGCCAAAATTAAGCACAGAAAACCACAGTTTAACGCTCGCAACACCTGATGATATTTTATATCTCAAAAGTTTTTTTTGAAACATTCGTAACATCATCACTGGAAGTATGAACTATACCAATTTGAAAGAAAACCGTTGACGCCAATTTTAATCAGAACTTTTGACTCCAGGGCTCCAGACAGGCCAATGAAATTGATTAACCGTTGAAGAAATAATTTCTTGTTGTTAACTGAAGGTTTTTGATCTATTTCACCAAAAGTAAGGAAAAAATATTAAATTGGGCATACGAATACCCCCACAACACATTAAGTTCTTCTTTCGGTTTATGACTTAAAATGAAAAAGCAATTTTTTTTTGGCCAATCTATTAATCATAGATTGGCCAAAAGTTCAATAGCCTACGTGGTTGGGAGGTATTTTATATAGAGATTTCTTAAAAATTGTAAGCAATTTTCATTATGCCAGAGCTCACTGTTTGAGGGTTAAAGCTGCTCCAGCACGTTAATAAATTAAACGTTATTTGGTAATGGGTACCTCTGACATGTTTCCTTGTAATCTCTTATTTGTGGTAGGTACATTAAGTAATTATCGGATGTCTTGTGTTGTGTATAAGTGTGTGAGTTGGTCTGCACCTTTATTCGAGGACCTTCACAGGCCTTTAGACCCAGAATCCGAGGACTCACTCGAATCCGAGGACGTCCTCGGATTCGAAATGCGAAAAAGTGAATATGTACCTATAATCTATGCGTTCTGATTGGTCAACTGTCGAAATTTTGGGCCAATCGGAGAGAGTCCTCATTTTCGTGGTGAAAAATATCGTGTTTAATTTGGCTAGTGTTTCATTAGTACGGGTGTGTGACCACCAGGGCGGCGCCGCTAATGCTGGAAATCACACACAGACCCTAAACCGAGGACTCTCTCAAAGTCCTCGGTTTCGTGTTAAAAGGTGCCGATCACCGGAATGTGAACACTAGGTGGCGCTGCAAGCTCGAGTGTCAAGAAATCTCACCTACGCCCTAAACCGAGGACCCGTCTTTCGAAATTCCTACGTGCATGTGAATATAATAAGTATTGCACTATTAAGATTGTGCCGACAAGGAATTTAGTTTTTGACAGTTGAAACAAAATTCAATATTGCGTTTAGTTCGTATTGTGAACTATGTTTTGTAATACTGTTTAATTCGCTGTACGGTATTGTAATATTTAATAAGTAATTAGGACACCTGCTCAAGTATTTGATTAATCCGCGTCATATATATTCTTCTTTCACTCCATTCTTCGTTAATCCGCTCTATGACCCTATTACCTACACCTCAAAAAAACGCCTCTGTCTGAATTAAGGACAAGGGAAGAATATCGCCACCTGGATGGGTGATATTGTCAAGCGGGTTAAGGAGGAGCTGTAGGAAGGGTTTTATTAATGCGGATCTTGAAGAGTCGGAAAAAATTACTGAAAAAATTACCAAACGCAGAGTAACATTATCATCAAATAAAACATACAAAATCGTAAAAAAAAAATTATGGTTTTTTGACAAAAAAATTAAGACAACAAAGTCGTTTATAATTAAAATTATTGAACCAATATTCTTTCCTTCCAGGCATGATCCTTTATATTTTATTTCTTGGCGTTCTTTTTTATGATGTTGTGCACATAAAATTTAATGTTTTTCCATGTTCTGTGTCTTAAATCTGGTTCATTGGTCAAACATTCTTCGCACTCTCTTTTGTTTGGAATTTTTTTTTTTTTATCCAGAAGATAGCCATTTGCCTTGATACGGCATCCTTCTCAGCATAAGTCCACATATTCCTTGCTGTTATTTTCTTTTTCCTTGTGACATGTGCATTTATTGTTGTAATCTCATCCGTTCCTACTTCGTGGTCATCTGAATCCCAATCTTCATTTTCCACGTTTGTACCATTGGGAATCAGAGGAATGGATACCGAAGACGGTAATATTTTCGCGGACACGGATTTTTCTTGAAGGTCGATAGTATCTAGATTTTTGCCTTTATTTTCGGCCAACTTTCCGCCATTCATGGCCAGCGAGAGTTTACTCACCTTGCTCAATTGTATGGTACTTTCAGGAAGACGGTAAAACTCTCTATGAACCCGAATGTCATGGCCCATGTATGTTGCCAGTTGGTCCATTTCGTTATTTTTGAGGTTCAATAGCTGAGATGCAGTTGCCACTTGCTTCCGTAATTTTGTGAAAATGAAATGAAATATCATCGGTAGACGTTTCTTCAACCCTAATTGCTTCTTTATTTGAAAGCAATCTTGAAACAGTAAAAGAATCGTCAGTCTTTAGTTTTCTAAAACAGAAGAAAAATAATCAAAATTTTCAAATATTTGAAAATGTTAAATTATAAAATGTATTAAATTTCATGCTAAAAGTTTTCAGTGCACCCTCAATATGCGATTAATTATTTGAATTAAGTAATAATGATTTCTAGCATATTTGTGAGGGTCTAGATAATATAATATCATTGTGGTCTAGGTATCCTTGAATATGCACTTGGAACATCATAAACTTCTTTAGGTTAGCAATAACCAATGAAGTACCTAGTTTGGTTGCCAGCAGAAAAGAAAGAAAACATTTAAAAATAATTTCCGCAGCTGCAGGTCTACAGGTACATATTATATAACTACTAAAATATATTTGAAAAGGATGGAACTTTTAAGAAGCTAGTCTCGTTTTCGGCAGGAATTTAACTGTAATTATGTCTGTCCCGATCTGGTTTTATTTCAAACCATAATTATTATTGAGAGTGGACTCCTTTTCGTTTTAGCCGAAAAATGTAATATAATGTAAATCTATCCTCTTAATAATTACTACTACCACCTCGGAACAGGCCCAGCCTAGGGAGGTGATTTATACCATTTGCATTAATAATTTATACTAATATTTGCTTTTACTTTTAATTCATTGTGATGTTAAAATTTGTGTAATTTTTGGTTATAAATAATAATAATAAAAAAATAAGATAATGATACTTCAGTACAACAAATAATATCGCAATAATTTCGAATGGGGTCGTCCATTAATCACGTGATGTTTTTAGCAACTTTTTAACCCCCCCCCCCCCTGGTGATATTTGGTGAGATTTTAGACAACCCCCCCCCCAAAAAACGTGTATTTTTTTTAGTACAAGTATTTTGAAATTTTCAGCATATTATCACGAAAAATAAATACACGTGATATCTCCCCCCCCTTTCGAGCTTCACGTGATTAATGGACGACCCCAATTCGGATTTTTAATGAAAAATAAAGGATTATGCAATATAGGTTAAACATCGGTGATTTTGTTTTTAGTAATACAATTACGAAAACAGGTAGATTACTATTAATTAACAACTAACTATATCATTTATAACAAAAATAAACGTAGCTTACCTCGATTTGTAATACGGTCATATATTCGGTTTTACCACTACAAACAGGCATATGTTGTACAAGCTTTCCCCTGCCGTACACTTTAATTCCACAAATATTGCAATGCATTTTTATAAGCCACACAATAATCAAGTAACTTTTGTTGGTTCGTGGAGGGATATCAGGGATATCACTCGAAGCTGCTTATTACTTGAGACTGACTTCTGACTGAACTGACTTAACTTCCAAACTTCCAAGCAGGCGCGGCCGCGGCCGGTGTAAAATCGAAAACGCAATGTATAATAATAAATACATATGAGGGTATCTTACCTATTTATAAAGAAGACCAATTTCAAATAAAAGAATTCTTTCCGGATTTTGGTTGATAATTAAAAACTTCCAAAACCAAGTTTCAGAGGGAATTTTATGTTCATGGTTCATTCGTTTATTTCTAATATAGTCAACATTTGGGCTTTGTACGCACTAGCGGCCAGCCGCCATGGCGGCTGGCCGCTAACAAACCGCTTCGCGCGGTTCAACCGCGGTAGCCATAAAACTGCGTTGTATCGTCAGTTATAAAATGGACGCCGTTAAAGTTAATTTCGTTTGGATAAATGTTTTTAAATTTTTTTTTGCAATAGCTCCACACAGGAGGCCCTGAGGAAAATATTTTCCCTCAGGGCCTATGTCATCTTTGGGGATGCTGCATGAAGGGTATTTTAAAGGAAATTAAGGAGAGGAAGTGAAGGATAAGGTACCTGCAAGGGGTGGGTAGGAATATGGGGGTCATTGGGTCTAGGAGTGATGAACGTATGAATCCATCCCTCCCAGTGCGGTCAAGGCGATGTTCCAAAAGAGTACTTCTTGAGAGGTTACAAGGTATCCCTCAACTATTCACCGATCCGGCCTGCCACGCAGCTGGTGGGCAGACACACCCGCCGCCAAGACCCGGACCCGTGAACCCGGGCACACCTGCTAAGTCATCAAACGTAACGAATCAATTGGGTTAATCTATGGATCAGGTGTTGGTTATCCAATAAATGGTTCCCGGTGCGGCGTTACCCCTACCCACCTCCCAAATTTAAATTAATGCATACCCAGATTTTTTTTGTATTATCGACATATCTTCGTTTCCACACATATCCATTAACTCTTCCCATTGTTTGAGTTTCAATTCACTGTTCTTATATGCTGCTCATTCACAATTCCAAATAGCTTCGCGTTTTTAAATTTCATCGATAAATTTTTCTGTGTCAAAATGGCTAGTGGGACAACTCGGCAGCGGCTAGCAGCGAACTAAACCCCAACCGCCTAGTGCGTACAGATATGGCGGTAGCCGCAAAGCGGGCGCGTTCAACCGCCGCGGTTCGAAATTTTCGGCGGTTGGGTGCGTACGAACATGAGCGGTTGCATATTAAAATAAAAACGCGGCTGGCCGCGCGGTTGACCGCCTACGCGGCTGGCCGCTTGTGCGCAAACGCCCTTAGGGTAGGTACGCACTTACCGGTTTGCCGCAACGCGTCTGCCCGTCCGACTAGCCGCAGGACGCGGTTGCAACTGCGGCCTTACTGCTGCTTCACTCATTTTGAATAGGGAATGTTATTCGATTACATTCAACAAAAGTGATTAACGAATAATTCTATTCGCAACGAATCCAACGGATGATAAAATACACACACAAACAAAAAAGGTCATTATTTAACTGAATTGTGCGTGTTCAATAATAAATGTTCCCCGTTTCTGGGAATCCTACAATCATAAGCTCTTTATAATATAATACAATAATATCGCACGTAATACCCGTTGGCTAATGGTTGCATTTTGCGAGAGACGTATAGTCTGTCAAAAAAGAGTAGAAAATATAAAAACTTGAGTAGTTAATAAAGTAGTAAATTTGTAGACTGGCAACACCAATTTAACTGTCAAATATTTTCTTGAAGTGCAATGACACTGAGTGTATAGAACACAGTAAACCACATTTTTTCTTCACGACATAAATTTGATTAAAATGTGATTTATAAAGCGATTTGCTTTAATTTAATTTAATATAAATTTGAATTTAACAATAGATAGAAACGAAGAATCACTAATGGTGAGTTTAGTAACACTGCTTTTATTTTTTTTTTATTTTTTTTATTTTATTTTTTTTTATTTAAGTTTTTATTCCAGCAGGACTGGGAGGGTAGTGCAATCCCAGTCTGCCATATTACATAAACAACTATAAAAGAAAAAAATTGTTTAAATATTAGGTATGTACCTAATTAAAACATAAAATGAAAAATACAAATAACAAAAAATAAGCATAAAATTAAAATAAATAATAAGCAGACAGAATTAAAAATAAAAAATTTTGGGATCGTCCGTCATGGAGGTCGCCTCATCATCTGCATCCATTGCTCATTTAATGGGGAACTGAGCCACTCGGATGCAGCCACGACAATGATATTGGTTGAAGTCCGTATCCTGCTCCAGAAGCTGGCTAGTCGGTGGCGAAGTAAGGCTGAGAATGAGTGCACCCTCCCCTCGGTGAACATCGTGGAGGCACTGCAGAACCTCGGTAGTTGCATAAGTTGCCTATATGCATTATTGTAGCACACCCTCAGTTTGTCCCATTGCGCTGCTGGGTATTGTGTCCACAATTCAGACGTATACAGGGCAGTACAGTATGTCTTGAATAGTAATTTTCTGACATTTTCGCTGCAGTGGTAGAACCGCCTTGAGAGCATTCCGGCCCGTATGTTAATTGCTCTTCTTTGTCGTTCCATATCTTCTATATCCTTCATGTCTTCGGTTAGGATATGTCCCAGATACTTAACCTGTGAGGCCACAAGCAGTTCATTTCCTTCTAGATATATTGGAGGAATATGTGATGGCTCCTTATTGTGTTTGAAAGCGACGATGACTGACTTTTTAGAATTGTACAACAGGTTATGAGAGTTTGCGTACTCTTCGCATATTTGCACAAGTCGTCTCATCGCTTTAATCGAAGGTGCAAGCAGCACCATGTCATCGGCGTAATTAATGTTGTTACTTCCTTGTCCACAGATATGACAACCGATTCGTGTATCGTTCAACTCTTGTAAGAGGTCGTTAATGTACACATTAAATAGAGTTGGAGACATATTTCCCCCTTGCCTGACTCCGCTCTTAAGGAATAAAGGTCTTGAAGAAGCTCCTGCCCATTGAATGT
The DNA here is from genome assembly GCA_917880885.1 of Limnephilus marmoratus. Classification (NCBI taxonomy): domain Eukaryota; kingdom Metazoa; phylum Arthropoda; class Insecta; order Trichoptera; family Limnephilidae; genus Limnephilus; species Limnephilus marmoratus. Next base: position 15,182,606 of record OU862917.1, on the reverse strand, counting down.
GATTTTCCTGTTGTCCGTACCAAATAGCCAGCATATTGACCACTGCTGCTGGAACATCTCGCTTTATGAGTTTTTTCCATAATAATTGATGGGAAACACGATCAAACGATTTAGATCTGAATGAGTTAAATATATTCAGATCTAAAATTAGAGACATTCGATCTAAAGCCCAGGCAACGCTAGGTACTTTATCTAGTATTAAATAAATGTGAGCAATTTCTAAACGGTGCTTTATATTTTATTACATTATAGTTATTCTTCATTATGTTAACACAAAATTGCAAAGGTATAATAATAATATTAATTAATTAATTAATTACGCAATTCTAATTTTGAGATCGGCGGGTATCTATACTGCAATGAAAAATTATTTTTTCCACTATTATGCCTTTTTAATTTTTTATAAAAATGTAGGTTACACAGCTTTACTTTAACACCATGAGTTATGTGTTTAGTATTGCCATTTGAACAACAGTGGCGCCCTCATATATTTTCTACTCTTATTTGACAAACTGTGTGGTATCTTGTTCAAACCCTAAGTAAGAATACTATTTTGCTGGAGACCTGTCGTCGGAACAGTTCGGAAGTTTTCGGTACTTTCCGTATTACGAACGCCGATTACTAGCCGATCTGCTGTTGCACCGAGCGCGCGGGTGGAGGGGTGCACTGCCTGTCGGGTATCAGCCGTAATTATCTCTTACCAAATTCATATATTTAGATAGGCAATTCAATTTTATTGTTAACCTTTTTTAAGTTTTGTGCAAATTTATATTTTAAATAAAATATTTAGGAATACGATGAGGCGTATAATATTGTTGCCTGTTCACCGCACGAGTGAACGTTAGGACGAGCCGCGCCTGCTTCCAAGATACGTGTAAGAAATTCGTTCCACACTATTTCGAGGTCCCAAGACCTACAAAAACTACAGACCACTAAAACGAGGACCTTCCAAGATCCGTGTATTTTACGTATGTGTAATCCTGAATACGTGGACAGGCCTCGGATATGGGAAGTCCTCAGTTACCGGGTGTGTATTCCGGTTTTTTGAGGACCGTTTTCTAGGTGCTTACCGGGTGTATGATGAAACCGAATAGACAGCAACGATCACGATTAACTTGAGTATACGTATAAGTGTAGAATACATGTCTACTTTATATAATATAACAGGACCTCGAATTCGGGTAGCCAGTTGAAGTCCTCGAAATCGGGATTGGACAAACAAGGGTGTGCTTGTCTGTGTGAGGGTGTGTGTGTGTGTGTGTGTGTGTGAGGGTGAGTTGGTATGCACCTTTATTCGAGGACCTTCACAGGCCTTTAGACCCAGAATCCGAGGACTCACACGAATCCGAGGACGTCCTCGGATTCGAAATGCGAAAAACTGAATATGTACCTATAATCTATGCGTTCTGATTGGTCAACTGTCGAAATTTTGGGCCAATCGGAGAGAGTCCTCATTTTCGTGGTGAAAAATATCGTGTTTAATTTCGCTAGTGTTTCATTAGTACGGGTGTGTGACCACCAGGGCGGCGCCGCTAATGCTGGAAATCACACACAGACCCTAAACCGAGGACTCTCTCAAAGTCCTCGGTTTCGTGTTAAAAGGTGCCGATCACCGGAATGTGAACACCAGGAGGCGCTGCAAGCTCGAGTGTCAAGAAATCTCACCTACGCCCTAAACCGAGGACCCGTCGTTCGAAATTCCTACGTGCATGTGAATATAATAAGTATTGCACTATTAAGATTGTGCCGACAAGGAATTCAGTTTTTGACAGTTGAAACAAAATTCAATATTGCGTTTAGTTTGTATTGTAAATTATGTTCTGTAATACTGTTTAATTCGCTGTACGGTATTGTAATATTTAATAAGTAATTAGGACACCTGCTCAAGTATTTGATTAATCCACGTCATATATTCTTCTTTCACTCCATTCTTCGTTAATCCGCTCTATGACCCTATTACCTACACCCAGGGCTGGGCAAAATACATGCTTTGCTGTAATTGAAATACAAATTACAAAATACGTTTTCGCATGTATTTAAAATACGAAATACAAAATACTTTCGAGTCGTGTATTTGAAATACAAAAAACAGTATTTTAACAATTTTTTTTTATTTCAAATACTAAATTGGTTGTAATAAATTGACATAAGTGCCCTTATCTAAAGCCTACAATACACGACAACTTTTTTAAGCCCGATTCCCGTATAGAGACCTAATAAGACAAAAATTTTCGCTTTACGCGATCTTTTTGCTGTGATGCCAATTGAAATCATAGTTATGAAAATAGAGATGAAAATAGCGATCGCGAAAAGCGAAAATTTTTGTCTATGGTCTAGTCTCTATGCGGGAATCGGGCTGAAAAAAGGTGTCGTGTATTATAGGTATTAGAGTGCGTTTTCATAGAAGCAAAGCTGAGCAGAGTGAAACAGAGACTTGCAAAAATCGACCAATCATATTGCTCAGAAGATGCATCTCACCTCCGCTCCACTTGTAAAGGTATAGGACCCAGGTATTAGATAATAATAATAATATGATATTTGTGCGCAGTTTTGTATTATTCACTTCAAGTGCGTTCTACTGTGATTAACTTAAAAATATTTTTTTATTTTTTTTATTTTTAACTTTGTGAATAAAATAAAAATATTCATCCTAGACTTGCAGAAAAGGTCAATAGATTTTTTTTTCTTTATATGAGTTCCGCACAGGAGGCCATGAGGAAAATAATTTCCCTCAGGGCCTATGTCATCTTTGGGGATGGTGCATTGGGAGGTTTTTTTAAGGAAAGGAAGGAGAGGAGAGTTCTTGGAAAGAAAAGGGTTTAAGGGGTGGGTAGGAATCTGGGGTTCGGTGTGTCCTGATCATCCGCCTCTAAGACTTAGACAAACCTCACCCCATGAACCCGGGAACCCCTGCTAAATCACAAAACGTAGCGAACCACTTGGGGTGACCTATGGCAGAGGTGTTGGTTATCCAATAAAGGTTCCCAAATTGAGTATCATATATAAAGATAGCAACCAATAATGCGCAATATGTGCGTTTAGAAAATGAAGATAATGTTGGTAATTCTTAGTCGAAGTACCTATGATACAATTAAAAGTGACCGAATTGGAAATGGGTTCCATAGCTCAGTTGATAGAGCACTTGCTATGTAAGCAAAGGGGTTTGAGCCCCAGTGGAACTAATATATTTTTCTGATTTTTCTGTCTCCAGATTTTCGATTGAGTTTCGCTAATATTGTCTTCATTTAATTAAATATTAAAAATAATCTTTTTCATCCATTATCAATAAACTCGCGTATTCATGAATAAATACCGCGAACGATGAAAACGACAAATAAATATTAACACATCTTGCTCTGGATTCTAGCGTTTTTAGTCTATGTATTATCTATGTCAATTTATTTTTTTCATTATCATTATTAAGATCGCTAAATGTATTTTGAAGCCATAAGTATTTGAAATATAAATTACAAAATACCTCAGCATCAGGTAATTGAAATACCAATTACAAAATTCATTTTTAGGAAGTAATTGAAATACAAATACAAAATACGTATTTGTATTTCAAATACTGCCCAGCCCTGCCTACACCTCACAAAAACGCCTCTTTCTGAATTAAGGACAAGGGAAGAATATCGCCACCTGGATGGGTGATGTTGTCAAGCGGGTTAAGGAGGAGCTGTAAGAAGGGTTTTATTAATGCGGATCTTGAAGAGTCGGAAAAAATTACTAAACGCAGAGTAACATTATCATCAAATAAAACATACAAAATAGTTTAAAAAAAAAATATGGTTCTTTTAGGTAGTCTGACACAAAAATTAAGACAACAAAGACGTTTATAATTAAAATTGTTGAACCGTTCGTTTTACGGATGAACGCAGCTCTTACAGCGACGGTGCGTTGGTTTTTCGAACTTTCAACCTACTATGGACTATTAGGCAATCTTAAAAGGACTATTAATTATTATTATAAATTTGTATAACAATATAGAAACGCGACAGCGGTGAGGGGCACCGCAGCAGGTTTCGTAAGTGATTTGGCGTCGAATGGCTCGCCCGATGCCCGGCGAATGCCCCCCGATGCCCGATGCCCGAACGGCTCGCCCGATGGACTGGGAACTCAAATTATATATTTTTTTATCCTTGACGCTTATTTTTTTAAAATATGGCAATCTAAGTTTTTAAAACTATAATGAATTAAAAATAATAATAAAGATAAACGAAGAATTAATTTTTTTTTTTTTAAATCTTTTTTAAATGATCTGGACTATAGTTATTCATTGGTTTTATTCGTATATTCGATGACGTAAAAAATTCTATTTTTTACCCCACTTTGACGCCGGCTGCCTGCGAACTTGCCAGGCTGCCGGTTGGCAGACCTGCTTTTTTCTCATTTTCTAATCGACCTTTATCATACGAAACCATTCCCGTTCGTGTAGTCGATGACGTAATTTTTTCGAAAAAAATCGCTGACTATTTCCATGACTGCGCAGCTCCTGCCAAGAGGCGCACCGGCAGACCAGCTTTTTAAAGGTTTTCTAAATGCCCATAATCACTTAAAAGTAGTTTCATCCATGTAGTCTGTAGTCGATGACGTAGGATTTACCTATCTCGCCTCCTAGTCTATAAGTGAGAATACTATTTCGCTGGAGACCTGTCGTCGGAACAGTTCAGAAGTTTTCAGTACTTTCCGTATTACGAACGCCGATTACTAGCCGATCTGCTGTTGCACCGGGCGCGCGGGTGGGTGCACTGCCTGTCGGGTGTCAGCCGTAATGATCTCTTACCAAATTCATATATTTAGATAGGCAATTCAATTTTATTTTGAACCTTCTTTTAAGTTTTGTGCAAATTTATATTTTAAATAAAATATTTAGGAATACGATGAGGCGTATAATTTTGTTGCCTGTTCACCGCACGAGTGAACGTTAGGAAGAGCCGCGCCTGCTTCCAAGATACGTGTAAGAAATTCGTTCCACACTATTTCGAGGACCCAAGACCTCCAAAACCTACAGACCACTAAAACGAGGACCTTCCGAGATCCGTGTATTTTACGTATGTGTAATCCTGAATACGTGGACAGGCCTCGGATATGGGAAGTCCTCAGTTACCGGGTGTGTATTCCGGTTTTTTGAGGACCGTTTTCTAGGTGCTTACCGGGTGTATGATGAAACCGAATAGACAGCAACGATCACGATTAACTTGAGTATACGTATAAGTGTAGAATACATGTCTACTTTATATAATATAACAGGACCTCGAATTCGGGTAGCCAGTTGAAGTCCTCGAAATCGTGATTGGACAAACAAGGGTGTGTATGAGGGTGTGTAAGAGGGTGTGTATGTGTGTGAGTTTGTATGCACCTTTATTCGAGGACCTTCACAGGTCTTTAGACCCAGAATCCGAGGACTCATACGAATCCGAGGACGTCCTCGGATTCGAAATGCGAAAAACTGAATATGTACCTATAATATATGCGTTCTGATTGGTCAACTGTCGAAATTTTGGGCCAATCGGAGAGAGTCCTCATTTTCGTTGTGAAAAATATCGTGTTTAATTTGGCTAGTGTTTCATTAGTACGGGTGTGTGACCACCAGGGCGGCGCCGCTAATGCTGGAAATCACACACAGACCCTAAACCGAGGACTCTCTCAAAGTCCTCGGTTTCGTGTTAAAAGGTGCTGATCACCGGAATGGCGGAATGTGAACACCAGGAGGCGCTGCAAGCTCGAGTGTCAAGAAATCTCACCTACGCCCTAAACCGAGGACCCGTCGCGTCGTTCGAAATTCCTACGAGCATGTGAATATATGATAAGTATCGCACTATATCGATTGTGCCGACAAGGAATTCAGTTTTTGACAGTTGAAACAAAATTCAATATTGCGTTTAGTTCGTATTGTGAACTATGTATGTTCTGTAATACTGTTTAATTCGCTGTACGGTGTTGTAATATTTAATAAATAATTAGGACACCTGCTCAAATATTTGATTAATCCGCGACATATATTCTTCTTTCACTCCATTCTTCGTTAATCCACTCTATGACCCTATTACCTACACCTCACAAAAACTCCTCTGTCTGAATTAAGGAACAATAAAGTCGATAAAAATTAAGACAGGGGAAGAATATCGCCACCTGGATGGGTGATGTTGTCAAGCAGGTAAAGGAGGAGCTGTAGGAAGGGTTTTATTAATGCGGATCTTGAAGAGTCGGAAAAAATTACTGAAAAAATTACCAAACGCAGAGTAACGTTATCATCAAATAAAACATACATACATACATACGTACGATATTATTGTATTATATATTATAAAGAGCTTATGATTGTCAGTCCAGTCAAGGAAGGAGGTGTAGAGTGCGTGAGCAGGGACCTAAGCGATTCCTTCAGAAACTTGTTTAGGGTGCTTAGGGTGTGAACATACTAAAAGTCCTGACGTCTAGGTGGTGAGCTAGGGGGTGGAGGGGGGGGGGAAGGTCCCAATTTTCGGATTTCCGCTTGTATCTCAAAAACGGTACGTCGCAGAGGAAATTTTTTTAACAATAAATTAAAGCTTGTAAAATTTTCTACAACTTTTATTCTATATGTAATTTTCTAAATCCCAGCCGTATATAAATACCTCACATTTTTCATCAAACATTACTTCATATCGTCTAAAATATTTATCACACATAGAAATTTATTTGACAAAAGTTGTAAAGAATTTAATTTCCTTTTAGAATATGTATATATATATATGTACATACGTCTCCAACCAGTAAATATTTACAGCAATTTAAAGTTTTTTCGTAAAATATCCTCATTTTCAGAAAAAGCTGTTTTTATCTTATTACTGACACACCGACGCGTGACGACGATTATGCGATGATCTGATCGCTTTTAGTCAGGCGTATGGTTAGATATGACCATTGAAACCACATTTATTCGATCATTCAAAAGCCGAGGAGGCATAACAGGAGGCAGAGGTGTTTCGCACAATGTAGTCAGCAAATGGTTAGTTGGTATGAGCGCAACTCATGAGATCTGCACTTCCCTTGAAGAGTTTTGTAGAGTCTTCTTCACGTCAAGTGAATAGCACAAGGACCTCGGACAAGCCTACTGAAGTAGAGATACAGCAAACATTTCCAAACTCAGTCAGTAGTTTGATGCACATCCTCCCTTCCCACGACCCAGTGAAATAATGTCAATTCCCAATGTCTTCCGTCAGCTCGTCGATAAAAAATCACGATGAAAAGGTTGCAGTTGACCCAACGTTGCTGATTCAGCGGATAAGCAAACGATCAGATGAGGATTTGATGAAATTCTTTGAGTATAAGTTAACCCCATTTCCCTTGGCACTGTTGAATGAAAGTGGGATGCGAAAGACAATCAAATCGGTCCTGTACAGCTTATTCGAAACTACCAAAAAACTGGTCTACTGTCTCAGATGAACATAGTTGTGGACGGAGGATTTCTACCACATAGAGTAATTTGGAAAAAAGACGCCTCCGTTGCCACAATTTGTGATTGTTACATCACCTACGTCAACCAACACTATCCTGGATGACTCGAACTGTGGTATTTGATGGGCACGCAAACCCAGCCAACAGTACGAAATCACAAGAACAGATACGATCATACAGACTGAGAAGGTCAGCTGACATCAGTTTGACTTGGGACACTTAAACAGGAAGATTTTTTATCCAATCCTACCAACAAAATTAACTTCATTCCTTACTACAGACAAAGCTTCGGGAGAATGGGATACAGACTCTCCACGCCACCGATGCTGCCGATGTCCTTGTCACACATATTATTAGGTGAACGAACAAAAGCTGTGTGTCAGTAATAAGATTAAAACAGTTTTTTCTGAAAATGGCGATATTTTACGAAAAATCTTAAAATTTTCTGTAAATATTTACTGTTTGGAGATTTATGTGCATATGTATACATATTCTAAAAGGGAGTTAAATTCTTTACAACTTCGTTCAATAAATTTCTATGTGTGATGAATATTTTAGACGATATGAAGTAATGTTTGATGAAAAAAGTGTAGTAAAATATTTTTTTTCGAAAATATCCACATTTGTGGAGCGTATAACTCAAAATCGACTGGGATTTAGAAAATTACATATAGAATAAAAGTTGTAGAGAATTTTATAAGATTTTATTTATTCTTAAAAAATTTTCCTCTGCGACGCACTGTTTTTGAGATACAAGCGGAAATCCGAAAATTGGGACCCCACCCCCCCCCCCCCCCCCCCTCCCCCTAGCTCACCACCTAGACGTCAGGACTTTTAGTATGTTCACACCCTAAGCACCCTAAACAAGTTTCTGAAGGAATCGCTTAGGTCCCTGCTCACGCACTCTACACCTCCTTCCTTGACTGGACTAACAATCATAAGCTCTTTATAATATAATACAATAATATCGCACGTAATACCCGTTGACTAATGGTTGCATTTTGCGAGAGACATATGGTATCTTGTTCAAACCCTAAGTAAGAATGCTATTTCGCTGGAGACCTGTCGTCGGAACAGTTCGGAAGTTTTCGGTACTTTCCGTATTACGAACGCCGATTACTAACCGATCTGCTGTAGCACCGGGCGCGCGGGTGGAGGGGTTCACTGCCTGTCGGGTGTCAGCCGTAATGATCTCTTACCAAATTCATATATATTTAGATAGGGAATTCAATTTTATTTTGAACCTTTTTTTTAAATTTGTGCAAATTTATACAATAAATAAAATATTTAGGAATACGATGAGGCGTAAAATTTTGTTGCCTGTTCACCGCACGAGTGAACGTTAGGACGAGCCGCGCCTGCTTCCAAGATACGTGTAAGAAATTCGTTCCACACTATTTCGAGGACCCAAGACCTCCAAAAACTACAGACCACTAAAACGAGGACCTTCCGAGATCCGTGTATTTTACGTATGTGTAATCCTGAATACGTGGACAGGCCTCGGATATGGGAAGTCCTCAGTTACCGGGTGTGTATTCCGGTTTTTTGAGGACCGTTTTCTAGGTGCTTACCGGGTGTATGATGAAACCGAATAGACAGCAACGATCACGATTAACTTGAATATACGTATAAGTGTAGAATACATGTCTACTTTATATAATATAACAGGACCTCGAATTCGGGTAGCCAGTTGAAGTCCTCGAAATCGGGGTTGGACAAACAAGGGTGTGTGTGTGTGTGTGGTATGTGTGAATGTATGTGTAAGTGGGTTTGTAGTGTGAGTTGTGTGATCAGTGATGAGCTGTAAAAGTGAAGAGTTATTATGTTGCATAATGGACGGTTGTTTATATTAAATATTTAAAAATTTGAAAATTCTTACAGTCACCGACATATATACAGGGTGTCCGGTGGCAGAATTAGGATTTAAAACTTAAATAAAAAATAAACTGCTTAGGATATACATTTATTTCAATAACTGTTATAAAGAGAAGTGCGGATTTTATTTCTTAAAAATTATTTCGTCTAAATGTAGACCATCACGTCGGACACACTATTGGAATCTGGCCACAGTATTTCGTGCCACTCGCTGGAGAAATGACGTCTGGATACCATTAACTTCGCGAATGATATTTTTCTTTTAGTGCAGAGATGGTCACGGGGTCGGTTTTATACACTTTACTTTTGAGGTATCCCCATAGAAAAAAGTTCATAGGGGTGAGATCTGGTGACCCCGTTAGCCAGGGGATGTCACCGAAACGGCTAATCATTTTTTTAGGGAACAAATCACGAAGTAGCGCCATTGTCTCTCTAGCAGTGTGAGGCGTGGCGCCATCTTACTGGAACCATGTGTGTGAATTGGAGGCAGGATGTTCTCCTATTTTTGGTAAAAAATAATCGTTAAGCATGCCCCGATAAGAAACCCCGTTCACAGTAATGGCTTGCCTTCGACGTTTTTAAAAAAAGTAAGGTCCGATTATTCCACTGCTAGACAATGCATACCAAACCGTCACTTTGGGACTGTGAAGTGGCTGTTCATGTTTTAAATGTGGGTTCTGTCCTTTAGGTGACCAATAACGACAATTCTGCTTATTTACACTTCCATTTAAATGAAAATGGGCTTCATCACTCCAAAAGATAGTGTTTACTATACGAAATCGTTCTATCATTGTCTCACAGGAAATTTTACGTAAATTGTAATTATTAGGTTTAAGCGCTTGCACAATTTGAATCTTAAAAGGATGAAATTTAAGGTCCTTCTTCAACATTTCGTGCACAATAGTTTTTGGAAGCCCTAGGATAGCCGCTCTCTTGCGCACGGACTGACGCGGATTATTGTGCTAACTGTTCGTGACGAGTTCGATGTTTTCATTTGTTCTTGACGTCCTCCTGGGCCCCGGCCGTGAGTCGTTTGCCGCCGAACATGTTGCCCGGAACCTCCGGATACATGATCGAATCAAATCTTCACTTGGGGCATCACTTAAACGTCGAATAATGTAACGCGTACTAAATCTTCGACGCGCAATTTCACACGAATCGTTAGCCTTGAAATAGGCTTCGATTACGAACGCACGCTGCTCTCCAGTCCACTGCGACATCGTGACTGATCGTGACTAAATAATCCGCACGAACGACAAAGCTAACGCGGCCCCCTCCCCGCTCGTCCGCTTAGCCGTTACAGAGAAATTCGAAATTTAAAACCTAATTCTGCCACCGGACACCCTGTATAATGGAGTTATGCATGTTAGTGCGATCATCTCCAGAAAAGTTTCCACAAAAAACTCTACACATAAACACGCTACAAGGTTTACAGATAATTTATTAATACCAAAAGCAAACAAAACAATTTTCCAAAAAGGACCCTTTTACATGGCCATTAAAGTATACAACAACATTCCACATGATATTAAACAAATACAAGATACACTCAGATTTAAGTCATCACTAAAAACATTCCTTCTGAACAGGTCTCATTACACATTAAGTGAATACCTCTCATAGGTACAACAGTTTTTATATTTATGTTTATATAATAAATTAAAACAAATTCACTTTGTATTACACCACTTTTATGTTTATATTTCATTTGTGTTCATATCTGTATAACATGTTAGGGAACGTACCCATACTACGTGACACGTTTAGGGGGGGGGTCTTCAAAATGTCACGCTCCATACAAATGAGCGGCGAGTTGCTTAGGATTTTGGTCACCGGGGGGGGGGGGGGGGTTAAAAATTGCAAAAATTGGTCACGTAGTATGGGTACGTTCCCTTAGGTTAACTGGAAGAAATAGGATATAAGTACCTATAAGTTATACCTTTTGTACTAAATGAAAATTTTGTACAATAAATGATTTTGATTTTGATATTGATTTATCATAGAGATGATGCTCCTTTTGCAGTTAGAGCATTCGAAAAATGTCAATAATGGAATTTAGGCGAAAACATGGTAATTTTATTAATTTTACAATTTGACGATATTCGTGGTCGCGGGGTAAGGCTCCCGACTGGCAATTCGAAATACATCTGCTCGATTTTTGTTATTTCACATTTTATTAATAAAAAAAAACACAAGGTGTATTTGCGGCACCTACCAGAGTGGCAGATGCTATCAGAATCGTCCTGATGTAAGACCACCTTTCAGGATTGAAACGTTGCTTGAAATGGCTTTAGCAGTATTTTGTAACCAGATATGAATACCCACCTTTCTCTTCCTTATCGTCTTCCCCTCCTCATTATATTCAGCCTCATGACATACCCTAATTGGGGGATGCTATAGTTTCACTGACAAAAAAGGCAGAAATTATTGTAGGACGAAGAGCGTGGTTAGTTGCGAATTTTCTGGAGCATTTGTTTTGTAATTATATGAAATAATTAAGAGGAAAGCTCTTAAGGCGAGACATTATGGCCATTTGAAACACAGTTTCCGAGTTCACGACTGCAATCAGATTTTTAAACCATTTTATTGCTTTTGAACACTGTGCGGTTTTCTCGGAGATTTAAACCACGGTCATAAATCAATTTCATGTTCTTTGATTTTCTCAAGCATTCATCAGTAAGTGTGGTTATGTTATTTGTTGTAGAAACCATAGCACCTGTGATTGATTTCGCATTGTGTATTAAGCCATAAAACCTTACCCAGCAATGCGAAAGCTCTGACTAATAGAAAACTGAAAGAAATACCCGTCACGGAACGCCTGACAGTTGTGAAATATTGAAGTAGGAGAGAGGAGTGCGAATGAAGCGTCGTCCCGTCACGCCACGTAAGAATCAGTCTTCCCCGCATGTAATTTTGGCGGCCAGGCGGAAAGAGCCGACAAGTCACAAGGCTTGCCGAATGAAGCTTCGTTTCATGCAAGAGCGACGTCCCGTCTTTAGCCTTCTAGACGGGCCAAAAGAAGTCTAACATTAAAAAAAAAATTAGAGTGTGTAATTCACACGAAGTGAAACTAGAAAGTCGCTAGATGTCGCTTTCTTTTGCCTGTTTATTTTAAAGTGAAACAAAAATGTTTATTTTTTTTTCATTTCGTAAGATTCGAACCCCATCCGCTGGATTTCTCTGGCCGCTGAGATTTGCGATGCACTGTGCCGCTGCGCTATGGGTCGCCCTCGGCCAGGCGCGAATTTACGAATTAGATTCCGACGACCCTTAAAAAACAAAGCGGCCAATGAGCGCAGACCTATCGTTGTTTGCGTTTTATATCTCAACCAATAGGAGCCTTGAGCGCAGTTTGATGCTTCGCAGGTCGTCGTGCGTCATTTCCGTTTCATCCGATTGTCAAATCGCCCTAACGGGGCTTAGGAAGTTTCACTTAAAAAAAACTGACTAGTTTACAGCAGAAAGTGGTCATTTATGGTCATCGTTCCTGTCTTATAGGATGTTACGGAACGAACTTCACTTACTTTCAGTGATTCTTGACATTATTTGGAGTAAAAAATGTGTATAAAATTTTGGTTAAAATTTACGAATAATTTCAAGAATCACTGATTAAAGAAAGAAAAATATATGCTTTAACACCCTGTATAGAGGCCAAGTTAGTAGTTCACAATGGTGTTCAAAAACTAAATCTGATGTATGGAAGCGAATTATGGAACTGGCAGAGATAAGAGATCCCTGAGGGGTGTATGTGGTAAAATCATGTGTATGACCTAGTTAAAAATGTGTAAATCATGCCAGATTGCTGTGAAGCTAATAATTAAGGTTAAGAAAGGGACGCTTAAATGTCGAATGGTATGGAGCGAATAAATAAAGAAATGGGTGTGAGAGCGAAAGACATGTTAGAAAAAGTCGGGGACGCCCGAGTAAGACATGGCACGTTCCAGTGAATCCGACACGATACTTGAGTCTATGTTCATTTTAACAAAAAATAAAAGTTTTTACGGGTTCTATAAGTGATCTGTGTTGCGTAGATACGCTATATTCCCGATTGTAGTTTAAATTAATTTGAATACCGCAAAAGAGTCCCAACTGCTCCTAAAGGCCTGGAGCCAAGGAGACTATTGCAATTGGGGTATGTTGTGAGGGGAAGGGAAGTGGAGAGGGGAAAGAGATAAGGATGAGAAAGATGGGGGAAGTACTTGGCTGTTCAGATCTAGACACCAAACACTGCTGAAGCCATTTCAAGCAAGGTGTCAATTCTGAATGGTAGTCTTACACCATGGTGATACTATTGGCGATTAAAAGGTGAGATAACACAAATCAATCAAATAAAATTTACCTGTGCTCGCCGGGATTGGAAACCATGACCTCAGGATCGACCACGAAGATGGTCTTACGCAGCATTTTAATGATCACATTCAGTTTAGATTGTTTTTCTTGCTGTCTTTACTCAACTCTCATTATTTCTGATGTTTGACTGTTTTGTACCGTACTTTAATTTGTACCCCTTTATGGTCTTTAAAAATGCTTTATATTTTTAATTTTTGTAAAAAAACATATCTATACTAATACAAAAATGCGGAAGTGCACCGGGTTTGTTTGTTACCAGATCACGCCTATAACTACTAAACCGATTTTTTTAAATATTTTTGAATGTAGCTATTACTTTGTGGTTATCCATTATAGAATAATGAAATAATTTTACTTTGTATAAACCACTTATTTGATGTGCAAATCCGACCGGTTTCGGAACAAACGTTCCTTCGTCAGGGAAAGCTTATACTATTTTTTTTAAAATTAGTATAAGATATATATATTATACGCTTATACGATTTTTTTAACCAATTTAAAGTAACATTAATGAATACACGAGTAAAATTATGAATATTAATATATTATATTTATTGTACGTTAATTTTTAAATAAATTTCTCGACAAAAGCGGAAAGCAAAACAAATCGTTGCCGTGGAAATTTTAGTTCAGGCGTCGTAGTTAATATGAAATGTTTGTCCGCGCATAACTTCTGAACGACTGCACCAAATTGAAAAATTCTTGTTTTTCAAGGTTTGTATAAAACTACTGGTGGCTCGGGCATGTTGAAATTTGTATAAACAAATTGCAATAGGTGGCACTCGAACTGTTTGAAAACAGAATGTACAGGGAATGAATGTATGGAATGCGGCAGGGGGGAGAGGGAAGGAGGTAGGGGGGTGGGGGGAGGGGAACTTGGGCACGGGCTCGCGGAGGGGGGAGTGGAACCCGGGAGGGGGAGGGGAACTTGGGAGGGGGTAGGGGAACTTGGGAGGGGGGTTCGCGGGTTGTTGGAAGGGGGGGAGTTGAGTGGGGAGAGGGAAGGTGGAGGAGGCGGAGTGAGAATGCGAGAGGGGAAGGAGACGCGGGAGAGGAAGGGGAGGCGGAAGGGGAACGGGACAAATGGGAAAGGACACGCAGGGAGAAACAATTGCTTTATTAAATGGCATAGCAACGCTTGTCAATTTGGGAAGCGGGAATGGGTACCGGAATACGTCGGTGAGTCTAGAAGGTTCAGGGAAGTTCTAGAAGGTTCGATGAAGCTGTAAAAAGTTTTAAAAGGAGTGACGGAGCATGTCGGTGAGTCTAGAACGTTCCGAAAAGTTCTAGAAGGTTCGATAAAGCTATATAAAGTTCTGCAAGGTGTGGCGGAGTATGTCGGCAAGTCTAGAAGGTTCTAGATTTTTCTGGAAGGTTTCCTAATGTTCCACGAAGTTATGGGAGGCGGGAATGGGTAACGCCGCCCTGGGAACCTTTATTGGATAACCAAAACCTCTGCCATAGGTCACCCCAAGTGGTTCGCAACGTTTGGTGATTTAGCAGGGGTGCCCAGGTTCATGGGGTGAGGTTTGTCTAGGTCTTGGAGGCGGATGTCCAGGACATACTAAACCCCAGATTCCTACCCATCCCTTAAACCCCTTTCCTTCCCAGAACTCTCCTCTTCTTCCTTTCCCTAAAAAAAAACCTCCACACAGCATCCCAAAGATGACATAGGCCCTGAGGGAAATTATTTTCCTCTGGGCCTCCTGTGTGGAGCTCATCTATAAAAAAAACATGCCGGGTACCACCTAGTGTATAATAATTGAATTAAATTAATTAAGTAATTACAGTAGGCAAGAAGTAGTGCGTGGTATGTAGTAACTGAAACCGCCATAAAGGTGATTTTATTTAAGAGCGTTTAACCAGCCAGCGGACGAAAATCCACATTTCGTCGAAAGGTTTTCTTACGATCGTGTAGGGCGGTTACAACGAGAAAGATTAATTATTCTCCGTACAAGCTTTTTAAAATTATAACTCAATATCGAATTTATTTCAATTCAAATTAGCTTTAATTTATACCTTCATCCAAAAATGCTGAAAGGCGTGATGATAAAACTATTAAAATAATGTATTTTTTGTAGTTATTTTTTGATTATAAGTATTTATCATTTTTCAATAATGTCTAAATTTAATAAGAATGTTAAAAAAATCTGAAATATATTAGTTTGTAAGTGCGCAAATAAATACACAAATAGACCAATTTTCGTCAAGAAACACATGTACGTGCATATTTTTTAATGATTTTATTGAAACTAAAATTAAAATTCTAAAACATGCGTTTGCTAAATAATGTATTGATTTATTTTACTGCATGATTATATTATTTGAAATGGGTGTGGTATAATACAAAATCTTTTTTGAAAATTTAACAAAACTGCCAACGACCAATGGAATAACCTTATTATACTAAAAATTTAAAAAATTTCTCAAAATTTATTAAGTGCGAATGCTAGATAAAAAAACAATCTTTCGAAATCCATTTATAATTTTTTGTGGAAGAGAGTCGATACGTCTAAAATCTGATTTGAAAATGACATATTTCTGGTTTTCTCTGGTAATGCCCTCTTAAATAAGACCGCTGATTTTAATATGCAGAAATTCTTTCGCCGAAATATCGCGCAAACAGCCTCCAGTCTCCAGTGGTCCGGAAAGACAAATGCGAAAGATGCGAATGTTCGGTCCTTCATCATTTCTGGTTTTCTCCTCGGGGGATGCTTTAATTTAACGTCATTCCTCTTTTAATTATTTGTAGGTTAGATATCGTATATACCGGGTGTAACAGCACGTACCCGATTGTTTTTTTTTTTACCTGCGATTTCTGAGCATATTTGGAGTTAAACTGTAAGCGAACCTAAAAGCAACCGATGATTATTTTTTCAAATAAAAATCGTCGCAATTGAGTAGTCGGGTGCAGCTTAGTGGCGGGTCACGTGATAAGCACTCCGTCTCTTACACACACGAAATAGCGCGCGTTTTACGTGATCCCCTGTAGACTACCGGGTAGGTGTCACCACGACGAAGATACCACATGGCAGAATAGATTGCAGCACCTGCAACTTCCATCCCTTCCTATCAAACATTACTGCAGGCTAATACTGATTTTGAATATTGATATCCAAACTCGAGCTAGTCTCTCGTAGCGAACAAAATAAATTCGACCCAAATCAATAATGTATCAAATAATAATATTAATTAATTAATTAATGAAAACAATATTGGCGACACAATATTGGCATAGTCCAGCGGTAAGGCCCTTGACTAGCACTCCGAAGGTCGCGGGATCGAATCCCGGCGTGGCATATAAATTTTATTTCATTTGTTATTTCACAATTTATTCATTTAAAATAATATATAGTATTTTTGCCGCACATTCCAGAGTGGAAGATACTCTCAGTATCGCCCTGGTGTAAGACCACCATTCAGAATTGAAACGTTGTTTGAAATGGCTTTAGCCGTGTTTGGTGACCAGATCTAAATAGCCAGGTACTTCCTCACCTTCCCTTTCCCTATCTCCTACCCCTCCCCACTACTTTCAGCCTCACAACATACACGAATTGGGGATGCCATAGTCCCACTGGCTCCAGACGGGTGCAGTTGGGACTCTTGTGCGGTATTCATGTTAAAATAAAAAATAAAAACTCAATCAAAAATCTGAAACAGAAAAATCAAAAAAGATATGGTCTCATCTAGGAATCAAATCGAAGACCGTGGCGGGAATGGGTACCGCCGCCCCGGAAACCATTTATTGGATAACCAACACCTCTGGCACAGGTCACCCCCAGGGATTCGCTAAGTTTGATGACTTAGCAGGGGTAGTCGGGTTCAAAGGGTGAGTTTGTCTAGGTCTTGGGGGCGGATGACCTGGACACACTGAACCCGAGATTCCTACCCACCCCTCATACCTTTTTCCTTCCCAGAACTTCCACCCAGCACCCCCAAAGATGACATAGGCCCTGAAGGACATTATTTTCCTCATGGCCTCCTGCGTGGAGTTATTGTAAAAAGAAGTGTCTTTGATAAAATAATCAATGTTTGTATTAATATGCGAAATCAAATGACTTTTCGGGAAGTCCAATATGAATATTTTGTTTTCATTTTCAACTTAATGACTAAAACTTCTAATCGTAATATTTAGTAGCCGGCGTAGTCCAGAGGTAAGGCTCTTGACTCGCAATCCGAAGGTCTCGGGATCGAATCCCGGCGCGCGTGGCAAATAAATTTTATTTTGTTAATTTGTGTTATTTCACATTTTTTTCATTTAAAATAATATATAGTGTATTTGCGGTACGTTGCACAGTGGAAGATACTCTCAGTATCGCCCTGGTGTAAGATCACCATTCAGAATTGAAACGTTGCTTGAAATGGCTTTAGCCGTGTTTGGTGACTAGATCTGAATAGCCAGGTACTTCCTCACCTTCCTCTTCCATATCTCCTACCCCTCCCCACTACCTTCAGCCTCACAACATACCACAATTGGGGATGCCATAGTCTCGCTGGCTCCAGAAGGGAGCAGTTGGGACTCTTGTGAGGTTTTCAAATAAAAAAATAAAACATAATAATTGATCACGACAATTTTATCGACACTCGGGTTGATTGATGGCTTCGATTCCTGGGATTCGACGACTAGGTTCGATTTCTAGATGAGACCGTATTTTTTTATAATTTTTCTGTTTGTGACACTTCCTTAGCCACGTTAGAGTGTTTTTAAATTCGAATGAAATGGAAATGTCACCCTACGGCATCTGCGAAGCATCAAACTGCCCTCAAGGCTCCTATTGGTTGAGATATAAAACGGAAACGACGATAGGTCTACGCTCATCGGCCGTTTTGTTTTTAATCACAATCAAATAATGTGTGTGTATGAATGCAATGAATATAGGAGCGGGCGGCATATTGCTTGTCACTTTTTGATGGAAAGTTCGCTGTCTTCTTTTCTTGAGGCCCACCAGAATAAAAGGTCCGGCTGCCTGTCGGAGTTTGATATGTCGAGCTATACAATAAATACAATAAGGCAACGACAGTTTTCAAATGGTGGCGATTGTCATCAATACTTGTTAGAACTACTGATTTATGTGTTGTTTTACCGCAAGCAAACTAATAAACAGAATGTTTAGGCTGATTAGTCTAATTTAAAACAGTGAAGTTTACTTAGCAACATAAATTTGGCTATTTCGCGTCTAGACCCTTTACTTTAGTAGGACTTGAATTTTTTCTAATGAAAACATGAAAATTAATTGTAATATTTATAATAATCGATAATATTAAGTATTTGCGGGTACTTACAAATGAAATGTTATTCATTCGCTTTTACTATTATTTGCCGTGTAATTGAAACATTTTCTCATCACACAGGAGGGCATTTTGACACTTTTTAAAACGCAATTTACTTACTGGTAAGTGCTGGTAAGACGCAACCTTACATGACATGTAGCAGTTTAGTACTAAAGTACTAGATATCGAGATCGTTACAATTGTCTTGTTCTTGTCTTCCCACTTTGAGATTTCTACCCCTCGTCTAATAGTATGTAACTTCATAGCTTTAAGTACTTCAAAACGTTTTCGGTTTTGAGAACATCACTTAGTTAACTAACGACCATTATTGTCTAGCATCTCGCCGAACTTCAAATGTTGTGTTTGCTGACATTATGGACTTTATTTACCACTGGTCGGTTGGTTGGCGGAGTGGTCGTACATTAATTAAGCTAATTAATTGCTCTGGTGGGTGAGTTAATTAAATAGACGTCCTCTGCGCAGCCTTATCACTCGGGCACATCGGGCCGCAGGTGCTGGAGGCTGCCGGGAACCGGGGACCCACCGGCGTGGGTTCAACGAGATAATTAGGTACTTAGAGATAGGAGATAGTAGGGGCACCTATCGGCATCAATTGGTAATTGGTAGGGACTAGGGTCTATGGACCTGCCCGACGCTGGAAATGGCAAGTGACTTTGCTATTTTCGCAGAGGTTTCGATTTCGTTTGAGTCTAAAAATATAATTAAATTAAGGGTACATTTTACATTAGCTCCACACAGGAGGCTCTGATAAGCTATGTCTTTTAAGATGAAGCCATAGTAAATAATGCAAAATCATACAAAATCATGAATTTTTGTTTTGAAAATTTGATCGCATAGAAGTATTATAGATGCTTCAATTAAATACTGCGTGTAGAACATACCTTGACGGCTAGGGATGGAAAAAATATCGATATATCGGTCAAATTTTCAAAATATTTTGCGTTTTTAAAATAATAGTGTATTCAGCTCAATATTATCAATAGTAATTTTTGTACACAATGTGCTTTTGTAATGTACAAAAATCTAAATAAAAATGAAAACATCACTATTCAATGTAATAATTACAAAAATATCAAAAACTAAAGAGCTGTCTTCTAACTTATATGTAAACTGAGACGCATACAAAGTTTGTATGCGTCTCAGTAACATTATATTGGCCTATTCATCTGTCAAAAAGGACTTCGTGTTTGGAACAAGGTGTAGTCAATAATCATAGACAATTGGGAACCAACACATAGGAGTGGCTTAGAAAAAAATGGCGAAAAATAGCATACATTTCTATGAATGTACCTACACACATGAGATAGTATTGGTGATCACAAATACTAATGCAAAGACAAAAGATTTGTAAGCTATTAATAGTTAAAATTTCAACCGCCAGATGTCATGACCCAATACAGTTACTTTTTTTCCGTTCGTTCCTATACGGTTTTAGATTCTAGTGACTTTAAATACATAAATTTAAAAAAATATCGTTTTTGATACAATTTTCGATATTGGATATTTGGTATCGATATATCGGATCAAATAATATCGGCTAAAAATATCGCTATATTGAATTAAAAATATCGATATATCGATATACCGATACTTTTTCAACAAGCCTTTTAATAAGCCTATAAAAAAAATAAGGTCTATAAAAAACATTTTTACGTCCAAACTCGCCTATTTATAAACCCCTTTTCGGATATGGATTTATTGTATCTATAATGTGGCAAATTCAGTTAATTTTATAATAATCGTAAAAAAAATGATATTTACGCCCGAACTTCACAAAATAAAATAAATTATTCATTTTCTCGTTGTTATTTGTGACATCAATCAATACGGCCCGCACTCTACGAATTTGGATTCTTGAAGTGACCCTTATGGCATGGGCACAAGAACCATGCAGTGGGCACTCCTATTTCGCATCAGTCACGCCTCAGCAGGAGCGGGAAACAGACGTGTGACTTCGCGTCGCTTAGTTTTGTGAAATAAATTTTAAATTTCAGTTTTATCACAATAAACAATTCATCAAAGAGGATTTAATATTTTTACAGGCCTTTACGAAATCAACATGTAAAAAAAATTATCAAATTCCTTTTCCAACCTATCCAAAAGCTTTTTCTCAAGTATTTTTAAACTCCTCCCATAAAGGGCGTGAATTCCGATTTGGTTTTTTTCCTGAACTATTGGATCGCCTTAAGGGAAGGAAAGAAAATATGTGAGTGGTGGGTAGGAAACTAGGAGTTAGTGTGTCCAGGAGTGACGGACGTATGAATTGATTCCTCCCCACTACTCTGCAAGGCGGTGGATTGAGAAAGTCTGGCTGGAGAGATAAAAGGTCTCCCTCAAACATTCTATTCCGATCCGGCGCGCTACGCAATGGGTGGGCAAATGCGTTCACCGCCAAGGCCTGATCAAACCTCACCCCACGAACTCACTAAGGCAGTTATGGATACTGCATGGCAGGAGTGTTGGTTATCCAATAAATGGTTACCTGGGCGGCGGTACCCAAACCCGCATCCCAAAACGAATGATAATCAATGATAATGACAAAATTTTTTAATACGTTTCCCGTTAACCCTTAATCATTTTACAAATTACACTTTCCATCTGTTTGTATAAAATAGTGATAACCAATACAACTGTCTCTTTCTCTCTACAACTACGTTATATTTTAAGTGCATGCTTTCTCACTGTTCCTTTATTCTCTTTTATATTTTGTCTCACTCTTTATTATATATATGTATAATATAAACACACTCATTGTATTTTTTGATTGGTTTCATTTATAATTATTTTGCTTGTGTTGAGCGAAACCGGTCGACTTTCATAAATTAAAAAAAAAATCAGAGTGCGTAATTCACATGCGGTAAAAGTGAAACTAGGAAGTCACCAGATGTCGCTTTATTTTCTTTTGCCTGGTTTTTTTAAAGTGGTTTGAAATTGGATATTGATTTACAAAAATAAAAAAGTTTATTTTTTGGGATTTCGTAGGATTTGAACCTCCATTCGCTGGATTTTTCTGGCCGCTGAGATTTGCGACGCGCTATACCGGAGCTTGCGCGGAGTTGTGAATTTACCGCATTATGTTAGAACCGAGGACGCGTCATATAATAATATTTTAGAGACGCATATCTAATTCATCCAAATTTCAAATCACTAGATTAAAGAAGTTTAAAAAAATCGTGGTTATAAACAAAGTTACTGTTTTATTTCACAAAAATATTAAATAAGTTCGCAAAAGGTGACATTATTGTGTAACGTTACGTTGGTACCTAATATTAGAAAAGGGTTGAAAGAAAATAGAGATTGCAAAAGGTTTTTGGGAAATTTACTGTTTTGGGACATCCATCAAAAGATAGTTGCTGAACTGTCTCTAAATGATGTTGAAAATGTCAATGGTCAAAGCAGCATCGTTAAGCAGTTGAGTCGTTCTGTTGATTGGCGCGTTCTGATAGGCAGAAATCTCCCACGAGATGGTATACTTGTTAAGTTAACCTCTTTCAACATATGGATTGTTCATGTAATGATCTAAAAATTAATTAATTAATCTTCGAATTGGGATGGCGGATTAATAGTAAACTAGTAGATAAAAACATCGATAAAGTTATCGCACTATCTTATTCTATCGATCTTTCAAAAGGAAGATGATAATTGATTACTTTAGATATTGAAAGAAGATTAAATGTAGGTGGGTCTAGGTAAATTGACTGAATTGTAATTTTTCGAAATCAATTTTTCGAATTCAATTGTTCGAAATGCAATTTTTCGAACTTCGATTTTTCGAAAACTATTTTTTCGAACATCAATTGACCGGAACACTAATTTTTCGAATTGACATAAGAATGTATACAGTGCGTACAAGAGTGTTTTATTGTAGGATGGACAATATCAACTAACCTGACCTAACCTAACCTAACCTAACCTAACCTAACCTAACCGAACAGTATCTCGTTAGTCATAAGCAAGTAAAATATATATTTTAAAGGTTAATTAACAAATTTAAAAAATGTCTTTCGGTCAATTGCTGTTCGAAAAATTAGTCTTTCGAAAAACTGAAATTCGAACAATTGATTTCGAAAAATTGATTTAAAAAAACGTGTCTGCTCCAAATGCAGGTAACTCCATTAATGGAGGACTGTTGGTGCTAACCGAAAACTTTCCAAAGAAGCGAAGTTAGCAGTCCACAATGGAGTGCTGCCACCTACTCTGATGTATGGCAGCGAGACATGGAACTGGCAGATGAAGGATGAAAGTAGACAGAGCTGTAGAAATTAGATGGTTGAGGCGTATATATGGTAAAACCATGTATGATCTTGTGAGAAATGTGGAGATCCGCAATGAATGCAAGGCAAGGTAATGGTAAGATTGAAAAAAGGGACCCTCAGATGGTTTGGGCATGTTGGGCGAATGTACGAAGAAAGGAGTGTAATGACAATATATAACGTAAATGTGATTATTAATGAAGAAGACATGGCACGATCAAGTGAATCAGATACTTGAGTCAAGCCATGTCAAGAGTCAGATTATGTATGAGCCAATGTTTGAATGGCAAAAAGTGTGTGCCAAAACCGAATTGTTTGGCCGTCGGTCCTTTCTGCCTACCCCTCCGGAGAAACGGCGTGATAGTTGGTTTGTTAGTTAGTCTCTGTGTTTTTCATTTCCTACAAAATGGATTTCTTGAAGACCCAGGTTCACGCAGTAAACTCAAGTTTGACACTAGTCATAAGCACAAGCGAAATTATTTAAATTTTTTGTTTTAAATAAAACAATAATTTTGTAAACACCACTTTTATTACAAAGTTATTTATTTATTAGTTTTCGGGACAGTTTACATTTTTCCAGTATGTACATGTTTGTACAGCCAAAATAAAACCAATTATGGATTTCCTCCTTGTGCCTTTAGCTCTGATTAAAACCCGTCTGCTTGTTTAGGAATAAATACATCCCAAAACACGTAATCGCGTTATACTTTCATAAGACCAAAAACGTCTCGAGCGACCTTACATTTTAAAAGCTCTATATCTCTCTTCCTCTAATGCAAACATAATGTTTTTTTCTTTTAACCAGAAAGAGAACGAAATAATGCTTCTTATTGTCTTCGAAATATAAAAGCTATCTTGCATAGATATTTTACAATCTGGGTTTCTCGGTTTCTGATCTCGATTTCTCGGTTACAATGACGGTTTCTGATTTTTCCCGCGAAACTGAGGCTTCCGGATTGTGAGATGCGAATATATTTAACCAAGCAGACGGGTTAAACAGCATAATAAAAAAATAGAAATAATAAAATTTATAATAAAAGAATATGAGACCAAAAATTTTATAAAACAAAGATTGTTTTATTTCAAACCAGCTGGGTTACCCGGCTTCGCTCAGGACAACATTCGAGAGTGTTCTGGAATATTCCACAATGATGTTTCCGATTCCCTATTCCCGAAAATTCCAGGACATACTCCGCCACTCCTTTCAGAACTTTCCAGAGCTCTATGGAACCTTCTAGAACTTTCCGGAAGACTGTTCTAGAAATTTCAAAAGGGCGAAACTTCCATCCCTTATATCTTCAACAGCACGTCTTTTAGGTAAAAACGAGAACCATCATCCTGGAGGGGGGATAGAGATCTACCACACTATGTAACTCCCTTGATCATACCGGGACTCGTTTCTGAGCTTTCGCGAGCCGCACGTTTTTTTGTACTTTCTTTTATAATATACAGGGTGTTAAGGGACGCACTTGACTTACTTTAACCAGTGATTCCTGACATTATTTGGAGTAAAAAATGTAAATGAAATTTTGGTCTCCGGTGACATTTTTTATGTTTTTTTTTTTTTCTACAAAAACATAAAAAAATGGTAGTTGTTGAATAGTTGGAGGCGGGGTAAGGGGTTCGTCGGACACTCGGCTGAGTGACCAGTGACGACATGCGGAAGAAATTTTTTTTTTGTTTGATTTTGAAGAAAATAATTTTGAAAAAAAAAAGTCGTCAATAAAAGTCACCGGAGACCAAAATTTTACTTACATTTTTTACTCCAAATAATGTCAGGAATCACTGGTTAAAGTAAGTCAAGTACGTCCCTTAACACCCTGTATATTGATTATAATGTCACATCACAAATCACAAAGTATCTGCTACATATGAAAAAAAAGAAGAAATTATTTATCTCAGGGACTGTTATTTTGGTAATTTTTCTAGGTAAAATCTGGCCTCTTTTCAAATGACAAAAATCAGTTGTAAAATATTTTAAATGAAAATCAATCAATCTCATTAACATTGAAAAGTAAATATTAAATGCAGTGAATTTATTGAAATCACGAAAATAATATTTCAAATTTGAAAATGCATTCAAAAGTGATAAATAGAAGCAATAAACACTCATTTATATTGACGAATGTCCTATTAGCGTAATAACTTATACCTCATTAAAACTGCAAAATTCAATCGCACGGAATAAATATTTAATTTACTTTGTCAATTTACAAATTCCCTACCGGTTTTATTATTTTAAGGGGATTAAAAAAAAATACAAAGGAAAGGTATTTATTGTCATGGTTGCCTATTTTTCCCGGAAGCCATTCACTTTTTCATTAAGGCCCCGCAACCGCGCACAAAAAGCAGAAGATGGAGAGATATGAAATTACGAATGTTAGAGGAGAGCGCTAACATTTAAAGCGTCAAAACCGATGCGAAAACTGTGAAAATGTTTAATAAAACACGACTCGTTTAAAATAGAGAAAAAATCTCGCGGAACGTATCTTAAGAATCATTTAAAGAAACATTTTTTTTTTTCACAACTATAACTTGTAAAATAACTGAAATAATAATTTTCGGAGCATACTTTGCAATTTTTTTCTATCGAGTAAATTTTATATAATTTGCGTTTCGGCGAGGAACGCGTCTAGATATTATCTTCAAAAATAACACATATTTTTTTAAGAGCTTATAAGCTGGGAGATATGTAAGAAATCGGTAGAAATTTATCTTTTTTCGAAAACAGTTTTTTTTACATTGGTTCCACACTTGAGGCCCCGAGGAAAACAATTTACCTCGGGGCCTATGTCATCCAACAAGCACATAGATAGCTTTGAGGATGCTCTCTCAGAGGTCTTTTAAGGTAAAGGAAGGAAGTTCTTGAAAGAAAAGTGGTTAGGAATCTGAGGGTCAGTGTCTGCAGTGACGAAAGTATGAATCCATTCCTCCCACCGCGCTACAAGGTGATAGGTCGAGAGAGTCCAGCTAAAGAGGTCAAAAGGTCTCCCTCAACCCGTCTCGCCCGATCCAGTCCGCACGCCATAAGTGGGCAATCGCATCTGCCTCCAAGACCTAAATCTCACCCCATGAACCCGGACACCCCTGCTAAGTCACCTAACGTGCGAACCAATTAGGGTGATCTATAGCAGGGGTGCCCATATCCGTCTCCCAAATTTTCTTCCAAAACTGTTCGTCTAGATCTAGTTCATAGATTTGCCCACCGCCCACTTTGAAATTTTTTATTTCTAGCGCCCCCTAACTCGTGAATCCGAAGGGGCCGAACTGCGCTCTACAAATTATCCAATTGTTATTATTAATAACACGAACAATTTCATTCAGATGATATATTCGTTTCCAATCAAAATCAATTGGCCAATCAACCTTTTTACTTAATGTGCAATTCGCAGCCATTTTACGGCATGCATTATGTCTTTGGGTGGGTTGATAACACATAAAACGTCCAGCGGAGCATCGCGCTGAATGCATATTGCATTTTTTTAATTACAGTTTCAATTGCAACCAATATTCGTTTGCATCATGCACATATTGCATCTGTCCATCGCTTCCGCATAATGAATGCATTTTATACGGGACCGATGACGTTTTATTTCAGGAGTCTGGTTTTAATGAATTTTAAATCATGCAAAAAGTGATTCAGTTTTGTTCGGAGGTGTTATTTTATTATCTGACTGGTTGGCAACTATTTTTCAGAGTGATTTATTTAATTGTTTATTTATGTTGTTCCTTCAGAAATTTGGCGTGTTTTTCAGTTGGCTCGATATTTCTGCTTTGAAATAAAATACAAAAAATGGAATATTTCTAAAGATATTCGAAAACTGTTTTTGAAAAATTGTGAAATTCGCTTTCAAAATTTGTAATTGAAAATAAACATATAATTTTTTAAATATAAAAATATTACGTGCAAACATAAAAAAGTTTTAAAAATGGCTCACCTTGCATTTTTTCTACTAAAATCACTGATTATGAAAAAAAAACAACACATAGGTACATGTTTTATTAGACAAATATATTATAAAACAATTAATAAAAAATTCCAAAAGTTTATTTTTTTTTTTCAAATTGCGAGTCAGAATTTTGGTTTCGAAAAGGTGTACATTTTAATGTTTTGCTGGTTATTTTTTAGATTTAAATATAAAGCGTGATATTTTATCTTTCTAACACCGTTAAGAATATGTTTATCACTATGATATTAAGGAAGTTACAGCGATTTATTTGAGACCTACGTGAGCTGGGACAAATTTGTACTCCTGTGATTAAACGGGTTAATAATATGTAATGTAATGTTAACATTTAATGTCTCCAATGGTCTCCACATAGGCTTCATTACTTCAGTAATTTGTAAGTAATAAGATCAGTATTCTCTCGTACTACATAGGATGCTTATTGAAAGACTAAGGTTCTTAAAAACACAGAGGCTATTATTTATTGAAAAATCGTAATTTTTAATAAATAATAATACTTGGGAGAAAAAACTTCCTTCCCGGCTGAAAGCCAGGTTTTTGTCTGCAGATCATGAACTATAATACTCCGTACATTTACCTTCGGTCATCCTCGGCACATCTCGGCAACGAGACGATATGAATAGACTGGGAGGCGAGATAGGTAAACCCTACGTCATCTAGTACACAGATGAAACTACTTTGTAGTGATAATGGACATTTAGAAAACTATAAAAAAGCTGGTCTGCCGGTGCGCCTCTTGGCAGGAGCCGCGCAGTCATGGAAATAGTCAGCGATTTTTTTTAGAAAAAGTGGTTAAGCGTCGAAAGGCTCGCCTGACGGATGGGTACACTCGGAACTCTCAAATTATTTAAAAAAATATTTTTTGCTTATTTTTTTAAAATATGGCATTCAAAGTTTTTAAAAATGTAGTGAAATAAAAATAATAATAAAGATTAATGAAAAATTAAGAAGGAAAAAAAACTTTAAAACATTGTACACAAAAAGTTGCCAGACTGCTGGTCGGCAGACCAAAGAATTCTTAAATGGAATGATCTGGAGTATAGTTATTCGTTGGTTTCATTCGTGTACTCGATGACGTAAAATTTAGTATTTTTTACCCCTCTTTGACGCCGGCTGCCTGCGAACGTGCAAGGCTGCCGGTTGGCAGACCTGCTTTTTTCTCATTTTCTAATCGACCTTTATCATATGAGACCATTCCCGGGCGTGTACTCGATGACGTAATTTTTTCTAAAAAAATCGCTGACTATTTCCATGACTGCGCGGCTCCTGCCAAGAGGCGCACCGGCAGACCAGCTTTTTTAAGGTTTTCTAAATATCCATTATCACTACAAAGTAGTTTCATCCGTGTACTCAATGACGTAGGGTTTACCTATCTCGCCTCCCAGTCTAGAACAACTAAAGTAACGTAGGAACTAAACTATTGGCTGAAATGATACATTACGACTACTAACTCATCATCACGCCGTTTCCTGCATCGGTAAGCAAAAACGGAATGCATATGACATGCACAGTCGCTTACATTCTCTTCCGTTATTCTGACCCTTGACAAAATCCGACTCAAGTATTTAATTCACTTGGTGGTGCCATGTCTTCCTTGATCCTTTCCGACTTCTTCTACGATAGTAGTAAAACCATTTTTCAAGTTGCCACTAACTTATCAGGCTGGTGTTAACATTATTTTGATATTGGATTAGATATACACAAGAATTTTAAGCTTCAATATTCCAATATAAAGTCAAGTGTGTAGACTCCTAATAACTCATGAAGGTGGAATTTTGGGTATTTATTCCTAAAGGTGGAGTACCTACAGTGAAATTGCGATTTTAAATCCCAAAGCTGATGTTTTTGATTTTAATTTTATCTTTAATATTTTGACTTGCATACAAAACAAATTATGTTCATCATTTCAACGGTCTATTATTTCTCATTTCGTCGGAATTTAGTTAGAATTTTGAATTAAAATTGCTGACCAAAGACCTTTGTTTTTGTAATGTATGTGAACATGTATATAGTTTCAATGACTCTCAATAGATGTCGTTAGTAATACGTAGTTTTAATGTGTCACAACAGAGTAACAGAAAAGTTGAACCATATGAGAGCGGTTACGAAGATAGCCGATGAAATCCGATCTACAGTGACCATTTTCCCTACCGTCCAAGATCAAATCAAGTTAAATACATATATATTTTAAATGATACGATAATAAATACTACTTTTAACCTGATGAACCGAATATCATTGAAACTCCCAATCATCCGAGTTGTATTGTTCATCAATAAAAGGTATTCTTTGCAATATTCATTAACTGTATTAATGTCTTTTTGTAATTTTTTGCAATCATCGGCTGAGCTTACGCATTTGTGTATTTTCATATCGTCAGCGAATGAAATCAGAATGACTGTTGATATGTTTAATGTCGTTGAGCTACAAAGTAAAGAGCAGAGGTCCTTAATGAGAACCTTGAGGTACCCCCGAGGGACTGTTCATTGTCTATGATATATTTTAGGGCAACAGCTTAATTTCTATTTTTAATGTAAGATGAGATCCATCTGAGAAGATTCCTGCTTATACCAACTTTTTTTCATCAGAGAAAACAACGTAATACTACAGTTTTAAATATTACTAAAGATATAAAACATCACAGCATGCCTTCACCCACCCATAACAGAAATATGCAGGTGCTAGATTACTAAAATAAAACCTTAATTTAATAACAATTAAACAACTATTACCATTGCGTAACAAAATTCCTAGCAAGAATATTGCACAAACATTTGGCATGTCAATCGCTTGGAAACAATGTATAATAAATAATAAAATAACCATTTGTAGACGCCCCGTTCTTATTCAACAATTTATAAAAAAAAATCCGCCTTTCTCAATTCCACTTCTGGTATCGTAGGATAATCAATATATCCGCTGCAAAAACCAGTCTCATAAAGCCGATAGCATCCTTCATTGGTTTACCTACATAACACCTTTCCCGTTATCTCCACTTCATATTCAAGGCATATAAATTTAAATCTGTATCATTCGGACACTTTGAAAAATAACTAGGTATATTACCATCGATTACCACATACTATCGCGCTCGTGGACGATTTATGGAGGGCGAGTTATACGGTCTGATTTGCATAAAGTAATCGCAATTTCAATTAGGTGGTTTTTATTCTCCTTCGAGCGATCCGTGCATATTAACTTGCATCTGAATTAATGCGTTTTTCGCAAGCCTGCGCTTGTAACTTCAGTCCGCATTGATTTGGATTAAATACTGCGTTACGTGATAATTAATATCATTTCGTGTTTCTTTTGCAATCATTCAACGGGTTTTTGGATCGGAGATATAATTTTATTGAGTAATTTAACGCAGATCACATGTAATAATAATATAGTGTGTGCACTTTCATGCTTTGACGTGGAAGAACCGACGGTGGAATCAGGGACATTAAGGAGCAATATGTAATCATTTGTAGGCTGCTATTTTGTAACTGATTACCACTGTGGAGACACGTTATTACAAAGTTATGATGCGAACAGGCCTATCAGCATCGAAAGCAGGTGCAAAACCAGAAAAAAACTACTAAAAATATCTTCTTACAGTTGAAATAGGTGCTACGCAGCGAAGACATTGATAAAATAAAAGAAATACTTCCAGGAGAATTGTACCAGTTGTACCAAAAACCGTCCAGGAGATTGGTACCAGTTTTTAGAAAAAAAAAAGTTTTCTGGCGGGACGAAAGTATTATATGCAAATATTTTTTACCAAGTCATTCAGACATGCTAAATAACTTTTACATGTGATAATATAAAGATACAAAATTACTGAAATAATGACATAGGAAGACTTGCCCGTATATTTTACATGGCTAAATAATGATTATTATCTACAGTTATATGGAGGAAGATGGGAGAAAGCTGAAATACCGAAAAAACCATACAAAACAAACTTGAAAAAATATGAAAAATAACTATAAAAAAAATATGGTAAAATTATTAAAAAAGGGATAATCCGTTGTTAACAGATAGATTGTTATATTTAATGCACAGATGCAGTGTAAGCAGGTAGTCTATTCTGCAGGCATTTTGATGAAGCCTGCTCTAATAAGCTAACAGCATTGATCCCCGGTGCACCGGTCCAAGAGCGGAACATCCGTACACAGTTGAAGTTGGCTTCATGAGAACGGTCGTTTCTTCTACTAGTTTTTTTGTAAGTTGGTTCGTGTGTGAAACGAGCCACCGGCATCTGTCAGTTTTTTAATTATAATTTATTTATTGAAACTGGGTTTTAACCGATGTTCGCACTCACATGAGAACAATCCATTTATAAAAACTCAGTTAACATACAAATAGTTATAAATGCAAACAATTAGATAAGTCAATTCAGACAAATTATACGTATGCATACACTTCAATAAAGATAATAAAATAAAACAAATAAAAATAGAAAATTATAAAAAAATCCATAAAACTTCTCTCATGTGACAAATAATACAAAGAGATGCAATATACACGAGAAACACAAGAGACTCAATTAGGGATACAAATGATACATAATATAATTAGCAAAGCAGATTTTTTAGCAATCGCAGAACATCTTTTCTGAATCCATATAGATTTTCGAATAAAATATTCTATTTGTCCAAATGAAGCAGATACTTTGTGATGTGACATTATAATTTAAAATAAAACAATAACTTTGTAAACGTGCGATAAAAATGGTGTTTACAAAGTTATTGTTTTATTTCAAAAAATAAAATATCCTACTTTAACCCACTAATGCATCAATCGCACCAATTAATGTAATACTTGAATAGAAAGTTATTTTAAATGTCAATTTCAAAATTGTAGCTGATTTGTGAAGAATAATAAGTTTTCATAGGTCTGCGCTAGTAATAAGGAAATCATCGAGATTCTGGTTTATTGTCTATTGTCCTGTGAATTTTTCTTAAAACAACTCTTCTCAAACTAAGCATGTTTTTAGGATCAAACTCATACCAGGAGCATATAAGCTCACGAAGGTACGTTGTCTATATACATAATGTATGCAGGTAGACAGTATGTAGAGCGGTACGGGGTACCTGCCTGCATGAGAGCAATGTGTGCAGCAACAGTGATACCGAACGCTCGTGCATTGGCAATCGAATCATTACGAGCGACGTGGGCCTGCCCACAGATGATCTCCTGATATCGCGATATGTGCGGCTCGATTAATGTGGACGGGTTTGTTTTTTCTTTTCTTAATTCGTTATTATCGGAGTGAACTAAATAAAAAAGAGTCGTATTTCCGGCAAATTAGGTAGATACGCAGAAAAACAGAAATAAAAGTTTTTTTTTTAAATTTTCTTTGTCCTCAATAATATTTTAAGTTCTAAAAAAAATTAAACTCTTTCTTCTCTATATTTGTTTTGATTATTTTTTTATAATACTTCTGAACTTTCGTCATCTTTATTAACATGTGGGGCTGGCGAACAACGCAAAACATTCTCGACGCGATTACCTCCTATTGTACTTCAATAGCGTACGCTACCGGTGCCAAACTAAAAGAAGATTCATTCTCGTTATTTGTTTTTGGGGTGTTATGCCGTGTTGCGCTACCTCCTTCTTTAGCCAACGTTTCGGACATCGTTGCAGTGTCCATCATCAGGGCAGATCCGGTAGATGTGTGAACATCTAACGTAGATGTGTGAACAACTAAATAGACAACGTAGATGTGTAACAACTAAGTCCGGTAGATGTGTGAACAACTAACACAAAACAAATAACGAAAATGTTTTTGGCCGTGAAAATCTTAAAACTTAACCAAGATTCATTCTGTTTCCGATTGCCACCGGTCTGGCAGCTCGCGAATTGCTTCGTGTTCACTCCCCACTTCTCGATATGTAATGTTGTATTAACGTAAATTATGGTGCTGAAATATTGTTTAACAAACTTGTAAGTACAGAGTCTTCATTATTTGATTTACATACACAATACACATTCTTCTTCAATGGCGCTACAGCCCATTTCGAGCCTTGGCCTCCTTCAAAATAAGCCTCCACCGCCCTCTGTCCTCGGCCGTCGTCTTCCAATCTGCAACACAATACACATTCATGCCCCCATAATATTAATGGTGGATTTCAAATGCCTCAGTAATGCTCGATGCGTTTTGGGTCTTTCCAGGTTTTTAAAACAATAAATCCGAAGTAGTGGCCGGTTTCAATTGCCAATTTGTCAGGATGGCCGAGTTTGCACGATTGAAAGTGGTTTGGTATCTTGTTGGTAATTGATGGCTAAATTCACAATGGCCGAGTGGTTAGAGGCATTGACGGTAATACAGATAATGGGTGCGATTCCCAATTACGATAGTTACCTTTTTATTTGCTGTGTAGTTTTCTGTTTCATTTTTCGTTTAGATTTATTAGTCTTCTATTAGTTTTATTAGTCTTCTTCTATGCTACTTCAGCAATTAGTAAAATAATTTAAATGTTTAATCATTAAAGACATTATTAGAAACTCTGAAACGAAAATTTGTAATAGAAAAATCAGAAAAAGATTAAACCCAGAACCTTAGGCTTGCCGAGGCTCTGTTCTTATTACTGAGCTAATTAGACCCTATCCCCTTCGGTCGCATTTAACGATATCATACTTCGACTAGGAAATGCCAACATTTTCTTCACTTTCATGACGCATATTTTTATTGGCTGTATGATTTTCAAGATTATGCCCGAATTAAATGCAATGTCTTGGATAAATACGTCTTTTTTTATTTTAATGCGCGATGTTCATTACCTTTTTTTACAAGAACATCATTTTTATTTTTGGAATATCTTTTTTTGGTTATGTTATATGTTATCACATTTTGATAATCATTTTTATTTTTGGAATAACTTTGTAAGGAATATCTTAAATTGTAATATAATCAAGATAATATAAAAAAACTTTCAAACAAAAAATGAAAAACACACATTAGGTAAATATTCGGTCGCGTCTAGGAATTAAACTAGCCTTGCCGGGGCTCTAAATAACTGTTTCATATTTCGACTAAGACGTACCAACATTATCTTCTTTTTCTTACCGCATATTTTATTGCCTGTTATCTATATGTATAAATGCAAGTTTCTGCCGAACTTAATATGCCCAAAGGGGGTAGGATAGAATTATCTCCGTAATTAGAGTGGAGCCCTGGCAAGGCTAAGGTCCAGTCGAGCGGTTCTATATCTTTTGTGGGATCGTTATGAGATAACTGACGTGATCTCCTGTCAGATTTTTATGGCTGTTATTTGCTTTTTCTATGTACAACGCACATTAAATGAATAAATAATCATGCATATTTGCAAGAATTCGTGTTTAAAACGATCTAAAATATGTGACATTGGAGATTATCCACCGCTTACCCGCCCTGGTAGAAGTAACTAAGTAGATGGTTACTCCTTCAAGGCTCTCGAAAGATTCTAATTTTTCTTTGTTGAACGAAGCTACATTTATTTATATTGAACGAATCTAGCAGTGTTCCTGCATACGTTGTTAGTAAGCAGTATGCAAGTGCTTAAGAGGAAAACAAAATGCAAAAAAAGGTTAGTAAGACAAATATAAATTAAACAGGGCAAAATAAAAACTCATTCATGAGGCTCCATGAGGTGGCTTTGCATCTGTAAAAACTTGCAAGCACCTGTATAAAGTAGAGAACATAAATAATTTGTAAAATATGTGACAGTAAATATGTAAAAATCATACAAATCTGAAAGGAGATAACGACTGTTATCCAATAACGATCCTACGATGACAAAGAATCCTAATGTAGAATCGGTCGGCTGGGTTCAACTCCTGGATTCGACTCTATCTTTATCTGATTTTTCTGTTTAAAACTTTCATTTGAGAATTGCTAATATTGTCCTTAATGATTACCAGCAGCAGTTATCAACTTTTCGAGCGATCAATCTAAGTCTCCGATCAGCTTGTTTAGTAACGCTCGATTCTCCTGTTAATCGGAGAGTTGCGTGGGGAAGAGCCTATTTCTGTATTAGAGGAGTGTTGAGCCTTACATTTGGTTCAACAGTTCAGTAGGATAAGGAACAAATATTACAATTCGATCACTCGTTAAGTTATTGTAAAAAAAAATTAAATTGAAATAATGAAATCACGCTAACTAGCGCAAGACACAACGGAGTCTACGGTCGCTCCTCATTGACCCCTCCGATAAGTTTGTTAAGCATTCATGCCCCAATCTCTCCAGTACAGAGTATAGAGTGTATGGTGTACACTGCTCCCCGGAGACTCTGATTCAATTTATCTTCTTCGAGACCTTTTTGCTCCATTTTTCCCCAACGGCCGAACTTTGCCTTGGACAAACCGACCTCGAATGCAACAACGCCGCACCATTAAAATGCACGAAAGTTATGTAGCTCTAAATAAACAAATTATATTAAGGTTAATTTAAGTCTGAATTATATTCCCAGAAAGAAAGAGGTCTACCGAAACCTTTTGACAATTATGTTTTTGAAGTGAAACTTCCTTAGCCCCGTTAGAGTGTTTTGAAATTTGGATGAAACTGAAATGACGCACCACTACACCTGCGAAGCATCAATCTTAGCTCAAGGCTCCTATTGGTTGAGATATAAAACAAAATTGGCTGAAATACAGAACATAAATAATACAATAAATAATAATAAAATATGTGACAGTAAATATGTAAAAATCACACAAACCTTAAAGGAAATGACGATTTTTGAAAATCAATAACCAATCTTCAAATCACTTTAAAATAAACAGGCAAAAAAAGCGACATCTAGCGACTTTCTAGTTTCACTCTATCGCGTGTGAATTAAACACACTAATTTAAAAAAAAATCCTAATTTAAGTTCCTGTAACGGAAGAGTATTTACGAATTAAACAATGTATGAATGAGAATAAAGCAACGCAACAATAAAGCAATAAAGAACAAGCTTGACTAACTTTAAGAGCGTTTAACCAACCAGCGGACGAAAATCCACATTTTGTCTAAAGTTGTTCTTACGATCGTGCAGGGCGGTTACAATGAGATATATTAATTATTCTCCGTACCAGCTTTTTTAAAATTATAACTCAATATCGAATTTACTTCAATCCAAATTAGCTTTAATTTATACCTTCATCCAAAAATGCTGAAAGGTGTGATGATAAAACTATTAAAATAATGTACTTTTTGTAATTATTTTTTGATAATAAGTATTTATCATTTTTCAATAATGTCTAAATTTAATCAGAATTTAAAAAAAATCTGAAATATATTAGTTTGTAATCTGAAATATATTTTCGTCAAGAAACACATGTAAGTACATATTTTTTAATGATTTTATTGAAACTAAAATTAAAATTCTAAAACATGCGTTTGCTAGATAATGTATTGATTTATTTTACTGCATGATTATATTATTTGAAATGGGTGTGGTATAATACAAAATCTTTTATGGAAATTTAACAAATCTGCCAACGACCTGTGGAATAACCTTATTATACTAAAAATTTTAAAAATTTATCAAAATTTATTACATGCTAATGCTAGATAAAAGAACAATCTTTCGAAATCCATTTATAATTTTTTGTGGAAAAGAGTCAATACGTCTAAAATCTGATTTGAAAATGACATATTTCTGGTTTTCTCTATTAATGCCCTCTTAACCATGATTTATGACAATATTTGGAGTAAAAGGTGTAAACGAAATTTTGGCCTTCTTATTATACAGTTAGGATCAGGGTTTGGGATTGGAAGGTTATTCGGCTGAGTGACCAGTGGTGATGTGGAAGAATTTTATTTCGTTAAGATTTTGAAGAAAAAAAACAGGAATGATGGCATCTTATCGACATTATCAACAAATCCTTTGTCAATCGACCGTGCTATATCCAGGACAGTTTAAAAGTATGGAGTAGGTTGGCCCCCTATTTCTAAAACCCATAAAATGACTAAATGCATAACATAATATGAAGTAATTTGGCCATGTAGTGGTTGAAAAAAAATGTCATTAACATATATGGTGAAAAGGATTGGTCCTATTACTGTACCTTGAGGGATTCCAAAGTCTGATATTTCTTTATCGCTATTAATCTGATTTATTTTTACGACTTGCGGTCGATTTTTTAGGTAGTTCGAAATCCATTTAATTGCATTGTCTTTTATACCTATATTGTTTAGTTTTTTTAGTAGAATCTCATGGGATATACTATCAAAAGCTTTTCTGAGATCAATAAATATACCGGCACATTTTTCACCATTATCCAATGATTCGTTGATGTATGAGGTTACATTAGCAATAGCATCTTGTGTGCTGAGTGACTTTATAAAACCAAACTGGTTTTTGTGAAGAATTTTATTACTTTCTAGGAAACTGACTAATTGATTTTTCACAATTTTTTTCAAAAATCTTTCCAATGTTTGAGATTAGACAAATTGGGCGATAGTTAGTTACTTGTTGAGGATTTCCATTACTTCATATGCCGATGATACGGTATTAATAATTGGCGATAAAACTTGGGAAAAAGTAACATTTAAAGCCACCGAAGACATAAATATTTTAAAGAATTTCTTCGACGTAAATTTACTATCACTAAATGGTGATAAAACATTTGTAATTCCATTTGCAATACACAAAAATGATACCCCTAAAAACATTGACATCATCATCCATGATAATTCCAAAACACATAGTAAAAATTATTGTATCCAAAACTGCACAATATTAAAAACAACAAACACAATCAAATATTTAGGAGTCATTATCGATAAAAATTTGAAATGCAAGGAACAAATTTGTCAAGTTGTAAAAAAAAATTAGAAAATTGATTTATATATTTTTAAGAATCAGAAATTTTTTATCTGTAAAAAACTTATATCTAATATATTACGCTTTGGGTCAATCAACTTTACAATATGCTATCATTAGCTGGGGATCCGCATACAAAACTAATCTTTCCCCAATTGAAGTTGTGCAGAGGCTAATAATTAAAATCATATTGAAAAAACCTTCTGACTACCCAACGGATCAATTATTTAAGGAATTCCTAGTACCATCTTTCAAAGATCTATACAATAGAAATGCATTGATTCAAACTATAAAAAAAAGAAAAATATCAATTTATAACTGAAAACCGTACTAGACATAAATATATTTTCTCATGCCCAAAATTAAACACTTCCTTTGCACAAAATTATTATACTTATCAAGGAAGACTTATTTTCAACCGATTACCGGATGAAATTAGAAAAATTAATGATAAAATCCAATTAATAAACACTGTTAAAAAATATTTTAAAGATAGTACAAAAAAAAAAATAAAAAAAAAGTTTCCGACTAATCTAATCTCAAGAACAACTACTTATAACTCAGTTTCCAACTGATACTCTGTTCTTCAAAAATAAGTTAAATTTTGTATTGTTTTTAGCAACTAATTACATATCACAGAACTTACAACTTATTGTTTTTTACATTCACATTGTAATTTAAGAACTTAAATATAGCATTAAAAATGTACACTACTCTTCCAGACACAAGCTAATGCTTCCATGGAAGAGTGGTATTAACGTATTTTAAAATGAACATGTACGAAAATTACTACATTATCTAAATGTATATTATATTTTATATGCTAAAATAAATAAATAATTAAAAAAAATTTTAAAAAAAAAATAAATAAAAAAATAAAAAAAAATATTATTAACCCTACGATGAGCTACAAGACTGGCCAGACCTTACATACAGGATGTCCGGGGGGCGTATTTACAATCCCTACCGCGTTTCAGTCGCTTTAAATTTTCAATATCAAAATTTAAATATTTAGAAATAAAATTATTAATTTCTAATATACACATTGGAAAGATTATTTTATCTAGATTTTAGAACAATTTTTGTTTTTGCAAAGTGATAAAAAATTATCAATATAGAGGTGTATTTACAATATATAAGAATAATATTAAAATTTAAATATTTAGAAATAAAATTATTAATTTCTAATATACACACAAGAAAGATTATTTTATCTAGATTTTTTAACTATTTTTGTTTTTGCAATGTGATAAAAAAATAACCATTGTAGAGGTATATTTAAAATGTAAATTGTCGTTACCGCGACTGAATCG
Organism: Limnephilus marmoratus; assembly: GCA_917880885.1. Classification (NCBI taxonomy): domain Eukaryota; kingdom Metazoa; phylum Arthropoda; class Insecta; order Trichoptera; family Limnephilidae; genus Limnephilus; species Limnephilus marmoratus. The sequence goes on along the minus strand of OU862917.1, from coordinate 15,143,340 downwards.
GTATAGGTTTTGTAAAGACGCGTCCGGGGGTAAAGTGCATTAACTTCGGGAGGTGATTCTACATGATAGTACAAGTAAAAAAAATTGATAAATTTTTTCGAAATTCCAACTTTTAGTGGTAGTTTTCTGGAAAAAAGAAAAAATTAGACCGGCGTGTGCGGGCGGCTTTATTATTTTACACTGTTGCCGAATGCCGAATCCCCGCTTCAAGCGCTCAGTGTCAGTGTTGAATTCGAATGTAACAATTTTATTCGCGTAGTAGTGTTTCACTTTAAAAACTTTATTATTGTTTTTTTTTTTTTTTTTTGTTCATTTGAAGCGGATACTTTGTGATGCGACATTATTAATTTAAAATAAAACAATAACTTTGTAAACACCACTTTTATTTTATATACTTTATGCCGACCGGGTTTCGCTACAACCGTAGCTTCATCAGGGCAGTATAATTCTCTACTAACATTAGGTTACATGTGTGTTATAATATATAATGGGCTGGACTCGTCAAGTGTAGGGTTGTAGGGTGTACGGTTGTAGCAAAACCCGGTCGGCATAAAGTATATAAAATAAAAGTGGTGTTTACAAAGTTATTGTTTTATTTTAAATTAAATTTATTATTGTTAGTCAAAACTTATTGATTTAATGTGTCTTTATCTAGTGTGTATTTATTAAGACTGACTTAAAGGAACAACTTCATTCAGTGCGTGTTTTTTTCAGACTTACTTTTGTTTACTTAGTTGTAGACGTGCCTAACCTGCCTAGCTGTAAAAATGGTGTTTATTTGTGCTTAATTTTATCATTGAATTATTGTGTCAATATCGCGTAATATTGTTATTGAATTATTATTTAAATGCCTTACTTTACCAACAAAGAACGGGCAGACATTCATTAATGAAATACACCACAACGTACGAATTGAAAATAATATTAATTATTATTTTTAATTGTTAAACTAACGTTCAAGACAAGATTTTTATGCATAACACAAATAATATTACTTTACGTTTACGTGCTTGCTTACAAGTTGAAGGTGGACATTTTGAAAATTTGTTAAACTAGTTAAAAGCGATGATATTAATTAAGTGTTCAATTAGTTTATAATAATTTAATCGTTAAAAGCGTGTCTTCAATTGTTATTTAAGTGCAGTTATCTTTTTACATTTGGTTTAAAACATACGATCTGTATAAACGTCAAATTCTCGGTCTTGTTATGTTTACAAACGGTTTCCATGGATACAGGCCAAATCACACCAAGCAAGGTTGCAACAAATGCGCCCGGCTAGCTTGGGTAAGTGGATTTTTAGTCGGTATCTCTTTTTGTATGGGAAAAAAAAGTTGGAATTTCAGAAAAAGTTATTTATCTTTTTTACTCCTACCATAATGTAGAATCACCTCCCGAAGTCAATGCACTTTACCCCCGGACACCCTGTATACTTTAAAATATTAAATTTTAAGTCACGAAACTTTTTTTTTCTGGCTTTTAGAACAAAACGGTTTCCTGACTCCCTTGAAGTCGGTGTGGCGCGGCGCGCGAACGAAACAGGCGCAGGAACAGCTCGATTTCGTGTGTTTTGTTGTAGATTTTTTTTTTCAAAACCGGTTTCGTGTAGAAACACTATGTCTATGTAGACCTAATTCATATTTTGCAGGTGGTTGATGTGTATTTCCGTGAATGGATGCTTGTTGGAACGTTTTTTCGAGGAAGTTGTTTTTTGTCGCGTATAAAATTATCACATGTATAATAGGTTTCTCAACATTTATAATTCACGATGAATTGCATCTCGAGCGGACTCATAAAAGCTGTAGCTCTAGAATTTCACGGCCAAATCGATTATCGTAATTTATTGTTGGGGTATTATGCCGTGTGGAGCTGCCTCCTAATTTAGCTAACTTTGCGTATTACGTATCACAGTGTCAATCACGATGGATACTGTAACACTGCCCAAAACGTTGGCTAAGGAAGGAGGTAGCGCAACGCGGCATAAAATACCCAAAAATAAATCACGATAAAGACGTGGCAGTTTTAAATGTCCCTGTAAGTATTCGAAATATAAACACATATCTCACAAATACCAAATAATAAACTTTTTTGTTTCGTTTATTTCGTTAAATCATAATAAGGTCTGTACAGACTTTGTTGCACCGCTTAGTCTCTGTAGCACTCGTCGGAGAGTTAACTATCAAAAGTCGATTGAGTAACAGAATTAATTACGACTTCTATAATAAATATTGTAAAGTCATTGCTGTAATAAAAAACCTTTAACTTTACCTATCTAACATGTATTTGAAGGTACAGTTCCCATTCCCATCTATCCTTGTTGCTGGTTCTCTGGTATAAATGTCCACAAGGCTATCTCCCTTCAGATCTCTCGATCCTCCAGTCTTGACTCCGTCCCGACCTCTCAGTTTCATCTGCTCGGTGTTCATCCTGCGCCTTGTTCTTATTTCTTGTTAGTCTTACCGGGTTCAAATGACTCAACTATCCCATCAGATTTTGAATGCTGATGGTAACGTAGTCGGCAGTCATCTATGAAAAATGCAAAATTTTATCCGAAAGTTATTTTGTATCAAATGACTCAACTAACCCATCTGATTTTGGAGATAGGGTGTTGATAACGTAGTCGGCAGTCACCTACGAAAAATGCATAATTTCATCCGAACGTTCTTTTGTTTCAAATTACTCAACTAACCCATCTGATTTTGGAGATAGGCTGTTGGTAACGTAGTCGGCAGTCGCCAATGAAAAATGTATAATTTCAACCGAAAGTTCTTTTGTTTCATTTTTTCAAGAATTACAGAGATTCCCAGTTGACCTGATAGTTTTTTAATTTTTTTCTAGCACCATCATAATAAGCGAAAAGTGTTGCTTGTGCAATGATATGTTGGTGATTTGAAACTCGATGAAACGACAAAGCGACACTAAAAAGAGGCAAACACGTACATCTATAGGATTTTAGCCTGCAATAAAATGAGACACAATAATCGGCCTCCACTTTGTGCGGAGCTTCGTACCCCTTTACTTTAGTTTTATGAAGGTTTCACTTCTACCGCACGTGAACTGCATACTTATATTTTTTTATTAATGAGGTAGATACATCATGCTTTTAAATTGATTTTTTACGTGTTCTCAACACTGTTTACAAAAAATTCCCTCAGGGCCTATGTCATCTTAGGGGATGCTGTATGGAGGGTCTTTTTAGGGAAAGGAAGGACAGGAAGTTCTGGGAAGGTAAAATATATGAGGTGTGGGAAGGAATCTGGTGGTCAATATGCTTAGGATGGACAAACATATTAATCCATCCCACCCACTGCAGTGCAAGGCAATGGGTCGAGAGAGTCCGGCTGGAGAGGTAAAAAGGACATCATCCAGTCTCTCCTGATCCGGCCAACCAAGCAGTTGGTGGGCAAATGCATCCGCTGTCAATACTTAGACAAACCTCACCGTATGAACCCGAGCATCCTCCTGAGTCACCAAACTTACCGAACCACTTGGGATGACCTACGGCAGGGGTGTTGGATATTTAATAAATGGTTCCCATACCCCGGAATCAGAAATGCTTTCGCAGCATGAGTTTTTTGCTGATTTATATTCTGATTTTCGTGAATTTCTAGAATAAAAACATTGAGGTTGGTGTATGGTTCCCAAAAGGGTTAAAAAAACTTAATTCTTTTTTTTTCAGACAATTTATCAAAAATAATATATTTTTAATAACAAAATAACTATTTGAATTTTTACATATATTATTATATATTGGATACGTCTTAAGATTTTCACGGTCAAAAGTATTTCCGTTATTTGTTTTTGGGGTGTTATGCCGTCTTGCTACCTCCTTCTTTGGCCAACGTTTCGGACAGCCTTGCAGTGTCCATCATCAGGGCAGATCCGGTAGTTGTGTATTTTTTTTTTTTAAATTACACATATCTTGAATGTATATGTTTATAACGTAGTATGTTATAAACATATACATTAATTATATGTTTATTTCAGAATTTATGTAGGGGTGGTGTAATGCAATACATTCCATATTTTGAAATAACAAAAGGAATTAGACAAATAATGGGTAAGGTTAAAAGTAAATAACAACACATAAATAAAATAAACACGAATAAGCATGAAAAATATAGGAAATGAAACTGAAAAAATAATAAACACTAAATAGAATACAAGCAGCTGTTTACGGAGGGTATTTCATCGTCTCCCGTCTGCAGAGGGCCATCAGTGGGGAATCCATCCGGGCAGTCATGGCGGTGATGATCGCATTCTTCGATTGGCGTAGTCTGCGCCATAAACTTCCCTTGCGGTGGCGGAGAAGTGCTCTATATGCTTTTAATTACTTACAAAGATTACCATTGCCAATTCTGTCCCAAATATTTCCTCTGCGTGACTGTATCTAAATTTCTCAAATAAACAATAGACAGTGTGACAATCTCAAGTGACCTCCCAGGAAAGTCTGCATAATAATAAGGCTCTGTATATTTTCTGCCTGTACAAAATATAAATAAAACACATGTACATTTTAAAGCGGGTTTACGTTCGTTGGTCAAATACACTGTTAGCTATAAGTTGTCATAATAGTTTGTCTAGTCGGTAATTAGAAGTAAGAGAACATTGTAGAAATATATTATAAACTAGCTGGTACCCGGCATGCGTTGCTATGCCATTTAATAAAGAAATTGTTCTCCCTGCGTGTCCTTTCCCATTCATCCCGTTCCCCTTCCGCCCCTCCCCATTCCTCTCTCGCGTCCTCTTCCCCTCTCGCGTTTCCACTCCGCCTCCTTCCCTCTTCCCACTCCACTCCCCCCTTCCCCCACCTAGCAAACCTCCTCCCGAGTTCCCCTCCCCCCTTCCAGATTCCCCTCTCCCTCCCTGGTTCCCCCCCCCTCCCGCGTTCCATAAATTAATTCCCGGTACATTTAGTTTTCAAAGAGCTCGCGTACCACCTATTGCAATTTTTTATACAAATTTCATAATGCCAGAACTCACCAGACAATAAAGAACTCAACAAAAAAGAATTATCCAGTTTGGTGCATTCGTTCGGAAGTTATGCGCGTAAATACATTTTGGCGATTCATTTTTATACAAATTTGATAATGCCAGAGCTCACCAGTGGTTTTATGCAAACCTTATCCTGACAATAACGAACACAACAAAAAAATAATTATCTTATTTGGGGCAGTCGTTCGGAAGTTATGCGCGTACGTACATTTCGGCGATTCATTTTTATTTATGTAGATAGATTTGTACAGAACCCTTGAGGTGATTTTCCCAAAAACGGTGCTATAAGAATCATCCAAATGTTATTTATTGTATCCAGCAAATAAACAAAATCAACAAACCACATTACCACGTAATTTTGACATTTTTTTGATAAATTGACAATATATAAATATGAAAATAGATTATAATTTTTTTAGCCTCCCTCAGGCGATTCTATGCTGAGGTGAACTATGTTTGTGGTAAAGGTTTTCAGCGAGATCTTTGGTTCACCTTCAACTTCAACGTAAGGTATTTTTAGTAACTTCTATGACGATGTTTTTTTTTTAAATATTAGTCTCTTCTAATTTGGATAAATTCTTAATCTACGTTTTGTTGGACTTAATGTAAGCAGTTATTCATTTATTTAATTAATTCACTGATAAAAGTGATTTACAAAAAACGACGATTATGAGGTGCGCTAAATATAGTAAATTATAACCTTTACATGTTCATTCTTAAAAATATAATTAATTCCATAGTATAATTTTTTACCTATATAATTCCATTATTAATTGTTATAGATGCCATTTACGTATCGATCAAGTACTTAATTAATATTAGGCGCATGAAATGTTTTATATTCAGACTGCGATTCTACCAATATTGGGAAAGTGTGAATCGTGTGTAGTATAACTCTGTTGGCCAATAAGTTAAATTAAATTATTAAAATATCTTTAGGACGTGTTAATTTATTTTTAATTCAAATTTGTACACTGTTAATTGACATTCACAAATTTGTCTCAAACCGTCTTAATTTAACAATTAATCAACAGTGGATATTTACAAAGTTTGCTCCTCGGAGCGTGTTCCATTGAAATACCAGTAAAAAAAAAACAACAAATAATTTTCTGTATTATTCTGAAATAAACAAAACAATTTAACCTAACCTAACTCCGATTTAAAAAATCTTAACTTAAGTTTGAAAAATCGTTTTTTTTTGTCTTACTAAAAACTAAGTAATTGTGAGCAAGGGCCTCCTTAGAACACCTTCCATTGAAATACCAGTAAAACAGACAAATTATTTATTTTATTATCCAGTCTATAACCACAAATTTAAATTTTTTTATGTGTATGCAATACACAACTGGTCCTAACTGCCTAGAGCCATTGAGACTATGGCATCCCCAATTGGGGTATGTTGTGAGGTTGAAGTAGTGGGAATGGGAAGGAGGTGGAAGAGAGAGCTGGGGAGGTACCTGGCTATTCAGATCAAGCGTCTTTGAGGTGATTTTCTCACGAAAATGGCGCTATAAAAATCATCCAATAATAAGGTGAGAGTATTTTGTGTATAATTGGGTGAACTTCAGACCAACGATTCAATAATTCATTTCGCGAATAACCCTTAACAAAACATTTCTCAGATTATTTCGCGGTACACCTCTTTCGCACACAAATCTTCCTTCATTCTTCATTTTAATCTCCTTCAATCCATCACATCCTTTGAAGTGCCAACGCCACAGGCAACAATAACATTTTCAAAAGACTTCTCAACTAGTAGGTCTCTCGCCGGTCACGAACCGCTGTTGTGGCTAACGACATTATTTATGCAGTCATGATACGGGGGTGTGACTGCCGGTTGATGGAGCTGTAAAGGCTGTAAAGTGCTGTGATAAGTGGTATCATAATTATCATTGTGTGATTAAGGCTTTGCAGCGAACAATGGCCGGTAGCTACCTCCACCTGCTAACTATTGTGAGTACAGGTTGTCACGTAGGTAACGCTGGTTTGCAATAACAACAACCAGACGTGGTTGCTTTGTATATATTTTGTATGTTGCTGAGTACACGTCACAATATAAGGTTTAATAATAAATTTACACAGAAGGCCCTTAGGAAAATAATTTTTCACAAGAACTATATGTCAATCTTTGGGAATGCTCGGTGGAGGGTCTCAAAATGAAAAAAGAAGGAGATATATGTAAATATGAATGTAGGAGGAAGCACGCTAATATTAAAAACGATAATATTTAAGTAAAAATTGTGAAAATGCTTAATAAAACACGAATTGTTTAAAATAGAGCGAAAATCTCGCGGGGAACATCTGATGTAGCATTTATCGAAATTTTGTGAATTTTTTCATCATACAACTCGTAAAATTTCTGAAAAAATGTGTTTATAATAGTTTTCGGAGCATACTTTGCGATTTTTTTTCTGTCGAGGGAATTTCATATAATTACCGTTTTGGCATGGGGAATGTAGAAATATTATCTTCAAGAATAACAATTTTTTTAAGGGCTTTAAAACCTAAGGTGTTTAAGGAAAAAATGTAACATGTCGGTAGAATTGCGGGAAGCCGGGCCGTAACGAAAGGAAGTAAAAGACTTTCTGGTAAGGAATTGTTTGAGGGGTGGGTAGAAATTTGGTGTTCAATGCGTCCAGAAGTGAAGGACGTATGAATTCATCCTTCCCATTGCGGTGCATGGCGTTGTGAGAGTCCGGATGGAGAGGTCAAAGGTCAAAGGATATTCATCAACTGGTCTTCATTTCCTGCCCGCCACACCTGACAAACATACCTCACCCCATGAACTTGGGCACTCCTACTAAGTCACCTAGCGAACCTATTAGGGCCACATATGGCAGAGGTGTTGTTTTTCCAATTAATGGTTCGCGGGACGGCAACACCTCGGGCAGTACCTCGGCAATACCTCGGGCGGAACGGCAATGGCCTAGCAAATTATTTGACTGAGCAGAATACCTCGACAATTGTGTTTAAAATTTGATTATGTTGTTTCATCTGAAATATCTGGGTATACGCGAGTATTTTTATCAAGCGATGTTATAAGGCAAGATAATATCGTTTGATCAATCTCGGAAAGTAATTTTTTGGTATTACTAAAAATACCAAAAAGAGAGATTTTTTGGTATTTTTTTCACCAATTTTTGTTGATATAATTATACATTTTATTATCGTAGTCATTTTATAAAACGAATAGATATTCTTTAAGGTATTTTGTAGTAAAACATAATATTCGGTACATTAAATGAAAAAAAAAATCAATTTGTAATACACCACTATTTTATTATTAATATTAACTAAAGTTAATTACATACGAGAAAATAAAACAATGTGAATAAAACAAAATTATTGCAGGATTGGTAGGTAGGGGGGAGGGGGGAGGAAACGGTTTCAGCGGAGATTAACGGAGTAAATTAAATTTATTGAATTTCTAGATTTTTTAAACTAATTCCAATTAAATTTTTTAATTTTTACATAATATTTTAGTCCCACATGTTTTATCGAATGACTGATAAGTTAATGACTGACCGAATTCCGAGGAAGATACTGGGTGCGATTCCAGAGGGTAGACGTTCAGTGGGCCGCCCCAGGTAGTTGGGCGAGGCAACTCCAGAAACCGTGTGAGGAGAGGAAGGGTCTACCATAACGAACAATCAGCACAAGACAGGGACGTGTGGAGGAGCCTCGTCGACGTAATGGGTCCCCTACCTGAATAGGACAAGGGGAAGAAGATGATGATGATGATGACTGTTAAGTTTCTAATAGATGATTCGCGAATTCTGAAAACGCATTAAAATAAGCCCTGACGAAGCTTCAGCTAGGCGAAACCCGGTCGGCTGTTAAATATTAGTCGGCTGTTAAAAAAGTGGTGTATTACAAAAGTGATTTTTTTTAAATGTATATTATCACACCCAAAAGTATTTGCTTCCTTTGATAAAATAATAATAACTGTAAAACTGTGTTTTTTTTTTGACATGGGCTTCACACAGGAGGCCCTGAGGAAAATAATTTCCCTCAGGGCCTATGTCATCTTTGGGGATGCCGTGTGGAGGGTTTTTTTAGGGAAAGGAAGGAGAGGAGAGTTCTGGGAAGGAAAAGGGTTTAAGGGAGGGTAGGAATCTGGGGTTTAGTGTGTCCTGGACATCCGCCCCCAAGACCTAGACAAACCTCACCCCATGAACCCGGGCACCCCTGCTAAATCACCAAACGTAGCGAACCACTAGGGGTGACCTATGGCAGAGGTGCATATCCAATAAAGGTTCCCGGGGCGGCGGTTCCCGCCTTCAAAAATGATGTGTTGGTACCGATGATGGTGCATGTAGAAATCTCCAGTTGGACGCCCCATAACTGCCGTACAGCAGCCATCTTCGACGCATTTTCGTGCATTCTTTCCTCCCTCTGATCTGTTTTTTTCTGAACTAAAGTAAATAATCTGTGAGTAAGCAAGAAAAAAAGTAAATTCTCTACAAGTGAAGTCTTACAGTGTTTTATTCTATTTGATTTGTGCCCTTCAGTAGATTTAATAGTATTCTTTAAAACACAATTAAACATAATTAAACCAATGGATTAAAAAAGTATCTAAATAAAAAGATATTTTGGCTAACACTATTGTGCGTCTATTATGGTGAAGGTTTGACTGGTTATCGTAACTGTTTTTGGAATGAAAGGTTTAAACTAAATTGAATATTTTATTAATAATTTTTATAAAAAAAGCAAATTTTTATTTAAAATAGAAGTGATTTTATTTTTACATTTATTGAAGAGGTTTTTCAATTCAATAAAGATGTTGCAAGGCATTTTTAATGTTTTTTAATATTATTTAATTCGTGCCACGTGGAAACAGACTCAGCTTAGTAAAGTGATTTATACCAACAACAAAAAAATGAATTTGTGAATATTTTATTTTAATAAATTATTTTTAAAAATGCGTATGTTTTAAAGTTAACGTTAACGTCAGTTTAAAGTTAACGAGAATATTTTTATTATTTGGGAGGCGGGAATGGATACCGCCGCCCTGGGAACCTTAATTGGATAACCAACACCTCTGCCATAGGTCACCCCAAGTGGTTCTCTACGTTTGGTGATTTAGCAGGGGTGACCGGGTTCATGGGGTGAGGTTTTTTTAGGTCTCGGAGACGGATGACCAGGATACACTGAACCTCAGATTCCTACCCACCCCTTAAAACCTTTTCCTACCCAAAACATTCCTCTCCTTCCTTTCCCTAAAAAACCCTCCACACAGCATTCCCAAAGATGACATAGGCCCTGAGGGAAATTATTTTCCTCAGGGCCTCCTGTGTGGAGCTCATGTAAAAAGAAAAAAAGTAATTTTACAGTGACTTATTTTATTAATTTACATAAATCAAATTCAAAGATCAAAATTAATGCTATTGTAGTTATTAGTTATTCTCGTACCTAACCTATAACCTTAAAACAAACTTTTCTACATAAAAAAATAACAAATTTAATGTTTTTTTTTATAAAACTGGCGATGTGACTATCTTGCAATGTTACTAAAATAAATAAAGTGCTTGTCTTTGCGTGTCCTTTCCCATGCATGTCCCACGTCTCCGCCCTCGTTCCCCTCCCGCGTTCCCCTCGCCTACCGCGTTCCTCTTCCACCTACCTCACTATCCTCCTCACCAGCATCCTCAAGTCCCCCGAACCCCCTCCTCCCAAGTCCCCCCTCCAGCGATCCTCCCCTCTTTCGTTCTCGTTTCTCCCTCCTTTCCTCCCTGCCACTGAACTACATTAAAAACACATTTTTTTCTAACCACTCGCGCGCCATCCATTGTGAAAATTCATACAAATTTCATAACGCTAGATCTCACCACCGTGTAAATGTGTAATTATTTTTCAAAATTATTATTCTTAAGCCAAAGATTTATTATTGGTTCTCTAACTGACAGCCCTGAAAAGCAGAACTAATTAGCAGTACCTGTAGTCATTTCAAACTGCAGTTATTTCAACTGAAGTTAACAATAATATCATTACTAAGTTACTCCATTTTAGCCAATTCCTAGAATCCAACAATATGTACAATTAAAAGTAAAGTAGGTATTTTATTCTTGATGTTGAAAATTTTTCTAAAAATTCACCTTTATTTACTTATTTTTACTCTGCATAAAAATGTGTATTTTGTACGAACTCATATTCTTTTTTCTTGTTGTAAAACATATTTGTATCCTATAACTAAATACTAGTTGTTATCATGCATATTATGTATTTTGTCTAATGTACATTATTATCATTGTAATTACCCTCCTGTGTATCATGTATCACCGGATTGTAATATCCATTTTATGGCCTTGAAATAAATAAATAAAGAAATCTTTACGGTAATGCGCAAAACGATCAACAAAGTTTCATCGCAATCGGATGAATTGTATGGGTATATATAAATATTTATTTTTATATGTACAGTAGAAAACATAAATGTTCGCAAGCCGTTACATTTAATTTTTATCTCAAGTCATAAAACTTAACAAAATCAATCTATTTTTAGCGTCTCATCTAGTCTACTCAAAACCAATGCATGCATCCAATAATAATATAAAATAATATTCAAACCATTCAAACACGATGAAATTTGCAAGAGAATTTCCATCCCTGCTAGATTTAAATTTATTACCCTCCATTCGAAATGCACAACTCCGATACGAGGGCCACCCTTGAACTTCATGTGGGGCGGGGGTGCCTTACGGCTGTAGGGGAGGTTATCTTACCCCCTGGGGCAGGCGCAGACCCCGCGGGGTATCTTTCAGCCTGGGGGTGGCTGCAACCCCCGAGCTAGACTTTCTTATCAAGCATCCCTTATTCTTCATTTCCTTGTTGGCACGCCTCGCTAGTCTTCGATACTGGATATCTCAACATGTTTGGTAAGGGTAGGTTATGGTAGATACATTATGTTTTTAAATAAATTTCCGTTTTCTTGAAAGCGCGTTGACTTCTCTAATACTTTTTCGGGGAAGTTTTGCGAATTAATAAAAAAAATACTAAAAGTACATGTAAATACATTCATATTAAACATTCTGACCGCTTCGCATTTCACGTTTATTTGGCTTGTATGTAAAGAAGCTTTAGGAAACAACAACACGTTTATTTATTTAAACAGCAAATTTGAGTTAAAGACCATTAACCAGCCAGTGGCCGAGAATTCAAATTTCGTCGAAAGATGGTACAGGATGGTTCCAATGAGAAAGATTAATTATTCTCCGTACCAGGTTTTCTAAATAATAACTCAATATCGATTTTAATTTATTCAAAATTTGCTTTAATTTACATTTCAATTGATGGCGTGATGATAAAACTATTAAAATTTTGTCCTTTTTGTAATTATTTTTTGATGATAAGTATTTATAATTTTTCAATAATGTCTAAGCAAAATAAGAATGTAAAAAAAATCTTAAATACATTAGTTTGTAAGACCGTAAATAAATTGACGACTGAAGTATTTTCGTCGCAAAACACGTCCACGGATCTTTTTTTAATGATTTTATTTAAAATAAAATTAAAATTCCGACTTTTCCGGATAATTTATTGATTTATTTTACTGCGTGATTATATGATTTGAAATGTGTGCTGTATAATGCAAAATTTTGTTTGAAAATTTAACAAATCTTCCAACGACGTATGGTATAACCTTATTATACTAAAAATAAACATATTTTCTCATAATTTAAAACATAATTTTACTAGATAAAAGAATAATCTTTTTCGAAAGTCAATTCATACTTTTTTGTGGAAAAGAGTCAATTCGACTAGAATTTTATTAAAAAATGTTATATTTCCGGTTGTGTCTGGTTATTGCCTCTTAATTTTGGGTTGTAAATGGGTACTCTTAGTATAGTTCTTGTGAAATACCACAATTCACAATAGTAGGTTAGGTTAGGTTAAGTTAGATTGGGTTACCAGATCTGAACATCCAGGTGCTTCCTAACTTTCCAAATACCATTCCTTATCTCTTTCCCATCCCTCTACCTTCAGTCTAACAACATACCCCAATTAGGGTTACCATAGTCTTTCTGGCTCCGAGCAGTTGGGACTGTGCAATATTTATGTAAGTAGGAAGAAGCTTCACAATGTATAGAGAAGAAACACAAAAGCCACCGCCATTCTTTATTCCACAGCAGCTTCAATACGCAGAATCTGGACAATATACGAGTATAGATTCATCCATATGCAAAATCTGGATAAGCGTTAAGTTTGAAACTAGATATTCGGAGCACTTTCATTATAAACTCCGGTAGAATGATGACATCTTTACCCTGTGACTTGTCTATGTTCATTATATACTATATATTTAAAAAATAAATTGTTTCTCCTTGCGTGTCCTTCCTCTCCCGCATTCCCACTCCGCCTCCTCCACCTTCCCTCTCCCCACTCCACTCCCCCCTTCCGCCTTCCTGCAACCCCCCTCACGAGTTCCCCTCCCCCCTGGCAGGTTCCTCTCCCCCCTCCCTAGTTCCCTTCCCCCCATCCCTCGAACCCCCTACCCCATTATATTTACTTAGTACCGGTACATTCAATTTTCAAACAGCTCGCGTGCCACCTGTTGCAATTTTTTTGTAGAAATTTCATAATGCCAGGGTTCACTAGTAGTTTTATACAAACCTTGTCCTGACAATAACGAGGACAAAAAAAATAAATTCAATTTTCAAACAGCTCGCGTGCCACCTGTCGCAATTTTTTTGTAGAAATTTCATAATGCCAGGGTTCACTAGTAGTTTTATACAAACCTTGTCCTGACAATAACGAGGACAAAAAAAATATATCCAATTTGGTGCAGTCGTTCGGAAGTTATGCGTACATACATTTCGGCAATTCATTTTTATATATATATACAAGATAGATAGATAGATTAAATGAAATTCCGGTAATAATGAAAATAGCTATTGGAAATGAATTACGAAGTTTTTCATGACACAAATTAAGCACCTCCGTAACACAAACATAACGAACAAGTTTATTTCCCTTGAAAGTACTTTCGATAGTTAGAAGCGGTGGAAGCTCTCCACTCTAACCTTCGCCCACCTTTCGTCAACTTAACAAAATAAAGTTTAGGCGAAGTGCTTTTACTGAGCGCGTTGCATCCAGGATGGCGCAAAGAGTACTAACTGCGCGGAGGCACTCACGCCATTCTCAGGACTTATAAACTTACGTCGGAATTTAATTTGACGCTTAGCGTAAGATATATTATAAGTTTTAAGTGAGTATTGCTGCCGGCAAAATGATAAAAGTGTCAAATTTTAAGTGAAGTTTTTCAGTTAAGTTGTTAAAGATTCAATAAGCTTTTATTCGGAGGTTTTGAAGGATTTTTATATGACGCATTACAATTAACTTTGTGGTGATTGTTCGTCTTGAATAAATACTCAATATATAACAATAATAGATTAGCCCTCTCACACCTAATTACAATCCAAAAATAATACCAAATGAGTAATTTCGTAGTACAAATGTAAACTTGTTAATGCTTTTAAAAATATACGAGAAAACATCGTTCATTTTTTTGGCAAAAGTGTTGTAATTTGTTGTGTGACGTAATTGTTGTGTTAGATATAAATGTAAGATTTTTTTTTTTTTTTTAAATACAGACAAACATTCCCGGGTTACGAATAACCCAACAATGTTTGAAAATCTCCTACTACCACCACTACTTGTGATGGAGGACTTAGCCAGCCGAGGAATTGAACACGCGACGCCCGGATGGGATCCAAGCGCTATGCCCACTCAACCACCGACCAGCCACGATTTTCATCTATTCTTAATTTAATTGATTCGAGTGTCACCTATCAGTTTATATGGTATATTAGCTGGTTCCCGGCATGCGTTGCAATGCCATATTCAAAGAAATACGTCGTTTCTCCGTGAATCTCTCCCTCCCACGTTCCCTTCCTAGCTAGCTTTATAAATTATAACCTTTATATTATTCTGATGTATGAGCTATATTATTGTAAAGTTTCATTAAAATCCATTCAGTAGTTTTTGCGCAAAGTGGTTTGCAAAGACACATACGCACAAACATTCGCGATCATAATATTAGTGAGATACGTTTTATTTTTTTTAATATTCATTCATTCAAGCGACGTTTTCAATCTGAATGGTGGTTTCACACAAGGTCGCAAATATACCTCAAAATATTTTTAAATTATTAAAATTCGATATTTAGTTTTAAGTGACTAAATTCACCGGTCAGTGGCTGAGTTGGCATCTCGTTTGGCTACCACCCCGACATCGCGTATTCTATTCCATCACGACACAATTTGGGATGGAATCGAACACGACACGATTCCATCACGACACAAGACTTCAATTCGGGAGGCGGGTATGGGTACAACATGCCTTAGGTCACTCCAAGTGGTTTGCTATGTTTGGTAACTTAGCAGGGGTACTTGGGTTCATGAGGTGAGGTTTTGTCCAGGTTTTGGCGACCGATGCGTCTGCTCACCTGCCGTGACTTTTATCCTCTCCAGCCGGAATCTCTCCACCCATCGCCTTGTACCGCGGTTGAAGTGACGGATGCATACATCCGTAACTCCTGGACACACTGACCTCCGGATTACTATCCATCTCTCATACCTATTTCCTTCCCCCCAGAACTTTCTCTCCGTCCTTTCCTTAAAAAAAATCCTCCACACATCATCCCCTAAGTTGACATATGCCCTGAGGGAAATTATTTTCCTCAGGGCCTCCTGTGCAGAGCTAATGTAAGAAAATCAACATTTTCTGCTTACTGTGGTGGTAGTAGGAGATACTGTCGGGTTATTCGTTACGTCACAAACACAAACATTCTAAACAACATTATAAATTGTACACAAATACTGTCAAGACTAAAAGTGGCAAGAGAAGCATTGGCCACGAGGGCGTACACATATATAATCTCCTCTCAGATAACCTAAAAATGGAGAAGAATATAAATACCTTTAAAAAAACTATTTAAACTTAAATTGTTAGAACAAAATTAAAAATATTAGCACTGTACTATACGCTACATTTTATAACTAACTAACTAAAACTAACTAACCATCACGCCGTTTCCCCGCAGGGGTAGACAGAGAGGAATCCCGGTCTTGGCACACATTCCTTGCCTCGTTTACATTCATACAACGTCTCATACATTCTCTTCTATTATTCTGACTCTTGACATGGCCCGACTCAAGTATCTGATTCACTTGGTCGTGCCATGTCTTTCTTGGGCGTCCTCGACTTCTTCTACCATTCACATTTGCGTCATATATTCTCCTTACACTCCTTTCCTCGTTCATTCGCTCTACATGCCCAAACCATCGGAGCGTTCCTTTCATGATCTTACTCATCACGCTTACATCAGCCTTGCATTCTTTGCGGATTTCTACATTTCTCACACGATCATACATGGTTTTGCCACACATACGCCTCAGGGATCTCATTTCTACAGCGTTCAGTCTACTTTCATCCTTCCTCTGCCAGTTCCATGCCTCACTGCCATACATCAGGGTAAGTACCAGTACTCCATTATGGACGGCTAGTTTCGCGTCTTTGGACAGTTTTTTGTTGGTGCCAACGGCGTTCAGTCCTCCATTAATAGAGTTACCTGCATTCATCCTTCTTTCAATATCTCTATCAGCCTTCCCAGCTCTCGTAAACATACTTCCCAAATAAAACATAGTGTTTATAATACATTTTATTAACACTACTAAACTCTGTACTTAAGTTAAGAAAGCGAAATATTATTTTTCTTTTAACTTATTAAAAAATAAATAAAAAACCTAATAATGTTTTTCCTTCTTTATTTAATAAAAAAAAAATAACAATTCAATCAAAATAAAATTGACTTAGGATTTTAACCCTCGACCTCCATATTGCTAAAAAATAAATAAATTTATAAAGATGTGTTCTGTATGTAGGTACACTTAATATATTTATTATGCTCGTATAAAATAAAAAGCAATTAAAATACGTTTTTGAATAAATTATCACCACTTGCCCGTCAGTCTCAGCTATGTGACGCGCGAGGCTAATAGTAATAAATGGTTTACTGTTAATTGCATGCGGTGTGGTTGTTTGTGTCGTATGCAGTTATTTGCACTCGGATCGCTGCATCAAACACGCAGGCCTATTGGGAATTTCAAGCTGTATAAAACGCCATTAATGTGACGTGTCTACCCATTTTATTATACTGAAGAAATGAAAATATGCCTTTGAGGGGAAAATGTCTGGCTGTTGTGTTTCCGTTTGCGAGGTACTGGGACTTTGCGGAAACGCTATTGTTTTCTTGGAAGAATTTTTAATTAACGAATTACACTATGAACAAACTGTTTTTTTTCCTTCTTTTTCGTATGACACATATTTTTAATAGTTTTTTCTGCTTGGAGTTAGTGGAACCAGTTCATCCATCTGAATAGAGGATTCTACGAAGTGTGATCTGAACCTTTCTGAAAGAGTCTTTAAGGAATTAGAATAACATTCAACGCCCAGAGTTGGTAAATAAGATTCAATTTAAAGAGTAATCCGCGTTTTCATCCCGCGACAAAATATCCTACAAACAAAACATCCTCCAACAAACCTGACCTAACTTTACGGGGTTTCTGTGTTGTTTTATCCCATTTCAATATTTTTGAACAATAATTTATTGTTCAAATAATTTCAAAAAATAAATATCTATACAATTAATGATAAAGAATGGCATAAAATTTTGTATATCAATAATTTTTCATTTCAATGTTGTAAAAATCTCCACTCTAATGTTAAACCAGCTTTTATACAAGAAATAATATCGGTAATTTTTTGAGAAATGCTAAAGATAAAGACTATAAATTGACTAATTCCGGAATATATAATATCAAATGCAATGATTGTCCCTCATTTTATATTGGAAAAACAACTCGTAATTTTGAAATCAGAATCAAAGAACATTTAAGGTGTCTTAATAATAATAATTTTTCTGACTTCGCTAACCATATCATTGAAAATACCCATAGTTTTGAAAAAAATACGAGGATAAATATTCTTCATATTAATAATAAAGGAAAACGTTTAGATAACATAGAAGCCTTGCAAATAAAAAAAATCCCTTAAAAATAATGAATCTATTATCAACACACAAAAAATAAAATAGCCCAATCATGGATATGTTCCCCTACCCACCCACTCTTCATTAATACCTAGCAACGACTCCACCCCTTCCATAATAATACATTGTTCCCATCCATATTTCAAAACTGTCAAATCAGTATACATTTGCCCTGAAGAAGGAACGGTCGTCCTGAAACCGGTCGGATTACTCAAATATAACAGTGGTTCAAATTAAGCTAAATTGTGTCATTTATCTATAATTTATTGTATTTACAGGATCTCTGTATTATTCTTGTCCCATTTTACTGTTTTTGAAAAATTATTTATTGTCTTTATAGGATGTCTGTATTATTTTTGTCCCATTTTTTGTTAGGTTTGATTAGGTTTTAGTAGATATTTTGTTGGGGGGTGTTTTTTCCATAAGATATTTCGTCGGGGATATTATGTCGGGGATGTTTTGTCGCGGGATAAAAAGTCGAGGAACCAATTTAAAGTACCTGCGCGCTCCACTCGCTCCTCTATCCTGCACGAAGTGAATCAATGCAAAACAAACGGTAATCAAACTTATTGCTTGAATAAAATATGTAATAATTATCACAATAAAATAAATACTGATATTGATGACTGCAGCAGGAGATTTTATTTATTTTCCATTGATTTCATAATTAATATTCAATAATTATTGATTTTAGGTAAACATAGTTTGCAGAATAATCGACTTAACAAATATAATGCATCAATTAAATATTCTAGCTATCTTGAATGGTTTAAAAGCTCTTGGCCTCAAAGCTTTATGAGCAAAGAAAACTCATTGGTTCGGCACGGCGCGTGGCGAGTCGTGAGTTCTTATCTCTAACTATTAGAGATGGATTGAATTCCTTAAGAGGCTCATCAATTTAATGTCCTAATCTAAGCTTCGAGCACAGACTGATGAAAACTTCGCAGTACTTTATCAAGGAATTTAATCTCGGTCCATGCATAAAATAAGTCTAGGTCTCTTCCTTCTTTCTGAACCCCTGGGAGTGAAGTAGCCAGCGGTTACTTAAACGATTACAGTTGAGTATAACATAGTACGGTGGATTTTTTCCAAATACCCTCCGGAATCGGTGGTTAAAATCTCTTTTGGGTACCTAAGTACTGTTACATCCTGTATAATACGTGTTACCGAAAGCATTTTTCCAAGAACAGCTACTTACATGCAGATAATTTTTTTTTATTGTATCTGTTGGCTACTGCAGTGAATGACATGTGAAAACGGTCACCATCTCTAACCGGAACCCGAATGCGACACAACAAATTACAGACAGACGTAATGCAAACGCTCGATCAGTTCGAGATAAAACAGAACTTCTCTATACTCAGTCAATTAAGTATACGCGTTTCAGTTATTCCACAATATTTTCCGCTCAGTTTTCAAAATAGCTGCTTATGATTCGAATACATTTGCGAACAGATAAGCGAGCCGAACTATGAATTATGGGAAAGGAACGAAATAACGTTGCTTCCTTTTCCATACTTCGTGGTTAGGCTCGCGTGGGTAAACGCAGTCTTAGGCTTATGGTATGTGGTCTTCGTAATACGAAAAACATCATAACCATGATTTTTGTCAAAATAACTAATAATAGTTGCTCATTGAATTTGAAGTGCCAAAGAAAAAGTAAGTAAATTTTTTTTAAACGGTAATCGTCATTTAGCAGCTTACATTGGCGCACTATTAACATCACGGATCCCAAAAAAATGAGAAGGGCGTCTGATACTGCCATAACTGAGGAAATATTCCCTTACGACTCGGCAGTTTCCGCCTTTTTCCGCCTACCCCGAAGCGAGGGGGAGTTTAATGTCGGGTCCGCGGGCTATGGGGTCGTTAAGATATCCACCATGTAAAATGGATTCCTGAAAACCTGGAAAACTCACGGCATCAAAGGGCGTATTTTCATGTTTCCGTGTTTTCTCAGTAATATTTACGTACACATATTCACTCCGATATATATATGTGTTATTTGGTTGAATATAAAAAACCTTTTAAAATTTCGTTGATTCTATATAACTCATTTTACCAGAAAGCCATGTAGCTTTTGTTTTCCGCCGTTAGAGAATCTATAATATTATTGAAGAGAGTATCCAATTTGGCACTAAAAATATTAAAACATACCAGAAGAAAAAAACTCGTTTCTCAGAGCAGATTTACGAAATTTTCATTAATAATGTCTCTGAATATAGAAGGATGCTTTCTTTATTGTAGGAGCTATCGAACGTTATTAATAGCCTTGCTTCTGCGTGGTTGAATATAAGAATCCGGCTTCCAACGCATGTTTGCCGCCGCGCCTTACCCTTCGCACCATATAAACATTAAACATCCGTGTACATGAATTTTCAGATAAAGCTACCATTATAATTAGGTTTCTAATTCAAGAATTCGTCACAAGATGACGCCACATTCATCGGCAAGACAAAAAGGGACGTGCCCTTTCTAGGTATAAGTTCTACGAATTTGCTAACCTGGAGTATCTTCGGTATTTCAAAAGATTGACGGTAATACTCAGTTGTATCAAGCGGCTGTATATTACATAATATTATGAAGTCATCGCCCATCCCGGTTACTTTTTCGCGGTGACTAGATATCACTGGTAGACACGTTGACAGTAGATACGAGGAACGGGCTAATATTGGAACCAGTTGGATTGGATTTACCAACACTAGCTGGGCGAAGCCGAACCAAAAACCTCCGCAGGGTATAGTATTATTGTATTGTATTATAATATAATATTAAATATTCATTAATCTTTAGTTAGCTCACATTGTCGTGTGTGCTAAAAATTATAGAAATATACACATTTATAAATTTACATTTTTTGGTGAAAATAATATTTTAAACGTAAATATATTCAATCAAAAACCAAACATCAATATTTATGGTAGACATACTCATTCTGAAATCCTTTTTAAAATGAATCATATTTTCAATCTCAATAATTTCAATCGGGATTTTGGTATAAAGTTGAACGGCTTGATACAAGTACGTAAGGGAATTTTGTGTACTTGCTTTCTTCCTTATTGGCGTTGTAATTTGCATTGTGACGTGTCTGTCCATCTCGTGATTGTAGATTATATTTATAATAAGGTACCTTTTCAATGAATTAAAAATAATTTATTTATTGAAAAGCCTGAGTTAACTATTCGGTACTTGAACCTATGAATAGTGGCTATGTACCAATAGGATAAGTAAGCCGAGTTTTTTTTTATCTGTTGCGAGTACTTATTTCTTTATTTAATAATATTCGTAATCGTATGGATATCGTTATTTATAAATATGTGTGTATCAAGAAGATGGTGAAATACCCCTTAAGCATAATATGCCCCATAATCATGGACAAATTTTAAGCGCACCAAATAACATTGATAAATCAGAAAACATTGTTTATTTCGTCAACACCTTCATAAATAAAACCTTGTGCACGAATGCGCCAACCTTGACACAAATTTCAGCATTGAACTAAGTAATTATTTTGATTTTATTGCGAGCACTAAAAGTTTTAATTCTACGCTTTTGAAACGTAAAAATTACACACACGACACCTCCAACAGTACAATTTTAAAGTGTAATAATAAGTATTGTATAATAACCATAAAATGAAATGGGTTTTTTGAAATATTACCACCCCTAAGAGTCCCAACACGTTGGTATTTAGGGTTGGTTATTTTCCGTTCCGTGACTGTCACCCTATCACGCGATCTGCTCCCTGGTAGCTGATACCGGCCAGGCAATACCAGGGTGACATAAAACGCGAGGAGGTAAATAACAATTATTATAATGTAGTGCTGCGGCGTATCTGTGGCGTGGGCGGGGGGATCACGCCCCTGATGTCTTTATAGAGTATTGGATCACTTTGCGTCTATGAGTGTAATAAAATAAAATAATAAGCTTTATGTCTTCTGTTTTCCTATTACTTTTTCCCCGCTGTATAGCATCTTCTATGTAGCCCCTAAGAAAAAAAGACATCCCAGACAATAAAATAATTCATTATTTATATTTATTTATTTAATATCAACAGTAAAAATGTACCACAAACAATGATTACATGTCACAGTTAAAATAATAAGAAAATATTAGAAATAATACAAAAAGACTAACAATTATTGTGGCATTTGATTGTGTAATGACATCAAGTACATATAAAATTCTATAATATAAATGAGATAGACTTAGATTCAATTGATATTTATTGAAAAAAATTGAAAGCATAGCCCTCTTATGCCTACTTTCCACACAGTTAAATAGATCCACCATATCTGCGTATCTATTACTAACTTCATGCAACCTAGGTACAAGTGAGTGTTTCGAATACTCAGTCGTATTGTTGTATTTCAATAAGATTTTGAAACGAGTAGCTCTCATAGATATATGAATTTAAATTAGCTTAATTAAATCAGAACTGTCTATTTTATTTCCATACGCATATAACAACTTTCTTTGAATCTAAAAATTATCAAAAATATTAATGAATTTCAGTTAAGTGAACTTAAAAGAATTTATAATCTGATCGTTCATAGATTGTGGTTATTAAAACTAAATTCTTCCAAGAAAGACATGCAAATAATATAATATTGTGTGGATGATTGAATCCAATATTTTAATACATGCCTTTCTTGAAATGAGTTTTTTTTATACGGACAAAACTATTTAAATTCTAGACAGAATTATTTAAAAAATATTAACGCTGTCTTCCCTACTAAGAATGTGTTTTCAATTTTACACAACGGATGATTTTGACGGCCCCCGTGGTTGTGGGACAAAGCTCTCGACTAGCAATCCCCGGCGCGCGCAAATAAATTTTAGTTGATTGATTGATTTTCCAATTAAATCATTAAAAATAATATAAGGCATATTTGCGGCACGTTCCAGAGTAGAAGATACTCCCAGAATCGCCCTGATGTAAGACCACCATTCAGAATTAAAACGTTGCTTGAAATGGCTTTACCCGTTTTTGGTGAATCTGGATAGCCATTTATTACCCCCATCTTCCTCTACCTCGTCTGCTTCCTGTCCCCACTTACCTTCAGCCTCACAATATACTCAAATTGGGAATACCATAGTCTCACCGGCTCCAGGTGGTTGTGGAAGTTCGGTTGTGTATCCGATGGGTCCAACATTATCATAACTAAAAACTTTAGTTCTTTTTAGTTTTCAGTAAGGGTGTCAGGAGTCAGGAGAGGTATTAGAAATGTACATAATTATTATAATAACTGTAACTATAATGCTTTTTAAAAATGCTGTAACACCTAACCCGTGATGATTGAGTTCACAATTTTTACATTAAATATGTCTTTGATGACGTACATTGAAAAGAGCACAAAGTTAATTTTTTCTACTATAAGATTACGAATTAAAAATAACACGTAGGTAGTACTAAGTACGAACTGCTTACTACTTACGGTTTTTAGTAAGCGTACACCATAGTCCATAGTTGCCAAAATCTATTCTAAAGCAGTGGATAGGTTAGGTTAGGTTTACGCAAACAAAAAATATTTATAAGCTTGTATTATTATTATTATTTATGTTTCTTAAGAAAAACAAAAGCGTTACGATAACGTGACATTAATTTGAAAATCTTCTATTACCAATATAGTAAGCGGAAATTGTTGCTTGTGTCGTGATGGAGGACTTAGCAAGCCGAGGAATTGAACTCACGACGCCTTAATGGGAACCAGAAGCGATGCCAACTCAGCCACTGACCGGTGATTTTATAATTGGTCACCGAGACTGAAATGGTACGGGCTTTGGATGGCGGGTATGATTAACCAAACCAGGGAACCATTTATTGAGTAACCTACACCCCTGCCATAGGTCACCCGAGTGGTTCGCTACGTTTTGTGATTTAGTAGGGGTGCCCGAGTTTATGAGGTGAGGTTTGCGTAGGTTTGCGCAAATGCGTTCCCAACTACTGCGTGGCAGTCCGGATCGGCAGATACTGGAAGACCTAACCTAAACCTCTCCAGGTGGACCCTCTCGACCCATCGGCTTGCAACACAATGGGAGGGATGGATTTATACATCCGTAACTCTACCCCCCTAGATTTCTGCCCACCCCGCATACCTTTTCCCTTCCCAGAACTTCCTTCCCTTCCTTTCCCTAAAAGTCCCTTCACTCAGCATCCTTAAAGATCACAAAGCCCCTGAGGGAATTGTTTACCTCAGGGCCTCCTGTCTGGAGCTAAAGTAAAAAAAGGCTTTTAAAATGAATTTGCACAAACAAAAGTTATTCTATTACGGACATCACCGGGACTGGAATGGTATGGACTTTGAAAATACGCGGTAGGGAAGGGATACAATCATTACAATTTTTTTTTGGTTAACACACTGGTTCATTCAGTTTTAGTGTTCTGTACTCTCAAACTGCGGTTAAAAATATTGGAGTATATTTAAATAATATTGTTCTTTTGTTTGACATACATTTATTGCAATTATTTTTTAAAACATATATCAAGAACCGAAGTGTTCCGTGCCACTGTGGTAGCTGTGTAAGGGTCTTATCGTGACGAATTAAGTGGCGTCTAATTTGCCGCGACACACCGAGTGAAGTATCGCCAGGTTGTATTTTAACAGCGTAGGGGTAATAAAGACATTTGAAGCATGCACAAAATATTAGGTTAATGCCTTGTAAGTGAGAAATAACGTACAAAAAGTACTTTGCCGAAACGTATTATGTAATGGGTAATAACACCTTCTTAGTTCGCTCTGAATAGCATTTAGTACCGGCACTATATTAAGAAAATAACGTAAAGAAAGCACTTATTACGGATAAATTGTTATTTCGTAGCACGCTTCGTGGAATTCGTACGGAAATACGTGTTGAGGTATTTATATGTAAAGCATTTGAGTATTTTTTTTGTGCTTTTCTACATCTAACACGCAGCTTTTAAGTCGGGTTTATGGGACATGGTTTTGCAACGCACAGCGTACCTTGTAATAATTTTTTTATAAAATTCCTTCAAAATATACACGCTTGAGGATCAGCGAAGTATAAGCAACCTACGTTTCTTTTTTTAAATGTAAATTCGGAGCACGACTGTTACGAACTCCTGATTGTAGTCAATTTAAGAGTATCTACTGGACTCACTAGACGTTCACAAACAAATTATGTAGCACGATCGCCAAATCCGCGCTCATAGAGTTTAGCAATCAAATATATAAAATAAATTTTTATTTTATTTTTATTATTTTTATTTTTTTTCAGATTCTCCATAAAACAGTTATACACCAAATTATTACGGAGAAGATTACAAAATATAAGAGAAAAAAAAGTCCAAGGGGGCAGTTTCATTATTGTTTCATAACGCTGATGGATTTCATACGTATTTGTGTTCCAATTTACCATGCAGATCGGAGAAATCCAGATTTTGGACTTCCGCACGTTAAGTGTACTTACCTATACGGTGGACTAAGTCAAGTACCGGAATATCGCCAGTCTATCAACAACCATTGAAACAAATCGTAACGTAACATTTGGCTCTACGTTGAAATGTTATTTTCTATCAATCGGAAGCGTGTAATGTGAAGCATTATAATATCGTCGTCTTTATCGAATGTTTTGTGTGAACCGTCAAACTATATCGTGGTTCTAATAACCGAACAATCTTATCGTACGCCTTGGATACACCTATGACCGCCGCCGAATTAAGATCAAGCTACGAAATACAACAGTGAGTATTGCTTAATTGTGTGTACCGGATCTTGTTTGGTGATTGGGCATAATTCTTATCGAAATCCATAAGCGTTTCATTTAGTAAGGAGTAGCCGCAAGGTTATTCTAAACCCCCGTGCCCCCGTGCACGAATCAACTATGTTGAGACGTAGGTATGTCAAAAAATAGTTACTGAACTCTCTATAGGTAACATTGAAGATGTCGATGCTCAGTGCAGAATCGTTAAGCAGTTGAATTGCCCTGTTTAATGGCGCATTCTGAAAGGAAGAAGTTCTCGCTTTCGGAGCATAAAAAAGTGCGTGGGATCTCCAGAATAACATTTGATTAATGATTTCGACATTTTTAATGCACTAATTTTGATGTTAAAAATGGTTCCATGACAACTCAGAATTATGAAATTTCAATACCCCTTTGAAAAGTTATGAAAAAAACAGTTGGTCACTCACTGTCAGATTGGGAAAGGTACTTGGATAAAAGGGAAGGAGAAGCGTATAGTTAAACACATATTTTAATTTGTTTTAGCCAATTTAAGTTCTTTTTTAAACTGTTTAATTTTTTCCGAATAGATGCATGAAAAAAATCTTGCATACATCAAAAAAAAAGATGCTATAATTCATACCGTACATGTTGTTACTCCATTAGTTTCGTCTTCAGGATGATTTACTAGTAACTATTTTCTTGAATGACGTCACGATAAATGATTCCAGTTAGACACACTTGGTCACAACGCCAAAGAAAATGATATTTTTTAAGCTAAGGCCGGGCTAGTTTATTTTTCCGTTGATACGAGGCTTAGGTACAAATCCCAAGCTTACAGTAAATTAAGTTTTATTGCGATAATCCCACGGCTAAAGTTCCCAACCGCAAATAATGTAAAGAAATTCTAAGTTAGGACCGTGTCGGACCCGTGGCCCTGGGACCGAACATAAAAGGTCACTTTTAGTAGAGATTAAACCTTGTAATCTTGGCTGTAAATTGAAGATAGTTGAATAAACTTAAATTATATGTACAGAGATAGCATAAACTTCAACTAACACGTAAAAAATCTTCATGCCATAAAATGAAAAATATCTTATTTATAATTTTCACACATTAATTTTAATAACCTGTTTCCGTTATTTATTTATTTAAATGTAATGTAAATTAACGTAAAATAACAAATTTAATGTAATTTAAATTTACATATAATGTTTTTTTTTTTAAATAACTATGTAAATAAAAAGTTGACAAAATAAAGCAATCATAAAATATAAGAAAAAAATGTAGGTTATATAAAATATAATAATTGCCGCAGAGTAGGTAACACAGAATGTAATTTGCGTAAACATAGATAATTTGACAACATCAACAATAAAAATTGTTCAAAATTGGTGTTCACATTAGTTTGTGAAATGGCACAAACGGCTGTAAAATAGTTCAAATTGTTGTCAAATACATACGTATTGTGTATTTGTTACCAAGACTAGTTTTAGTTTAGGGAATGCAAACTGTAGTTGGAATATGATGTATGTATATAAAATGTTAATGTTTGTATAGTTGTTCGTTGTGCACATGTAGATTTATAATTGCAGGGGTTCAAGATAATCGAATTTAGAGTTTCACAATTTTAATAAAAATTTTTACGTCGTTTATTTTTCGTTAATTTGAATTATTTTGTTGATTCATCGTACAAATTAACTTTTTTTTAAATGTACCTAGTAACGAGCCTTTTTAATTTTTTTTGATGTCTGGAGGGCAATTATATAAATTACCCCCTTTGTAAGTAATAGATTGCTTACCACGGTATATACGTACACTTTCAATCTTCCTACGTATCTTCTACGGACGCCCTCCGTGATCGAGGGGCAAGGCTCTCGACTTTTCGATGGTCCGAAGGTCGCGGGTTCATATTACCATCATCCTCACAACATACCCCAATTGGGGATGCCATACTCTCACTGGCTCCAGATTGGAGCAGTCGGGATTCTCAAGAGTTATTAACATAAAAAAGTCCCGTGTTAATTGCTTTGTCTCTTCTAAAATCCCGATCCCGAAAGAGAAAATATTGAACTATCGGAAACGAGGACATACAATTTGAAGTATAAAAAATAATTATCAAAAAACTTTTCTTTCTTTGTCAGATATGACATTTTTTCCATCTTCGTGATGAAACAACTTATTTGAAGTTTTGCAACCTTGCAACGTAGCATAATCTAGAAAATAACACATATTTTACTTGCCAAACTTTCTTACATGTCTAATACCAAACACTAATCAAAAATAATGTATTTTGATTAGGCTTTCTGAAAATAACAAGATGATTTGTGCCCAGCGCTTGAGGTAGTAGCAATGACAAACGGCAGCCATGTTTGTTATATTATTACCTCGAGGAACATAAAGATATTATCTAAACGTTGCGATATTACACTTCTAGCCGAGACTCTGCTTCAAAGACACGTTTTGTAACAAGATAAGAATCGCCTTAGCAAACGAATATAAATGAATAATAAATGTCTCTATTTGAGGAAAATGTTCTACGACACGGTAGCGAAACGATTTCATATTACGTAGTATATACCAAGTATAAATTCGTATTATTTATCCAACAATTCAATTAGGGATTTCTAATATACGAGTAGTTTACTGTGTACTTTCTTAAAACTACAGAATTCTGGGCGCAAAGTCTAGATCGCGTTTTGGTTGTAAAAATACCTTCCACGAGTTAAATCTGTAGCACTTCGAAATGACATTGAACGAAATTTTATACATGTTTTTCTTTAGCAAAATGTGTGAAGTTTTTTTGCATTTCACGGGTTTTTATGCATTTTGAAGTAAAACTTCTTTACGCACGCTTGACTTGGGGAGTAAGCTGGTGAATGTGTGACGAAATTTGTGATCGGGCGAGGCGAACGGAAGTTGAGAGGGAGATATAAGTTATTGAAGATATAAAGAGAGAGAGTTACGTTTCTTACATTACTGCAGGGGCAAGAGAGAGGTGCGAACACAAATTTTCTTTCTCTCTTTCTCTCATTGTTACGTTTCGTATATCTAAGACACAGTGCAGGCCTATTGTCTAAATCA
This sequence comes from Limnephilus marmoratus, assembly GCA_917880885.1. Classification (NCBI taxonomy): domain Eukaryota; kingdom Metazoa; phylum Arthropoda; class Insecta; order Trichoptera; family Limnephilidae; genus Limnephilus; species Limnephilus marmoratus. Next base: position 15,114,535 of record OU862917.1, on the reverse strand, counting down.
CACTGTAAGAGCAACAGAGACCAGTGCGCGCGCACATCTTCTTTCTCTCTTCTTTTATAAGTTAGTGAAGTTTTACTCCAGTAGTGTGGTCTAAAGCACATTCGTTTTTTTACATTAGCTCCACACAGGAGGCCCTGTGGAAAATAACTCACCTCAGAACTTATGTCATCTTTGGGGAAGCTGTGTGGAGGGTCTTTTTGGGAAAAGAAGGAGACGAAGTTCTGGGAAGGAAAAGGGTATGAGGATTGGGTAGGAATCTGGGGGTGTGTCCAGGAGTGACGGACGTATGAATCCATCCCTCCCACTTCGGTGCAAGGCGATATTCCGAGAGAGGTCTGCTGGAGAAGTTAAACGGACTTCCTCAACCATTCTCTCTCGATCCGGCCTGCCATGCAGCTGGTGGGCAGACGCATCCGCACCTCAAACACGGACAAACCTCACCTCATGAACTTGGGCACTCTTGCTAAGTCACCAAACATAGCGAACCACTTGGGGTGATCTATGGCAGAAGTGTTGGTTATTCAATAAATGGGTGGCGGTACCCGTACCCACCTCCCAAGTTATAACATGTGAACAGCGTATAAAAGTCCTAACTGTCCGAAGCCAGTGGGTCTGAAGAATCCCCAAATGGGGTATGTTGTGAGAATGAAATGAGGGATTAGAAGGAGACGGTGGGAACTGCCTGGCTATTCAGATCTGGTAACTGCTAATGCCTTGTCGAACAAAAGTTACAGTGGTTCTACCGAGAGTTATTGTATCTACAACTCCTTATGAATCCTTTCGAAACGACGCGACAGCTGGAAAGCCAGGTTCTTCACACTTAACGACCATAATCACAACACCCAGATGTTAAAACGATTTATAAATATTTATTTCAAAGATTTCTTTTGAACACCTCTTCATCCACAAGGATTTACAACCACGTGTAAATTACTTCAATTGCAAAGAATTTTAAGAACGAAACTTAATTTTAATTCACAACAGTTAAGAAATACATAGAATCAAAGGAACTATTGAAATGTTCGTTCTCCTTTTATTTCGTTTTGTCACAATAGAGAACTCCAGTCCAATTTTTTTTTAAATGAATAATGTCCTTCTAACTTAAATAACTGCACTTTTATTTTTATTTTTAGAGTTAGTTTTAAAAGTTAAAATAATTGTCAAAGTTTTAAGACCCCCCGAAAACCACCGTATGTATGGTGAATCGTGTGACGTCATCACTCCTGAAAAATTAGTATAGGATCGGGCAATCAGCTGATCTACTGCCGCCATTTTGAATTCCGTTGTTCGAAGTATTCTCCTTAGAAATAGCATTACTATTTTTTTGTGCAGTAGTTTTTGAATATTTTCAATAATAGAGATAAACTAATAAGAGATACCTTTATTTTTTAAACATTATTTAGGCCTAAATAATGTTTCAATAAACACAACAACTAAATCTCTATAAACAGTATGTAAATAAACGAATAAATTAATACGATGGCTTGTGCCATATCATACATTCCCATACAATGACTTTACGGTGACGTCACGGGACGTCGAACAGTGACGTCACCTTGACGGCGTGTTTTTACGACCCAATTAAAATAGGACTTTTTAATATTTTTTTTAAAAACTCTGCGTTTAATATTATTAAATAAAACTTATATATTCAGAAACAGCGTTTATTGGTCAATATTATAATATTTTTTTAAAGCTAGAATATTTTTCACTGGAGTTCCTTATTATGGACTATTGCAACGAAACCCCTTCCTACCAAATGAATTGTTAAAAATTATTAATGGTTGGTTAATTTTTACTGACCGTTGAACTTCTGCAATTAACGCTGTTTTAATATAAATGCACCCTTGCTTAAACAAATGCACGATTCATTTGAAATTTTAACATAACACCAAAGATTTACCTGTTTCAGAATATTCATGAAACGTCAGTTTCCTGATAAAATCTCGAGCTTTTGACAAATCCATTGAGTACTTTTAAAAATTATTCAAATTAGTCCTGAATAAATCATTTTGATTTCAGAACTAACCCCTGTTTTCGTGTTATCTGGAATGTGATCTGAATAGTGTGATGTATGGAATATTGCGTGTTAATTTGGGGAGGAATGGAATATATCAAGTGACATGGGGGAGAGGGTAGGTCACATTGCCATCTGTCTAATGTCTAATTAGACACCACGAACAATGATTATGATTCATGCGAAGTAATTATCATAGACACTAGATACTAGACATTAGACACTCCCAGCAGAAATAACTGACGTGATATGAACTAGTATTTAAAAGCAAGTCTAAAGCAGGTACTGATTATCATTTGAATTATACTTTGTACCAGTGGCGGTCGGTGACTTTTTGTATAAGGGATGCTGGAGTATATACCTAATATCAAATATAAAAGTCTATGGACTTGCCTACGAACAATTCGACAAACCTTTAAACCATTATGCGTCACATTAAATATTACTGTTCCCTAATAAAATTGGTATTCCGAAAGATAATTAATCCAATGTATCAATCGGAATCCGCTATTCAAGACAACGAAGGTGGTCAGGCAAATAAATCTCTAGTGGTACCAAATCCGCTCGCTTCGGATAAGCTATTCTGTGCACTATGCCTATAAGCATTAAAGTCATTTTTTGTGCGTTGGATGCTCCGTATGGAATCCGTATTCGGGCTTACTTCAACCATAGCAGGCTTGACTAAACGCGCATGTGCGAATATCAAAAATATTTCTCTCGTTCCCGCGTCGTGGACGCGGAATGAACGGAGCATCCACTGTTTTGCTGGTGTTGGTGAGTTTACGCGACCTTCGAGCATTGAGAATGTATATATATTACATATATATTTCGACCTGCTCGTGTATCGTGTTAGTGTTGGTCTTTGAGACTGGGACGGTGGCGGTGTCGTTATTGCAAAATCTTGTGTGGTTTACGGCTAGAAAAAAATCCAAGGCTTTTTAATTCGGAATAAATACATAATAATAATTATTATACTTATTATAAACCTTGAAAAGAAGGGAAGCGCAGCATCCACAGTATGCATGGACAGACCGCGCTTGGTTTGTACATGTATTAATAGATTTAATTCTAAGAAGATGATAACGAATACTTTGGCAGTGAGTTGTGCATAAACTAATATAGCCTCGAAGCTTGCCAAGTGATCAAGATTATGAAATATTCGTCGGAGTTGTTGACAGAAAATAAATTACATGAACATTTAAATCAACTGCATCTGATAGTAATAATTTAACTGCATGTTGTTCTCAAGCTTTGAAAGAAGTGTTTAAATTAAATATTCGGGAGTACCTACTGACTACATTTCACTGAATTTCTAGAAAAACTAGAAACCTGCAGCTCAAAAACACTCGTGAGTCATGAGACGAGGAAAGGAAATGAAATAACACTCCTCTGCAGAATCAAAAGACTTTGATGTACGGAGCAATTAAGATATTAGGTCTTTTCATATGAAATTGGCGTTTTGCCGTAATGGCAACTTTGATCTCAAATATCTTCTCTTTGGTTAGGAATTCCAAATTCAAATTTATACAGCTATTTACTCTTGTATTTGTGTTTCGAAAATTATAATTATTTTTTTTTCCTTAATTGTTTTTTTCTTTGCGTCACTTAGTTTACAAAATGAAAAACTTGAAATATCGCTTTATTTACGAGTACGAGTTCCACCGTGGCACCAGTGCTGCAGAAACGGCTCGAAGGATTAATGATGTGAATGGTGACGGTGCCGCAAAAGAAAACACAGTGCGTTTTTGGTTCCAACGTTTTCGTTCTGGAAATTTCGACCAAGCAGAACAAGCCACGTGGATGGCCGGAGACCAAAGTTGATAATGAAGAATTGAAGGCATTTATGGAAGCGGATCCATCGCAAACTCGCAAACCACGTCCGAGTTAACTGCAAGCTGCGGTGTTAGTGATAAAACTGTTTTTATCCACTTGAAGCAAATTGGGAAGGTGAAAAAGCTTAAACCACACACTGAAAAACAGACGGCTACCAAATTAGAGGAGCTTCAATTGAAATGTCTAAGACATCCACCGTACTCTCCGGACCTTGCCCTAACAGATTATCATTTTTTTTTTAAATTTGGATAACTTCTTGCAAGGGAAAAAATTTAACTCCGATGGGGCAGTCCAAACCGCCTTCAAAGATTTTACTGATTCCGGTCCGAATGGTTTTTTTGGTAAAGGGATCGATGAACTACCTATGAGATGGCAAAAGTGCATAGATAGCAATGGTACATAATTTGATTAAATAAATATATTATATTAAAAAAAAAATCGACTTTATGTTCCTCCCATACAAAACGCCAATTTCATATGTAAGGACCTAATATTTAGCGAATTAGCAATGGAAATTAAATTAGATGAAAATATAAATAAATTTTAAATTAAATAACGATAACATATTATTGATTAATTCTAAAAGATGTATTTTTTTAAATGATGTGTATACATTAAGGATTGTGTTAGGACAAATAAAACAATGAACCCATTAAAAACCACAAATAAACAGATACATAACATTTTTTTTTTTATTCAGACACGTTCGGATGGGTTTGTCCACACGTTATTTAAATCTGTTTCCGTACAACTTTCTATATAAATTTCGAACCCCCAAGATCGAACCCCCTCCCTCCTTAGGGACGATTCCCCCTCCACCATGTGAATGCTATAGCTACTTGATTGCTAGCGATAATAAATCTTCAGAGGTATTACGTCGAAATCTTTAAATAAAAAATTCCTAAGTTAAAATATGATTCAAATGAAAACAACCGATAAAAAAATATTCAGTTCACTAATTGATCCACAAAAAACGTAAAATCTATTTTAAAAAATCAGAATATTCTTTCATTTGTGCTACATGAACTTCTTTTTTTTAAATGCAAAAGAATTTATGGATGTTCAAAAGTTATCCTAGATAATTATTTATAACTAGCTGGTCCCGGCATGCGTTGCTATGCCATTTAATAAAGATATTGTTTCTCCCTGAGTGTTCTTTCCCATTCGTCCCGTTCCCCTTCTGCCTCCCCTTCTTCTCCTGCGTCCTCTTCCCCTCTCGTGGTCCTACTCCGTCACCTCCACATTCCCTCTCCCCACTCCACTCCCCCCCCCCCCCTTCGCCCATCCCGCGACCCCCCTCCCGAGTTCCCCTTCCCCCTCCCAAGTCCTCGTCTTCCTTCCCGCGTTCCCCTTCCACCTTCCCCGCCTTCCCTCTTCCCTTTCCCGTTCCCTCGTCCCGCCAACCCTCTTCCCGCGTTCCATATATTCAATCCCAGTACATTCAATTTTTAAACAGCCCACATGCCACCTTTTACAATTTTTATTCAAATTTCCATTTTTAATGTATATTAAATTTGGTACCTAACATAGGTACCTATTTAAAATATCTAAAATTCTTGATTCGATTCAAACTGTTAGGGGAGTACCTACTTTAAATAAATTTTTCGACTTAAAGATTTTCAAAAATAGAATCCTGATTTAACAATTATTGTTTTGCAAAATGTCATTCTCAAAGACACGAACTGTCAAACGTGCGGGTTTTCTGAAATTATTCAATTTTCTGCCCAATTTTCTTAATTTTTCTCTCCGTAAGAACGATCCTCGTACTTCAAGGAATATTCTGAAAAAAGAATTAGCGAAATCGGTCCAGCTGATCTCGAGATTTGCGCTTACCAACACATTTAGCGATTTATTTTTATATTATAGATATACCTACCCACCTCATAACAATTATGTGAATACTCGAAATTCTGGAGACTGTAGATGTAGATTCGAGACAAGTTTCAAACTTATCATTAACATTATTTTTGAGACCAGAAATTAACCAAAACCGAAAAAAATATTCACGTTTGAGGTAACTTTATTTACACTTCTTTCCTAGATTTTTTCAGTCCGTTAGAGATTTCTTCACAAGATTCCAAATAAAGGCTTTGAAATCTTTGATTAATCTTCTTTCCATGTATATTGTGTATTTTATTTAGATGGCAGCCAAGTAACTTGGATTCCGCCCATCGCGGAGCACTTACTGCAGAGTCGAGGCCGCCTACTAAAATGCCTGAAAAAGCTAAAAAGTTGCTTCATTCGCCAAACTTTCTTAAAAGGAATCTTTTGTCTAGATATTGGAAAAAAGCTCGTCTGGCAAATCCTCAGCTAATCCTTCGCCCATTGCAGAGCTGACTGATTACTTTATATCTTTAAATCTTTATATATCTTGTCTGTCTGAGACTTGAAAACTACGTACATAGGTAGTAAAAATTTTAGAATACAAAAAAACGCCTACAGATTCGCATTATCGGTAAATGATTATTTTTTAATGTGAAATTTCACAAGAGCGTACGGCGTAAATCGTAATTTCCCTATGTAAGGCTGTGCAAGTTGGTGGGGAATTTTGAGCAGCGCAAACCCTTAAAAGCATTCACTAAGTGAGTTCTACAAAACTACAGGAAGACATAAAAACAAAGTTCTGCGAAAAATATACAACGAAGATCCCGGATAAAAGATTCCCATCAATAAAAGTCGTTGGAATAACACACAAAATGGATGAAAGAGAAATTGTTCAGAACATAAAAATTCAGAACGAGTTTCCAGAAGAACCACAAAAAATGGAAGTATCCGCAATAAAAAACAAAAAATCCAAAACAGGAGAAGAATACATAATTTATTTGGAAGTAGATTCACAAACACGTGGAACAATGTTACAAATGCAAAAAATAAATATTGGATTGGAAAGGGTCCGAGTATTTGATGCATTTGACATTAAACGGTGCTACAAATGCTACGGGTTCAACCATAAAGAAAGTGAATGCAAAAAAACTCCTTTGTATGACCTAAATGCACAGGAGGTCACAGAAGTGAAGCATGTACTTCTATTAGAGGAACAGAAAGGTGTATAAATTGTATCAATACCAAAAGCAAATTGAAAAAAAACCTAGAGTCCAATCATCCGATGTGGAGCTTTGAATGTCCAGTATATAAAAAAAAATAGAATTAGAGAAGAAAAAGGTCAATTTTTTATAAAAAGCAACCAACTGCAATGAATTCTATGTTTAAATATTCATAGTTTGATATCGAATAGTGAGAAGGTCCAGGGGCCCTATTCCTGACGGTCGATCAAAAGTTCCTCGTTATGCGCCTCGAAGAGAGCAAAAATTTCTTGTCGTCGCGACGAACTTTGCAACTTAGATACGCCAACTTCATACCACTCGCTGCTGTGTTTCTACTGGGTAGACCCACTCGTTGTTGTTGTGGAGTGACTTTTGACGTTTGGCGTCTAAGAATGTTACTTCGACCAAGCTCTATCTATGCAATTAGCTAAGTTTTCGAGAGAAATTTTCGCTCTCTTCGAGGCGCATAACGAGGAACTTTTGATCGACCGTCAGGAATAGGGCCCCAGATGCTGATTGAACGAAATAATCCCACTATGGTAATGTTAAGCGAGACTCACGTAACTTACGTATTTAAGACAGCGAAATTACTTTTCAGGGATATACTACAGTACGTTGTGATTCCTATTGTAGACATACAGGGGGAGCAGTGATAATTATTAGAAAAGACATAATATATGAAGTAATTTCCAACACACAGTATAAAAAGAACTGCTGGATACTAGCAATAAGGATAACTTAGGCACATAAGAAAGGGGTTTATGGAGTAATTTACCATTCTCCAAATGCAAGTACCAAAGACTTTCTTTCATTTATATCCTAAATTTTAACCTAAATCTCCAAGAAGAAGATAATATCATAACTGGTGACTTCAATATAAATTTCAAAAACTTTAAGAATACATATACTAAAAGACTAAAACAAATTATTCAAACTTTAGGAATGAAACAACTTGTTAAAAGTGAGACACGAATAACAGATAAATCCAGTACGTTAATTGACCTTGTCATATCAAATAGATTGGATTTGAACGTAAAGGTTCTTGATGAACCAAAAATAACCGATCATAACCTTATCCGCATTACAGATAACATAAAAAGAAATAAGACGAAAACCAGCAAAATAATAAATTACAGAAACTATATAAAAATAGCAGTGAAAGATTAATTGAACTTCTGGGTGATATGGATGAACAAATGGAATACAATGAAAAGTCTAAATCATTAATAAATAATCTACAAGAAGTAATTGATAAGTTAACACCAATCCAAACTACTAAAATAAGAGGAACAAATAAATGGTATAATATAGAACTACAAACAATACAAAATGAAAGAGATAGATTGTACAAAATTGCAAAAATCTCAAGAAACTCTCAAGGCTGGAAAGCATTAAAAAATATGAGAAATAAATACACAATACATGAAAATTTGTAAGAACGATTACAAAATTACTTCAAAAACAAAATTATCTCTGAAAAAGGAGACACTAAAAAAATGTGGAAAACCATAAAAGGATTACTACAAACCGAAGATAAAGAGATGAAATACGACTTTGAATTCCCACATCAGATACAGGGTACCATACAGAACTGCTTCAACAAATATTTCGTAAACAGCATAATAGAATTCCATCAGAGTATACCAATACTGAAGAAAGACATCTACGTGAGAAATGATCGGCTAAACCGAGAAAAACTTGTGTTTAAAGAGATTGATGAAACATATCTCTTACAGATTCTTAACAGCACCAAATCAAAAGCGAGTCCAGATGGAATAAGTTTTACAGTTTTGAGAGATGCAATGCCAGTGATAGGACCTCATCTACTGGATATAATAAATGAATCATTAAGAAGTGGAAAATTTCCAAACACATGGAAAATATCTACTGTGATCCCGATTCCAAAAGTTGTTAATACCAGAAAATGTGAAGAATTTAGACCAATAAGTTGCCAAAATACGAACAGGTACTAGAAATTGTAATAAAAACACAACTCGTTGGGTATTTGGAAAACATAACATATTATGTGAGGAGCAATCAGGATTCTGGAAAAACAACTCTTGCGAAGCGGCGATAAACATAGTGATTGATACATGGAAGAAAGAAACAGACAAAAAAATAACCATTGCAGCATTCTTAGATTTCAAAAGAACATTTGAAACGATAGAAAGGAAAATACTATTGGAAAAACTAGAGGATATAGGTCTTTCTGAAGTAGCTCTGAATCTATTCAAAGAATATCTCCAGAAAAGAAAACAGGTAACGAAAGTTGAAAGCTCAGAATCAGAACCGATAGAAAACAACCTTGGTGTACCGCAAGGGTCGGTATTAGGTCCAATTCTATTTATAATTTACATAAATGATATTATCAAAACTATTAAACATTGCAAAATTATACTATTTGCAGACGATACCTTAATCTATATTTCGTGTGAAAATTACATAGAAGCAATTAACAAAATAAACGAAGACCTAAAAAAATATAGCAAAATGGCTTAAATTAAACAAGTTGAAACTGAACTTAAACAAAACAAAAATATGGAAATAGGCAATAAAACATGTAATACAGGGTTAAATTTGACAATTAATGGTGAAAAAATTGGAAAAGTAAATGAAATCAATTTCTGGGTATAATACTCGACTCCAAACTGACTTTCACAGCAAACTTTGAATATGTGCTGAAAAAGGTATCAAAAAAGGTAAATTTTCTTAGAAGACTAAGACGTAAATTAAATAGAAACACTACGGAGCTCATTTATAAAACTATCGTTGCTCCACATTTGAACTACTGCTCTACGATGTTGTATTTGCCCAATGAAGGAAGTTTGAACGAACTAGAAGATGTATACTAAGGAAAGGCAAATACGCAAGGATTAATCAAATGATCTCAGGAGCTAAATTGGATTCCAATGAAAAAGAGACTACTATTTAATGTGTTAATTTTTGTGCATAAAATTAAGAAAAACCAAATGCCAAAATACTTTTAGGATGAAATTGTTTATAACAGAGATATTCATAATTACGAAACAAGAAATATAAACAGAGTTCGGTTGCCACAAATGAAGAAATCAAAATCTCCGAACTGCCTAATGTACAGAGGACTAAAGATGTATGATGAAATGCCTGAAAGTATGAAGAATGAAGAAAGAATGAATATATTTAAAAAGAAATGTTTGCTTACTGTAAAAATATTTAAATTTATCCAATGAAATGTTACATTGTGCTTATTAGTTTATATTCATGTAGTATAAACTAACTCAATAATAATAATGAAAAAAAAAAAAAAAAAATAAAAATTAAATTTACCAGTAAACAAATAAGCGATTATGCGGCGCCAGTTCGATATAACTTTATTTTATTAAACGACTTCAAAAAGGAGGAGGTTCTCAATTCGATTGTATTTTTTTTTTTTTTTTAATATTTGTTACCTCAGAACTTTTGACTGGGTGAACCGATATTGATGATTCTTTTTTATTTGAAAGCTGGTGCTTCCCGTGTGGTCCCATTTTAATTTGGTCTAGTTCCGACAATGACATCCATGAGAAAACCATATAAGTCTTAAATTTGCATTACGTATGTGCGCGACAAATGGACGAATTTATTTATTTATTTATTTATTTATTTATTTATTTATTTATTTATTTATTTATTTATTTATTTATTTATTTATTTATTTATTTATTAATTAATTTATTTATTTATTTATTTATTTATTCATTCATTCATTCATTCATTCATTCATTCATTCATTCATTCATTCATTCATTCATTCATTCATTCATTCATTCATTCATTTATTTATTTATTTATTTATTTATTTATTTATTTATTTATTTATTTATTTATTTATTTATTTATTTATTTATTTATTTATTTATTTATTTATTTATTTATTTATTTATTTATTTATTTATCTATCTATCTATCTATCTATCTATTTATTTATTTATTTATTTATTTATTTATTTATTTATTTATTTATTTATTTATTTATTTATTTATTTATTTATTTATCTATCTATCTATCTATCTATCTATCTATCTATCTATCTATCTATCTATCTATCTATCTATCTATCTATCTATCTATCTATCTATCTATCTATCTATCTATCTATCTATCTATCTATCTATCTATCTATCTATCTATCTATCTATCTATCTATCTATCTATCTATCTATCTATCTATCTATCTATCTATCTATCTATCTATCTATCTATCTATCTATCTATCTATCTATCTATCTATCTATCTATCTATCTATCTATCTATCTATCTATCTATCTATCTATCTATCTATCTATCTATCTATCTATCTATCTATCTATCTATCTATCTATCTATCTATCTATCTATCTATCTATCTATCTATCTATCTATCTATCTATCTATCTATCTATCTATCTATCTATCTATCTATCTATCTATCTATCTATCTATCTATCTATCTATCTATCTATCTATCTATCTATCTATCTATCTATCTATCTATCTATCTATCTATCTATCTATCTATCTATCTATCTATCTATCTATCTATCTATCTATCTATCTATCTATCTATCTATCTATCTATCTATCTATCTATCTATCTATCTATCTATCTATCTATCTATCTATCTATCTATCTATCTATCTATCTATCTATCTATCTATCTATCTATCTATCTATCTATCTATCTATCTATCTATCTATCTATCTATCTATCTATCTATCTATCTATCTATCTATCTATCTATCTATCTATCTATCTATCTATCTATCTATCTATCTATCTATCTATCTATCTATCTATCTATCTATCTATCTATCTATCTATCTATCTATCTATCTATCTATCTATCTATCTATCTATCTATCTATCTATCTATCTATCTATCTATCTATCTATCTATCTATCTATCTATCTATCTATCTATCTATCTATCTATCTATCTATCTATCTATCTATCTATCTATCTATCTATCTATCTATCTATCTATCTATCTATCTATCTATCTATCTATCTATCTATCTATCTATCTATCTATCTATCTATCTATCTATCTATCTATCTATCTATCTATCTATCTATCTATCTATCTATCTATCTATCTATCTATCTATCTATCTATCTATCTATCTATCTATCTATCTATCTATCTATCTATCTATCTATCTATCTATCTATCTATCTATCTATCTATCTATCTATCTATCTATCTATCTATCTATCTATCTATCTATCTATCTATCTATCTATCTATCTATCTATCTATCTATCTATCTATCTATCTATCTATCTATCTATCTATCTATCTATCTATCTATCTATCTATCTATCTATCTATCTATCTATCTATCTATCTATCTATCTATCTATCTATCTATCTATCTATCTATCTATCTATCTATCTATCTATCTATCTATCTATCTATCTATCTATCTATCTATCTATCTATCTATCTATCTATCTATCTATCTATCTATCTATCTATCTATCTATCTATCTATCTATCTATCTATCTATCTATCTATCTATCTATCTATCTATCTATCTATCTATCTATCTATCTATCTATCTATCTATCTATCTATCTATCTATCTATCTATCTATCTATCTATCTATCTATCTATCTATCTATCTATCTATCTATCTATCTATCTATCTATCTATCTATCTATCTATCTATCTATCTATCTATCTATCTATGTATTTATTTATTTATTTATTTATTTATTTATTTATTTATTTATTTATTTATTTATTTACACATAAACGGCACAACACGTGCCATTAACATAATTGACATACTTATAATATTATAACAACATGAAGAATAACAGTATAATGTTGGTAAAATTTAAGAAAAAAGGTAAAAAGTAAGGTAATAAGCAGTGTATAAAAGTAAATTATAAAGTGAATAGTATAAAATATAAAGTATAAAGTATTAAAATACAAACCATAAATTATTAGGTAAAAGTTAAAATAAAAATTTAAAGAGAGAAATAAAACAATAACATGTAAAATACCTACAACTCAATATCACGCTAACCGATTTCGATGATTCTTTTTTCTTGGAAAGAATGTACTTCAAGGGTTATTTGATGAGAGTTTGGTTAGGTTCTGATTATCGGATCAATGACAAATTAACGAAACTTGGCCGAATCTCTTAATTTGACCCAAACGTCGTTATGGTCAAATTATGTCTGTCTCATATGAGCAGCACGTTTAGTAGGTCTTCCCATATTCAGACAGTGTAGGTACTTCAGATTCACTAAAAATTTAAAAACAACAAAAATTTTAACTAAACAAAAAAAACGACTTAAAAAAATGCACTAAAAAGTAAAAAAATAATATCGTATTCTTCCATAACTTCATAATCAACTTACTTTTTCTAATCGTCAATATGTAGGTACGATTGTTATTTTTGGAGTCGGTGTCAGCAAAGGTACCCGGCCCGGCGTATCCACTTGACAGCTCCCCGCGCCGCCGCGGCCTCGCTCTCGCCTCTCGCCTCGTCAAGTCGCTTGTGCGACACAAGCACATCTCACCTATAACTATGTATGTAGTTACAAACCTACCTTGACTGACACCGACTCCAGAAATAACAATCGTACCTACATATTGATGTAGAGGAATACGATATTATTTTTTTTTTACTTTTTAGTGCATTTTTTGAAGTAGTTTTTTTGTTTCGTTAAAATTTTTGTGTATTTTTTTTTTTTTTTTAGTTTTTTAAAAGAAAGACAAACATTCCCGGGTTACGAATAACCCAACAATGTTTGAAAATCTCCTACTACCACCACAGAAAGCCGAAAATGTTGCTTGTGTTGTGATGGAGGACTTAGCCAGTCGAGGAATCGAACACGCGACGCCCAGGTGGGACCCAAGCGTTATGCCCACTCAACCACTGACCGGTATTATTTTTTTATTAGTATTAATGCTATGAATGTATTCGTCTAGAACCCAAAACCAGTAATTAAATAATACCAATTCTGAACATGACCCATGTCTATCAACGCCTCAAATCCAAGTTCAGTGCCTTATAAAATTTTCTTACTAGTCGAAGATGTGAGTCCTGCAAACTGAAATTATACAAGATATACATGCCACATCAAGTTTAGGGGCCTAGAGGTTGAACACCGCTATTCCAGAGCTTGGCTATATTCGCAAGAGCTTGGGAATATAATTATGTTAATATCAACAAATCGTCAATTAATAAACAAAAGTGAAAGAAGAGCGAGTCTTATCTTATTAGATGTCTTCCTGTGATGAAATCATTTGTGCCCTGTCGAATTCTCTTGAAAATTTTACATAATATCATTTGTACTGCTATTAGCACAATGCCATCAGATGTCAAATTGTGAAGCTATCACTTTAACTCGTCTTTTGTGAAATTTTCAAAGGCATTAGGACAGAGGAGTTAAAAAAATAAAGACGCCATGTCAGAACGAACTGCTGCTGCGTCTCCCTGCCAGAAATTAATTTTCAAATTCAAACTTCCATTAAAGATATCAACGTATATAATTTGTATCTAGAGTCTGTCAAATAAGAGTAGATAATATAAAAAATGGAACTACAAAATTTGTAGGCTGGCAACACCAATTTACCTGTCAAATTTTCTTTTAAAGTGCAATCACTAAAAATACAGAACACTGTATACACATTTAATAATACAGTTTTGTTAAAAAAAAATCGAAGAAGCACTGTTGTTAATTCACCAACTTAATGACATAAATTTGATTAAACTGTGTTTAACAACGTGATTGGCTTTCATTTAATTTAACATAAATTTTAATTTAACAGTAGGCAGAAAGGAAGAATCATTAATGGTGAGTTTAGTTACATAACTTTTAGATCTGAATGAGTTAAATATATTCAGATCTAAAATTAGAGACGTGATCTAAAGCACTGGACAACGCTAGTAGATACTTACACTAATATTAAACAAATGTAAGCAATTTTTAAAGTGTGATTTATATTTTATTACAACATCGTTATTTTTCATTATGTTAACACAAAATTGCAAAGATATAATAATAATATACCTATATGCAATTCTAATTTTGAGATCAGTAAAAAGAAAAAATATTCTTTTCACTTTTACGCCTTTTTAATCTTATGTAAAAAAATGAATCGCTGAATGTGTTGCTAAGCGCATAACTTTCAAACGACTGCACCAAATTGGATAATTCTTTTTTTGTGTGTTCGTTATTGTCAGGACCAGGTTTTTATAAAACTTCCGGAGAGATCTGGCATTATGAAAATTGTATAAAAAAATTGCTATTGGTGGCACTCGAGGAAGCGGCTATTGCTATGAAAAGCGGGAGGGAGGGAAAGATGGGGAGGGGAATCTGGGAGGGGGGAGGGGGACCTGGGAGGGGGAGGGGTACTCGGAAAGGGGGTTCATGGGACGGGGGAAGGGGGGGGGGAGTGGAGTGAGGAGAGGGAAGGTGGAGGTGACGGAGTGGGAACGGGGGAAAAAAGAGGAGGCGGAAGGGTAACGGGACGAATGGGAAAGGACACTCAGGGAGAAACAATTTCTTTATTAAATGGCATAGCAACGCATGCCGGGACTAGCTAGTTTTTAATAAAAATGTAGGTTACATAGCTTTAGATAACCACCCTGATTATATTTTTAGTATTGTCATTTAAACAACAGTGGCGCCCTCCTATGTTTTCTATTCTTATTTGATAAACGGTACCTATGTAAATACATTTGGGAGGCGGGAATGGGTACCGCCGCCCCGGGAACCTTTACTGGATAACCAACACCTCTGCCATAGGTCACCCCAAGTGGTTCGCTACGTTTGGTGATTTAGCAGGGGTGCCTGGGTTCATGGGTGAGGTTTGTCTAGGTTTTAGAGGCGGATGACCAGGACACACTGAACCCCAGATTCCTACCCACTTCTTAAATCCTTTTCCTTCCCAGAACTCTCCTCTCCTTCCTTTCCTTAAAAAAACCCTCCACACAGCATCCCCAAAGATGACATAGGCCCTGAGGGAATTTATTTTCCTCAGGGCCTCCTGTGTGGAGCTCACGCATAAAAAAAAAATATTGTAGAAGTAGATACCTACTGAATTTAAAAAAATTATTAAAAAAGTCTACCAATAAATTACAGAATTTTGTCAATGTATATTCTCCCTTCCGCTTAAATTAACCATCCAACCATTGAAAAAAATTAAATCAGCGTTACAGTACAGGCTTTTCAACCGAAAGCCTTTCCCTTTTCTCGTCCATTGGAATTTGGAGTTAAATTCCGTGAAAAATTCGGGTAGAAAATTTAAAGAGTGATAAACTTTCATAGTGAATATCACAATGGGGTAGGAACCCCTCCCATTCCATTTTATGGGGTTTATAAGCAAAAAACCTTTTAACATATATACCGTGTTACCCATTGGTACAGAAGCACGATGTGATTTCTTCGTTTCTAAAATTCGTTCTTTTTTATGAATATCGCACAAGATTCCCAACTCCTCCCAACCGTCTGGAGTCAGAGAGACTATGGCATCCTATTTGGATATGATGTGATGCTATAGGTCAGGGGTCACCAATTACATTCATTAGGTTTTTTTAAATAACATAACCGTCGGGGTCCGGAAGGGAAAAAGCCTAACTCTCCATTCCCACCCCACCTGCCTCCCCACCGGCTTAACAATATCAATGAACAATAAAACGAACGGGTTCCGGAGCATTATTTTATTTTATTATATAATAAGCAAATGTTATGAATAAAAAGAAATGCCAAGGGTTTTTTATGATATTATTGAGAAAAATGTCATCTTTTGCCTTGGACTATCCGTCCGAAGTTTGGACTAAAGTTTGTGCACGCTATTGTCATTAAATCTTGGAGATGTTCATCGGTAAATCTGCACGGAATTTATTGTTTATGAAGCTCATCTTGGAAAATGCTGCTTCACAAACATATGTTGACCCAAAGAAAATGAAGTTTCCAAGCAATTTACAAACTGGGTAATTATAAGCATCAACAAATTTTATCCAAAACTCTTGACAAGAAAGTTCCTATTATTCTTGGAGTATTTTCTTGTAAATCGATCATTTTCATCTGGAGAGCGGCTTTATTACTCCCAAAAATAATTGCAACTTCATTGCTTCACTCAGCATCATGATGCAGGGAGTAAATGTTACGGAGGATGTCGACGACGTTCTCAATTTTCTTAAAATCCGTGAGTCTGTTTTCAAATTCCGACTAAAGATCCTAGACCTTAATCAAAATATTTTGAATTGTTAACACAAGGTCCGCACAATATAGGTCGGCGGTCCGGATCCGGACTGCGGTCAGCCATTTGGTGACCCCTACTATAGATAATGGGGAAGGGAAGAAGATGGGGAAGAGGAATGTAGGGAAGTCCCTGACTATTCAAATCTGGTCTGAATCACGGCTAAAGTCATTTCAAGCAACGTTTCAATTCCGAATGGTTATCTTATATCAAAGCGATACTGTGGATATCATCCACTCTGGAACGTGTAACGTTATTTTTTTGATAAATAATAAACAGCAAATTAAACTCTACCCAAAGATTCTTCGGTCTTACCAAATAAGACTTGTTTTAAAACATTTATGTTAACCGAATCGGATGGTGAATGGTATTGGATTAGTGAAGGAATTCACATATTCACATAGTGGAGAAATTCACAGGTCTAAGTAGGATGTTTACAAAGCAGAACATTAATTGAACAGAAACATTAAACAAAACTCGAATACCAAAATCTCGTGAAACAGAGCCATTTTGGGTGAAATAACATTACAATATGCATCAGCAGGCATCCAAAGGATTTTAATCAGCGATTCCTGAGCATATTTGGACTGAAAAATAAAGTTATTATTTTATTGTCCAGTGACATTTTTTTCAATTAAAAACAAAACAACATTTCTTTTACTCATCGACACTGGGTACGCCGTGCCGCGGCCGATACAATCTAGCTTGTCACATGATATCTACTTCTCGTTCCAGCAGCACTGTACAGACAAGGACGGATTGCGTATCGCGTGATCCTTTGCGAAATCTGGGAGTGTGTTCAGTGGTAAAATTACAATTTTTTTTTCTCCAAATATGCGTCGGAATCGCCGGTGAAAATTTTTCGGTAACGTGTTGATACGCCATGTACAGGTACGTACATAATATTGAAAATATTATTAACATTATACCCGTATCCACTTTGTGTCTAATGTTGACATTTTTCTAAAAATATTATCGATTACCATCAAGCTCTGGCTTTGGAATTCATGTTAACTTTTTCTACTTGAATTTTCAAGGCCAACGCACTTTTTTTCGCTCTAAACATAATTTATTTGAGATTCACGTAAATATCGAAAGGCAAAACATTTCACCATACGTAATAATCGAAACTTTGGCCACTTGAAATGGATTTAGTCATTTTTGGTGACTAGCCTTGAGTAGCCAAATACGGGAATAAAGGAATTATATTTTTCAATCCGCATCCGGAATAGTTGTACCAAAGAAACTGTCGAGAAATAATTTATTATTTATTATTATAAACATTTATAATTTATTATTTATTATTATAAACACTTTATTATTTCTTAATCCAACCGGTTTCGGTTCATCCTGAACCTTCCTTAGGGGTGAATAAAAACCTATCCCATTTCTATGCATATAAATGGGATAGGTCTACGCCTTAATAACCTTGAGGCCTTGAAATAAAAAAGTCATTCAAAATAAATAAAACCAATTTACTTAATAAACAATTAGATTTATCTAACACCCCCATTTTTTAAATATTTCCATTACCCCCGCGATGTTCACCCCTTCCTCTTAGGCACCTCCCTCCTCGCCCCCACCTAAGTTGATGTTCTGTCTCCCTCTTCTAATTTTCTTTTAAATACCATGTTTATCTGTATTATGTTCAATATATTTTTATTCACCCCTGAGGAAGGTTCAGGACGAACCGAAACCGGTTGGATTAAGAAATAATAAAGCGGAATTGAAATAAAGTTATTTAATTGTGTTTATTATAATTATGTATTCCCACAAAGTGTTTGCTACATGTGAAGATTCTAAGAAATTATGACATTAAACATAAAAGTACAAAAAGGAGGAAACCAAAACCAAACAATTATCGAACGCTTAAGAATAAGGCTTATTACAGCACATTGAAAAAAGTTGAGATTTCCTAATGGTAAGATTTTAAAAATAATTTTAATTTTAAAGCCCGTTTAAATTCATCCAAATACTGGTCATTAGTAAGAGCTGAGAAATGTTTATTCCAAATGAGCGTGCCAGTTCCAGGAAAAGAGCGATCATAGTAAAAGGCTTGATTTGACCTAGAAAGTTAGGTTCGATTGATAGTGTGTTCACCAAACTAATTTAAGTATTAGAATATCATGGAGAGGGTATTATTAAAATGCAAGCATAATTATTTCATATGTGGTTACATTTTGTTGAGAACACTCCAATCTTCCGTACCGAATATCAATGGTGTTACCTAATATAGGGTTTAGGTTATTACTGGAAACAGGAATGGATGCGATAAAAAAAATTGTATTATAGCTGATGGGCTGTTTAGGCCCAGTGATTTTCTCGGCCGAGATTTTCGGGGGCTTAACCGGTGCCGGTGATGGTAGCTTTACATTTTCCGTGCAAAGTATTAAATGGAATCTCTTCTGTTAGGTATTAATTTCATGAAATATGTACCTTGTTCGGAAAAACTTGTACTTTTTTCAGGCTTAAATAATTTGTAAGGACATTAAGGCTTGAAGTGTAGATGTTATAGCCAGTGACGGAGTGAAAAAATAACGGTCCATTGGAGGTTATCCCCCACTTACCCGCCCTGGTATAAGTAACATATGTTTACGCCTTCACGTCTCTCGCAAGGACTCTAATTTTTTGAATGAACGAATCTACATTTAATTTTCAACGAATCTAGACCTCCGGTGTCCCTGCATACGTTGTTAGTAAGCAGTATGCAAGTAAAATAACGGTTCCTTGTTAGCTTACGAATGTGGATAGGACCCAAATCTCTGGAATGTGTGAAAGCAATTCTCAATTTGGGAGGCGGTTATGGGTCGCCGCCCGGGGAACCATTAATTGGATAACCAAGTGGTTCGCTACGTTTGGTTTAGGGGGTGCCCGGGTTCATGGGGGTGAGGATAATCTAGTTCTTGGCGGCGGATAAGTTGAAGGTTGTGATGAGACTAGTTGAGGGAGACCTTTTTACCTCTCCAGCAGGACTCTCACGACCATCTCCTTGCTCCGCAATGGGCAGTGGCGGTTCTTCTCAAGGGGACGATGGGGACAGACCCCACTTCATATTTCAGAAACCTATTGAGAATTTTTTAGATGCTTTATATTATGTTCACAAACATGAATTCTTAAGATAAAAGTAGTTATTAACATTTGCAGAAACATAATCTATAATTTCAATTCAGAACATTTTTAAGCTCGAAATTGAAATAGTTTCTTCGGACGAACGTGCGACCGCTCCGCTCACTTCCTTGTTGCGTACTAACGCGATTCGACGATCGCGAAACTATCAGTTGCCATGCGCCATGTGCACTGCGCAAATCGTTCTGCGCACTTGGGGGACATCACGGGATTTTTTCCTTGAAATTTATTTTTTTAATTCGTACTGAATACGTTTCTTAGGGATCTCGCAAATTCGCGCATGCGCATTTGAGCCATAGTATCATTATCTTGGGGATAAACTCTAGGATCCCCTCGTGGATAATTGGGAGTTTGTTTTCGTTCAAAATGAAAGATGTGAGCAATGCACGGACCGGGATTCGCGTTAGTGGAATTATTGTTGTACGTATTTTGTTATGATATAGGTCGGATTATTCCTATAGCGCCGTTCTGGTGGAAAATTTACCTCAAAAGCGCTCTAAACCAAAGTTGGTTGGATTATATTTGTTATTTTTTATTAAGCTTTATATTCATATATGTACTAATTTTTGTATTTCTGGTAAGGTGCGTAACTAATTCAATAATATATTTTTTAGAAAAATAAATATTTTTTCGAAAAAAATTATGAATTATTTACTTTAGACTTTAGAAAACATAAAAATATACCTACTCGCGCAGGTACATGAAAATAAAAGAGTAGGTATTTTGAATGTTTTCAATTATAATGAGTTCAAGGTAAATTGTCATTTAAGTATATTTATTTATACAAATAAAAAATATCGATCCCCACCATCGAAATTGTGCTCGAGCCGCCACTGGTAATGGGAGTAATGAATTCAAACGTCCGTCACTTCAGGATACAATGACCCCCAGATCCTTTCTTTAATAAAATACCTCCACATAGCATCCCCAAAGATGGCGTAGGCCCTAAGGGAAATTATTTTTCTCAAGGTCTCCTGCGTAGAGCTTTTCAAAATTATGTTACGTTGACTCATTATTATTGAATGGGACGAAGTACCCACGTAACTCACAATTCGATTTTTCGACCCATTTTCTTCTTCTGCGCATCAGAATATTGCAGTAGGTTTCTGATAGATTCTTTTAATTCTAGAAATTAATGCGTCTTGCAAGTCAAAAAACAGAACATTTTAACATTTAATATATTTATATTTAGCCCCACATAATGTAAACTGGGGAAGGTCAAATATACAATGGTTAATCAAATGAGAGAGGAGCTAAATTGGATTCCAATAAAAAAAGAGACTGCTATTTAATGTGTTATTTTTTTGTGCATAAAGTCATGAAAAATCAAATGCTAAATACTTTACATATTAACCTCCTTTTTAATGGCATTTACGCATGGATACTAAAAATTATACAGATACCGCGTGGATACGCGCCATAAAATATATTTAAATACATTTGGGCATTAATCTCATTTAAATTAATAATTTATGCTATGGGACCATGGGGGCGCCATCTATGGTGGTTGTATTATATTGAATTTCCCTATGTGACATTGAAATTCAGTGATTTCAGGCGTTTTCTGACCTCTGTGGGGCAAGCAATTACTTCCGACGTGAGTGTTGGTTAAAGCCAATAGATGTCAGTCATAATCAAATAATTAACCCATAATTAAATTATTGTTGTGAGATTTTGGCACGTACTATTAATTTGCAAATTCATATCCAGCATATGAACTACCTTCCTGTGATAAACACCTGTTGAGATTGTGCACTACCGCCTTGGCAAAATCAATATTTTGAAGGAAACTAGTGTCGTTCGTGCTGGACATCGTGTGGAGAGCTGCATTCTCAGGGTGAGTTTTTGTTTGTTTTCACTGAAGATTTTGGAATTGCTGTATAATCTGATTTTGTGTCACATAGGGAAGAGTTCATCTTTCATTAATTACATAGGGTAGTATTCCCTAGTGTCTGGGGCTATTTACACACCCCTACACCGCGAATAGTGATTTTGCCGAATACCACATATTCGGCTAGGTTCTCGGCCGAAGCGCCGAATATACGGTGACACTTAGTACGTTTCTTAGTACACTTAGCACAGCCGAATATTCGGTGACACTTGGTACTTAGACAGGTTTCGACCTGCATCATTGAAGTTCGTGTGTTAACTAAGTAATTGTTTCATTTGCATGTATGTCGTATTATAACACGCATTATTTGTTGATTTTACAGCAAATTGTGTGTAACATGTCTGTTTGTTCACGAAAAGCTTTACGGAATGGCACCATTTAATAAAAAATCACTTTTTGGAAATATTATGAAACATGTTGTGAAGACAATAAATATTAAATGTTAAATTTGGGAATTCATCTGTAATTTATTGGTTTATAAATGTGTAAATTCTAATTATGCAATTGTAAATGTCTCTAAAATGACCTGGAAAGAATGTCCTACTTGTGATCTCTATAGAAACCACTCATTCACTCTGAATGCAATTATTAATATTCTCTAAAATTACCTTGAAAAAAAATAACATCTTTGCGATTCTTTCAAAGACATAAAGAAACCATCCATTAAATTAAATCAATTAGATTTTCACAATCATTTGCGTTTAAGCCTAATGGTTTGTTTAACTGTCATGGAAAATTGTTTCCGAAACCACGAATCGTCCTTAGTAGTTTTCGAAAATTATTGGAAAAGAGTTGTTTTCACGTTAAATACGTGATCTTAAAATGCTTTGGAAATATCTTCATCTACCATAAAATTTAATTCATTCAAATATCAATGTAAGGCAGAAAAGTAATCAAAATGATTAGATAGAACCGATGAAATACAAAATTGTAATTTTTTTTCATTTTCTCGTCAACATTTACGGTACCATGCGCGTTTATAGTTCGACTAATTACTAACAAGAATGTGGTAAAACTGGTTGATTTTTATATTTTACTTTCAGGTAAAGTCGATTCCGAAAAAATATGGTTGGGTTCCTTAGGAAGAGAAATTTCGTGAAACACTTGCAGATCCGTTATCCCGTTGTTATTGTTTCCACATCACACAGTTGTTCACATTGTTGACTCGTACCATAATGCTACACAGCACAGTAATAAATTTCAGAGATTTTTTTAGTATGTGAAATGAAGATTTACTGCAATACTCGTAACAACATAAACGGTTCCTTCATCTTCCATAAAGCTTAGCCCTTGTACCTTTACGGGTGGACCTAAGGGTAGTACCTAACTTAAAAACTATTGTTAAATATTTATAAAAATAATAATTTCTTGTGACTAATATCAGTGATATTGAAATATGAATATTGTATTAAATGAAATTCTTCCGACAAATTCTCGCGGAACCCCTATTCGGGTTCAGCGGAACCCTAGTGTTCCGCGGAACATAGTTTGGGAAACCTATACTATAGAGGACTAAAGACGTATGATGAAATACCCGAAAGTCTAAGAAAAATGAATGCATTTAAAAAGGGATGTTATGCTTACTCTCTCATGTGGAAATCAAAATTTCGAAACGGTACTAAGATTCACATACCTAGGCTCCCTGATAACAAACGACAATAATACCACAGAGGAGATCCAGAAGCGCATAGTGAACGCAAATCGATGTTATTTCCGCCTACAAAACCAATTAAAGTCCAGACTGCTGTCCAGAAACACGAGGATATTAGTGTACAAAACACTTATCAGACCAGTACTTACGTACGCAGCTGATACTTGGGTACTAACTAAGAGGAATGAGCGAGCACTGGAAGTTTTTGAAAGAAAAATTTTGAGGCGCATCTTCGGACCGATCTAGAAAATGGATTTTGGCGCAGACGCTATAACAATGAGCTCTATACCTTGTTTAAGGAGCTAAACGTCGCAAAATTTATAAAATTGGGAAGACTTCGGTGGCTGGGTCATGTGGAGAGAATGACCGAGCATCAAGCACCAAAGTCCCTGCTGAACTCAAGACCAATAGGGCGAAGGAGCCTGGGAAGGCCAAGACTAAGATGGAGCGACAACGTCCTCAAAGACATACCTATCTTGGAGCTTCCAAACTGGAGAGAGCTGGCATAAAACCGAGATGAGTGGAGGAAGACTCTTGAGGAGGCCAAGACCCACCAGGGGTTGTAGAGCCAATAGTGATGATGATGATGTTATGCTTACTGTAAAAATATAATTTTAGAAAATGAAATGTTGTCTTGTACACATAAGTTTATACATGATTGTGGCATAAGCTAACTCAATATATAAAAATAATGTGCATGCATCCAAGATTAAATTAAGGCAAGCATTTAGAATTAGCATTGCGAGCGGACTTGTAATGTTTGGATGGTCTTTGAAATAATAACAGTTACAACCTCGCAGTTTCTTGGAAGAACCACACAGGCTATCATATTTGAGTTCCACACAGTGCACTCGGCACTGACTTCCAAGTAATTTACAATAATATTTGAGTGAGATCGGTGTCCCGAAATGCTACTTAGGTTGCATTGTTAGCAATAAGAAACCTAATAAAATGATATAATATTGTGAAAATGTGATGTAAATTTATTCAATGGACATATTACTATTTTTATGGGGTTTTCGTTGGGAGATTCGTTGTTACTTCTATTTCTGTTATTTATACGCGTCGATTGTTCGAAATGAGGAGATGGGAACTAACGGGCTAAGCGGGTTGGAAAGTATATATACGGTAATGATAAAATAATATCAAAATGCACAAAATAATGACAAAATTCGGTATAAATGAAGATTTGCAGATGAGTTTTAGATTTTCACGGCCAAAAGCATTTTTTTCGTTATTTGTTTTTGGGGTGTTATGCCGTGTTGCACTACCTCCTTCTTTAGGCAACGTTTCGGACAGCGTTGCAGGCAGTGACGTCATAGCCCCCCCACTGCCTATCTCGGTTAATTTGGACCGGTGACTAGCGATCACTAAATGACAGTGGATTCGAGGAACAGGCTATTTTGCAACCGGTTCCTACGCCATTGCCTATATCGGTTACTTTGTACCGATGACTAGCGATCACTAAATGACAGTGGATTCGAGGAACAGTTTTTTGGATCCAGTTCTTATTGTAGTACGCCTGATTACGGAGGCAATTGAAATCTACAACCATTTTGAAGTATACTGTAATTCCAGCTCGTAGTGTAGTGAAGCTGGCAACACGGTATCGCTTCCAAGTGAATAAGTACACATTTCACACCTAACAAATACACATCTACCCTGATGATGGACACTGCAACGCTGTCCAAAACGTTGGCTAAAGAAGGAGGTAGCGCAACACGGCATAACACTTAAAAAACAAATAACGAAAAAAAGATCTGCAGAGTTCGCCAACAAAAATAGTGGTGAAACACCGCTGTAGTGGCAGGATGAGGAGTATTGAAAAGAATTGTTATTGAAATAGTGGCTTTAGAGTATTTCTTTGGACTGGTTATATAATTCCTTTAATTTTCTTTT
The DNA here is from genome assembly GCA_917880885.1 of Limnephilus marmoratus. Taxonomy (NCBI): domain Eukaryota; kingdom Metazoa; phylum Arthropoda; class Insecta; order Trichoptera; family Limnephilidae; genus Limnephilus; species Limnephilus marmoratus. The sequence goes on along the minus strand of OU862917.1, from coordinate 15,088,843 downwards.
AATGTTACATAAAATACCTATTTGCTTTAAAATTAAGTGGTAGGCGTTTCATCATTTACATGCAAATTTTATGATTTTGGAGAAAATTTTGTTTTTTGTCTCCGGCCGTCCACGGGGCTTGTTCTGCAGGTCGAAATTTCCAGAACGAAAACGTTGGAACCAAAAACGCACTGTGTTTTCTTTTGCGGCACCGTCTCCATACACATCATTCATCATCATCACGGTGGAACTCGTGCTCGTAAATAACGCGATATTTCAAGTTTTCCATTTTGTAAACTAAGTGACGCAAAGAAAAAAAACAATTAAGGAAAAAACAAATGAATTATAATTTTCGAAACACAAATATATGAGTAAATAGCTGTATAAATTTGAATTTGGAACTCCTAACCAAAGAGAAGATATTTGAGATCAAAGTTGCCAGTACGGCAAAACGTCAATTTCATATGTAAGGACCTAATATATATTTACAAAATATTCGTATATGAGAAGTGGGCGCGAACAAGTAGCGATTTACGAGCTGTTACGTCGTCGGCAATTCAAACAGAATGGTTCCTCTTAATTCGTACCGGCAGTCGGTGACTAGGTGAAAATATTGTGGGATCGCTATTGGCGTGCAAGGAGCCATTAGGAATGATTCTGCGGAACGATTCAATATAGCTGCGTCGTTCACTAACACAAAACCATCCCTAAACTTAATACTCGTACATCATTACATTTTGTTTTGTAGAGTTTTATTTCACTTGCTGGTACATTTGTTGCTTCATTTTAATTTTTATCTAATACCGGTTTCAATACATCCGCGCCATTCACCAGCAATCTTAAAACTAACTTAAAAATTGTAATTGTACAGATATCATCAGATTTTATTAGGCGAGGGCAGTGGGAGTGGTAATTTTGGAGGGGAGAGAATAATTTTTAAGACAGTTTTTTAAAGCTAGAATTTTTAAGTTGGTTTTAAGATTGCAAGTGAATGCACTGGTGTGTTAAAACCGGTAGTAGATAAATAAAAATTAACCAACAAATGTACACGTGAAATCAAACTCTTTAAAAAATGCCTGGAAATTGAATACATAAAAACAGTATTACATTACCCACATAATATTAAAAAAATGACAGCTGCACAACACCATTACGAATATCTAGGCCCAAACCTATTTAAAAAAGATTTACCTAATTCTTTATTTTATTTAGTGGTAAACTACTATCATTTTTCAAAAACTATTTAACTAATAGAAAAATATATGTAAAGATTTTGAATGAAATGAGTAATTTTAGATTTATCAAATCAGGAGTACCCCAAGGGTCAATTTTAGGCCCTAAATTATACATTATATATGTCATTGCCTTGTCTAAACTGTTTAAAATAGCCCGTAGATTCATTTTTGCAGATGATACTGCACTAGTTGTATCAAATGAAAACCCGGAAATAGCAATTAATGAATTGCAAAGTGACTTTAACGAGCTACTCAAGTGGTCTCATAATGTAGGACTAATTATTAATGTCAAAAAAACTAAATGTATGTATATTAGATCACCGAGCCTGAAAATGTGGAGTTTACCTAAAATAACTGCACATAATTTTGAATGTATACATAAAAAAATTCATAACACTTGCTACTGTGAAAAAATTGATTTTACAAATGAATATGCTTACCTTGGCATAATCGTAGATAATAACTTTAAATGGGATAAACAAGTGATCAAAATTTGTAACCAGCTCCGATGTTTGGCGAGTAATTTTTATAAATTAAAATTTGTGTTGCGTCGATGCACTCTCAAACTTATATACCATTCTATGGTCGAATCCATACTTAGATATATGGAATTCGAACTTGGGGACACTCGAGTAAAATTAATATTAAATACATTCAAAATTTACAAACTGCTATAATTAAAAAAATTGTTAAACCTAGCATTTATAAACAAAGAAACAACTTAAAATTACTGTATGGGTCTGTGGGCCTACTTCCAATTAAAGGGCTTCTCTGGTACATTATAATTATGGATAATTCGGGAGAAAGCACGTATAAAAATTTATTGGTGCATAGTCACACAACAAGATTTACTGAAAACAAAGGCCTAAAAATACCACGAATATCAAATAAGTATGGTAGCAGAACGCTCGAATATATGATTTCTTGATTTACAACATATTAAATCAAAACATTAATTTTAAAAATAATGAGGAACCCTGCCATAAACTGACAAAAAAGTGGTTAATAAATGAACAACATATTTATCTATTCTAAATCTTATATTAGGTATTAATATTGTAACCTAGGCTAACGTGTGTTATGTAATAATATTTAATAGTAGAACCTACAGACAAGCTGATCTGTCACAGCTTTGTGGGACTACCCATATATTATATTGTTATCATATTCAATTAAATAAATAAATAAAAAATAAAAAATAAAAAAATCCTGATTTAATAAAAAGTAAGAAAAGCTATTTTCAATTAAAAAAAAACTAAAGTTTCTAATATTTTTACCGAAAGCAAATGGACTGATTTATTTTTCCGATGATTTTCAGATATATTCTATTGCTTTTATTGTACGTAATTTAGCTTATTGTCCAATTTTTTATATGTAGACTCTGTAATGTGTTTGTAAGTATATATACTATTTATAAACAGTATGTTGTACCTTTAATATTTCTAAATATTATATTAGTAAACAGACTATTTCCCAAGTTAGACCCGAGATTATTTATCTACTAACTGGGTAATTAAAATGGTTAATGAATGTTATTTAACATATTATTATTCTGTTTATATACTTTAAAAATCACTATTATGTTCGTGAATCTACAAGAACTACGTGAAGTTATAATAAATGTGCATCGAGTTTAACTCCTTGAATTCTCTTACAGTATCCATATAATAAAGTTTTGAATTGCCTACGCATTTTTTTTATCTTGTAGCATGCATTTTCCTCGAACAGCCCTTATTGAAATCCTTTACCCTTTTGCCAACAGAATACGCCATATACCAGGCGCCTTATCGGGACAAACTAAAAAGCGACTTATATACCTAATATTATGTCAGTATTGGAAAGCCATCAATAATGCAGGGCCGACATGTCGGGAGCACGTGACACCAGATGATATCGCCGAGAGGGGGGATTCTGCTAGAAAACAGATTCTAATCAACAATGGGGAGGTTGATTGAAATAAAATCGAGAATATTCTCTTTCACTTTATGTTAATCAAAATTGTTATTTTATTAGATTAAATCCTCCCAAAATAGTTCAAAGATTAATAATAATTAAGGTTTGAAAAAAATCTTTTCAATATTAAAAGTATCTACAATAGACAATATATATATTCAACACTACAAACATTCAAAGAAATACAGCTAAAAAAATTACATTTCAATATGTCAGCAAGATATGAAAATAATAAATCCCAAAATTTAATACCAAGCACATTCAAAATTCCGTCTATCCTGTATCTAGGTATAAATTATTTCAACAACCTCCCTTTAAAACTGAAAATTATCGAAAGTATTCATAAATTGAAAAATTACCTGAAACATCTGTAAGAGTTCATTACCATTATTAATATTTCATTTAAATCTTGGAATCTGTTAATTGATATATTATGTCGAATTTTTCTTACACATCTATTGTTATTAGTTGCAATAATACTCTTTACTTACTCAAATGATAACATATACTTGAGTATGAATTCTCTCACCAAACACAAGAGCCTTGTCTCTTTATGGTGAGGAAAGGCTATTATTATATTAATTTTACAACTCTGTTTAATATGTAAAAAAATGTTTACTTGTTGTAAAAACATACAAATATTAAATAAATAAAAAAATAAATAGGTACACCGAAATCTAAACTTCTAAAAAACCTTTGATGTTCTCACTTCAGGTATCAAAGATAAAATAAATAAAATAATTATATCGGTTTTTACGTCCTAATCATTAATTCATTTTCACCCTTAATATTTTGCTCGATAAAATAGATAAATATTTTAAAAAAATATGAACAAAAGTTAAAAAAAAAATGTACAAACTGTTTCTTGCGGTTTAAAGTCAATGAATTGGCATAGATTTCACCGTTTATCCCATATTTTCAGGTTCTATAAATTCGCACATTATGGCAAACGATCATTCCAAGCGTTTTGCAAAATGCTGTAAAATGCCAAAAATTGTTCGAGTGGTTATTAAGAAAATACATATGAGATCGTAAAGTAGGACAATACATTACGCAAAATTTAATTGTAAAAGAAGTCTGGGACAGCCGAGGAAGACATGGCACGATCAATTAAATCAAATACTTGTGTCGGATTTTGTCAAGAAGAGGTTATATGGGACGATATACAAATGTGAATAGAGGCAAGGAGTGTATACTATGTGGCGGTCTGTCCCATCTGCCTGCCCCTGCGGCGAAACGGCTTGATGGTTACTTAGAAAGTTAGTTTGCCTAAATTATTTCTGCCTAAAATTATGAAAGTTATTATTTCAAGCCCGAAATATATATTTTTTGTGGAAAAGGAGCGAGCCGTCAGAAAAATTATGAGTTTTCATTTATTTCGACAGGAAAATTAAAATTATGGAAGTATAAATGGAAATTCACGCGTTTAAACCTTTTTTTAAAGTACAGTCGAAAATAGAACAAAAATCCTTCCATGCGTTGATGGGCAGGAAGAATAAATAATTTGTAAAAGCTCTTTTAAAGGGGTTTAAAAAATACAAAAAGTTTTTAGGGGATTTTGTATAAAGTCTTATATATTTCTGAATTAGAGAAAAAAAAAATCATTGTTTTATTCAAAGTTTAGACCATAAAAATAGGCCTTGGAAATTGTCCTATAATATATATCTGATACCCCCGCTCACAATTGGCCCCAATAAAATGTCTGCGATAACAGAGTCGCGAAATTGAATTTTCGTGTGACAAACACCCCTGTAAAGATCTTTGGTAGGGCCGAGCCACATTTTTATTTTATTTTACGCACGACACTTAAAATACACATTTATTGAGTGAAATAAAAAAAACCAAACTTTTTATGGAATTGAAAACTATCTCGAACCGCTAAGTTTCATTTCGAATAAATATTTTATATTATTTTGGGTTTCGCATTTTTCCAAGAATATTATCTTTATAGCCTAGTTTTTCACAGAAATATCTTGTTATTAATTTTTAAATCGATATTTTGAGGATAAATTTAATAGTTGATATCACTGCCCTGAAGATATCACTAAAACTAGTAGGGTTATAAATAATGTACCATATACATGTACTTAAATAGTTCTATACTGCATTAATACTAATTACAGCCTCCGTGGTCAATGGGTAAGGCTCTCGACTAGCAATCCGAAATTGCTGGTTCAAAAATAATACTTTTTTACATCATCTCCACATAAGACCTAAGAAAACATAAATTCCCTTAGTGCCTTTGTGCCGTCTTGGGAGCGGCTGTGTGAAATAGTCCTATGAGGGAAAGGAAGGGGAGGGTGTTGTGGAAAGGAAAAAGGTATGAGGGGTGAGTAGGATTCTGGGGGTCAATGTTTTCAGGAGTGACGAACATATGAATCCATTCCTCCCACTGCGTGCAAAGCGATGCATTGGGTCGTTGGTGGGGGACCCCACAATTTTCCCGGCGTTATAAGGAAACATATTTTCAAGAAGACTTATTTTCAACCTATTACCGGATGAAATTAGAAAAATTAATGATAAAATCCAATTAATAAACACTGTAAAAAAAATATTTTAAAGATAATCTCAAAAAAAAAAAAAAAAACAGTTTCCGACTAATCTAATCTACTTATAACTCAGTTTCCAAGTGATACTCCATTCTTCAAATAAGTTAAATTTTGTATTGTTTTTAGCAACTAATTACATTAATTCTGGACACATTATCCAACAGTAAAATTGTTTTGATTGTAGATAAATACTTATAATCACATATCACCGAACTTACAACTTATTGTTTTTTACATTCAAATTGTAATTAAAGAACTTAAATATAGCATTAAAAAATGTACACTACTCTTCCAGACACAAGCTAACGCTTCCATGGAAGAGTGGTATTAACATATTTGAATATGAACATGTAAGCAAATTAATACATCATCTAAATGTACATTATATTTTATATGCTAAAAAATAATAAAATAAAAAAATAAAATAAAAATAAAAATATGGTTTCCTCCTTCACCGCACACGTCAAGATTCTACTACTACTTTTTTTGAACGAAGCTACATTTATTTGAACGCTTCTAGACCCTCCAATGTCCATGCATACGGGGTTGGTAAGCAGTATGCAAGTACTTACATTAAATCGACCTTCGGTGTGCGAGTCAAGAGCCTTACCGCTGGACTACGCCGGCTGTACAATACTTGTACTAAATAACAAATAATAGAGCTACCAGTCTGCAAATGAACATTTGCAGACCGGCCACGATCATCAGATTATCTCTTTGCTACTAGTGATGAGACAAACGCTCTTCGCCGCTCATGCTGTACTTCATCGCATTCGGGGTTGGATGGTACAGATGTAAAAAATCCGTTACAGCTTTACAAGAACCAAGTAAATAATATGATGTATAAAAAAATCCGTAATGTGTTATATCCTTTCCGGAATACTTCAAGCATTGTTCACACTATTCTAACAATTTATTAATACGTTTCTGAAACACATTTTAAGCAATGACAGCACAAAAATAGAGCCCTTTCCCAAATAAAGTCCTGGTTTTAAAGACCGTGCTAATAAAACTACGTGTATTGCAATCACAAATAATATGTATTATTCTCAATAATTTATATTCAAAGTATATTGTGACTAGCATAATCCCTAACAAATAAAATATAATTGCAGCAACTGCGCAACAATGAATAAATCACAACAAATTGCAATGTTCACGCACTGAGAATGCACAAGGAAGATAAGATGCCACTTATAATGCAATACGGAGGCTTAGCGGAACGTAAGGCTGAAAGAAAACGATTTTAAATAAGGCATAAAAGTGTCACCGAGCGCTAAGCTTAAGTTAAAGTAATGGAGACACCGAACAGTAAAGTTGATCTCACATTCAACACGAGTAGCGTGGATGCAAGTGCGTTTTGGTCCCTTGCATTTTAAACTCGTAGATTTATGATTCAATTCTAATTTTATTACGTTTATAGAGTTACAAACCTGCGTTTTACATTTTTACAGTATAATGTTTTACCTACTAGTATAGATTTTTTTATTAGCAAAATTTTTTGATACATGGGAATACGTACAAACATAATAACATAATAACATAAAATATAAGAGAATAACAAAAAAGATCCCACAAAGGCGAAGCCTGTGCGTGGGTATTATATTATGTGGATATAAAACAGTGGTGGTTAAAATAGAATTTAAAAAATATATATATAGAGTGTCTATCTATAGAGATCAAAATGATCGATTTTACAGGAGTTACTGAGAAATTTCTTAAAATTAAAGACATACATATTTAAATTAGATTAATTTCACATTTTCTCTATGTAGTACTTAAGAAAAGAAATCTTGTAATATTTTGTGTAACATTTTAATTCAAAAAAGGAATTATTATCGTACAATTCATCCAAAGAAATGTTGCTATCTAAATGAGAATCCATTTTTCAAACTTTCTTCAGGTAGGTAGCAGAATATTGAAAAGCTCAGTCAAAGTTAGCCACTTTGTCAAAGTTATCTATCGGTCAGAGCTAGCTACCTAGTCAAAGCTAGCCATTTAGTCAAAGTTAGCCACCTAGTCAAAGTTAGCCACCTAGTAAAAGCTACCCATTTAGTCAGAGTTAGCCATCTAGTCAAAGTTAGCCACCTAGTTAAAGTTAGCCATCTCGTCAAAGTTAGCCCCCTATTAAAAGTTAACCACAGTCAAAGCTAGCCACCTATTCAAAGTTATATATCGAGTCAATTTTAGCCCTCTAGTCAAAATTAGCCACCTAGTAAACGTTAGCCACCTAGGCAAAGGTAGCCACGTTAGCCAAAGTTAGCTACCTTGTCAAACTTAGCCACCTTGTCAAAGTAAGAATTGCTTGCATAATAAATGTTTGACAGACGAAATGCCAAACGGTGGTTTTCACGATAAAATATTATTTTTTAGTCTCTCTTACTTGCTTACTAACTTATTCTATGAATAAAAAAATATATCGCTAGAAGTACCTTCCTAGCAAATTTGAATGGAAACGAATGTGCCACTAAGTTAGTGCCTTTTGATTCCATACCATTTAAAACGTGGTCTGTCTCTCTTACTTACACTTCAAGATGACACTTTCCTGAAACCGTTTATCGCTGTCCCAATTGAATTTCGTAATCATTTCGAAACACAGATTTGAATAATAAATAAAGTCCGAAATCAGGCCCATATTGGATCTCGAAATATGCCTACAAGTAGGGTTGCCGTACGTCAAGAATTTTCCGGACAAGTCCGGAAATATAAGTCTTCGTCCGAAATGCGGGGGGAATCCTAAACAGTCCGGAATTTCTACAATTAAGTGGAGATTGATATAAAAAATGAAATAAACCAAATTATTTTTATTACAAATCAAAGTAAAAACATCACTTCTGATATTATTTAATGCTCTCAGAAATATAGTTCAACGCTTCCGAATCATTAATAATAGTTTTGTAGAACATTTCACAAGTCATATTTTAAAAATTATACTGTGTTAAGAGAATCGACTTGACAGACTCTACAGAAAGCCTGTTCCTTTCTTTTAACCATTGGGTTCCCATTAAGGAAAAGACTCTTTCAACATTGGCATTTTGTGCCTGCAACACAAATATATAAGAGCATATCTTTGTTAATTCCGTAAATTTTGAAAGTCCGGAATTTTTATCAAATGTCGGGAATTTTCTCCGGGATTTTGAATTTTTGATCTGGGAACCCTACCTACATGGCGCTTCTTTTGTTATTCTTTATTCTATGCTCTCATCTGTAAGATGAAATGCTTAAAATTTTCTGATAAGTCAACGTTCTCATTTTTCATAGATAATTTTGTTGAAAAGAATGGTAGTTTTTTATACGTTTTAAAAAATGTGCTAGAGTTGTTAATTGTGCATTTTCGCCAATGCTCGTTTATTGTGTTTTGTTCCCAAGATTTTGATTGCATTTTTCTTAGCTAGAGAATGAATTGGAGAATATTGGAAATTTATAAATTTTTAATATGAAAATTTACTTTAATTAGTCAGTAAAGTTAAATTCCACTGTCAAAACCGTGTTTATTTTAAGTTAATTATTTAGATCAAAGGAAAGTGAGTTTTTACAATGTCCGATTTCTACATTCAAATGTGATTTAGAAATTATTTTTAGATGTAAGTGATTAATTTTGTGGTGCTTTAAATAGTTTATATAATAGATTTTTGGATAATTTAAACGATCATCCAAAATCATTTATAACATTTCGGGTATTGAATCCGTTAGATCCATTACGTGACAGTATACGTAAATGAATATTTGCTTTTATTGCCGATTTTAGGGGTTTTTACATAGGAATAGTTATTTAATTATCAATTTTATTACTGGTAAACAGTTCTTTCTGATTATTTTTTGTGTAAAACAATTGCACAGAAAAAATCTTTTTAAATAAATTTTAAGAAATACATTGAAGAAAAACGAAAAATCTACATGACTACCCTCTATTAATATTCTGGTCAATGAGGAGTACATATTGTAGTAAATGGTTTCAGATTTTCTGTACTTCAAAAAAATCCCGGCTTCTACTAATCTGGTATTGGCGAAAATTTATAAATAAAACGTTGAAGTAACGAAACGGAAAGTCTAAAAATTATGTGAACGAACTTTGGTGAAAATGCCCAATTTCGCATGTTGTTTTATTTAATAGTTCAACACATTTTACATTACGATTAAACATGCTTTATTTGTAAATTTTATTTTTAGTTTTAGCTGGTATTTACTTGTTTATTTTTTTAAAGAAATCTTATTTATATTTGATCCAATGTTATTTTTTGTTACAATATGTACTTTATTATCAGAAGGATACGGCTTTCAATTCCAGAAATAAACGTACTACTCATAAGTATAAATATGATTGGTCGCTGGTAAACTAAATTGTTTTTCATTTATATTTATGTGTGATGTCAAGATATCTTTGGATGTAACCATAAATAAGTAAATCTGAAGGTTAAGTATTTCACCTCTACAGTTTCGACGAGCTGGGGGTTGTTTTATTCAACGGGTCGTATTTATTGGTGAGAAGTCGTGTATTATAGTGAGACGACTGAATAAATAGTGAGATACCTCCATTCAGAAACGAAATGGTGTTGAAACGGATTTAACTGTGTTTATAGCATATCGATCTACCTAACCCGGGTTCATGGAGTGAGGTTTGTCCCATTTTTTTCCGCGGATGCGTCTTCTCACCAACTGTTTGAGGGAGACCTTTTGACCTCTCCCGCAGGACTCTCTTGGAAAATCTCCTGGACACACTGACCCCCAGATTCCTACCCACCTCTCCGTCCGTCGCTGGGGCCGCTCCGTCCTAGCAACAATAATAATATCGAAATACTCCTCTCCCCCGCGCTCAACGCGTACGCCGCTTACAGTAGCTTTGAATTTAGTGACGCCAGAGCCGTAAGTTTTAAATTTTAAATTTTTAAAGTAAAATTTCTGTATTTTCTTTCATTTCAATTTTTTTGCAGGCTTCTGACCCATCGTCAGTACTTACGTGACTTTTTAAAAAATAAACATTAATAACTTTACTAAAGTTTTATGTACATAGTTTATTCGAGATACCGTTGAAATATTATAACAAAAGTGAGTTCATTGTTTTTTATTTAGAATATACAGACTGATTTCGAATAGATAATACATACTGATTTCTGATCTCAAGTGATTTTTGCCAAAAATTATTGGCCAAATTGTCAAATAAGTTACTTAACAATAAAAAGTATTTCTTTATTTCATATTTAAATTGTCCAATAAATAATAATTTGAACCTCAAAATTTTCATGGATCTCTAATATACAAACATTTAAAGTAACAGGCCGCCCAGGCCCCCACATCAGAGCATACAAAAAGTTTAAAAAAATCACGTCAGCAGTTAAAGTTTAAGATAATTACATTGAAACGATGTGTTTCAACGTAATAATTGGTGCGTAAATACAAATCTACCAAGATTGAAGCGGAATTCGATATCACCAAATTTTGTTCCAATCTTGATTAATATTTTCATTCTTAAAACGCAAAGGAACTCTGTTCCATCAAAGTTCAAAGTAATAGATAAAACGATAATATTGATACTTCATTACAAATCGATGTGCTTGGTTTCCTGCATAAAATTTAGTCAGTAGCAGGTACATTCCAGAATAACAAATCGCGACACGTTTACATTTGAATGCAGCTACTGTTTCTGTCCCTATATCCTACATGGGAAGCCATACATCAAGATGGATCCTGTGAGAAAGACAAAGGTGATAAACAACTCATACATTATTACATTCAAACCTTTGACATAGGTAAACGAAAAGATGGAAGAACTAAAATGGGGATATTTTAGGTACAACATTATTTATGCACGAAAATATTTCTGACTTCGTTTTTTGAAAATTTAAGAGATTTACAATCTAACATTTGAAAACTAGATAGAAAGACAAAATGATTAAAAAATCTTCAATGTCTATTTCTCCTAAATCAGGGTAGGGTAAACATGAAACGGTATCATCGATAAATAAAATCGATGATTCAAAGTAAGATGAGTTGTAATATTTTAAAAACTAACAAGTGATTCATCCGTAGATAGACGTAAATATTTTCTTAATGTATCCTAATTAATTCACCTAAATATTATATAAATAGTTTAAAAAAATTAAGTGGTTAAAATTTTGTTAATTTTTTGAGAAAAAATGTTAATTACTTAATTGTTTATTTATCTAATATATACACATAGATGTCTACAACTGCCCAGATGACTAAGGCCATCTGTTAATTTATAGATCAGTGGCTGAGTCCCACCCAGTCTTCGCGTATTCGATTTCTCAGCTGGCTGAGTTCTCCATCACGACACAACAAAATTTTCCGCTTACTGTGGTGGTGGCAGGAGGTTTTCAAAATATTGATAGGTTATTCGTAACCCTGTCTAAGTCCGTAAGTTTGTACATAAAAAAATGGGCACGATATAATCCCTATTTCAAATGACACTTCACTCCGATGTAACAGTTTTGCATGTGTTTGTATGTCAATGATAGAAACAGTAATCTGAATTTCTTACATAAGTAAGAAATAATAATAAATCAGATAATAATGATTAGATTAGATTAGATCTATTGATAAATCACAGAGGCTTTAGATTTATCCTACAGATGTCGGTAGTATATCAGGTAGCCCCTCCATGGTGGTACCAAGGTACGGAGAGCCTCGTCAGACTTGAGGTTTCGAAAATAAGAGAGATTTTGAGAGTGTAATAGAGAGGACGTCAGCATCTAGGCCATCACGTACACTCCTTATTATGAGATTAGATAGATAGATAGATTTTTATAGTCTAAATAAAGTCTGACACCCCCTTACCAATAACGGGTTTCAAATTTTATCAGTGATAAACAACCATTTTCAATACATAAATGGTTGATTATCAGTGGTGTGATATTTAAAATATGTTTATTAGTACGGGAGACAATCTTTTCATCTAAAGAAGGGATTTTATTAACAATAATCCATACACAACAAACTGGCGCAGCCGGCACAATTTTTGGTATTTTAAAATAACGATGCAGCTTAAACTATAAAAAATAATAACGTCCGTTTATCTAAAGACATTGTTAACAATATAAAGTGTACTTTAAAATATAATGTACAAAACTCAAACAACGTCATGCAGATATGTGCATTGTTTAAAGTACTTTTCATTATTTTTGATGAAAGCAAGTAATCATTTTAAGGCTGTTTCTTTCAGTTTCACAATCCAGGAGTAAAAGCTATCTTATATCGATATCTTGAGGGGAATTTTTCATTGTCACGTCCACTACGTGACGTGAATGTGAGACTGATTGGAGATCGTTCCCTCCAAATAATAATATTGTACCTTGTAAGATGGACTGATGTACCGTACAGAAAAAGCAGAGACTTTGAAACATATAACTTGATCTTCAATGACTTCAAAGTGTCTTAAGAGTTTGAGAAGAAATTGTTGATAATAATATCTATTTTCTTAACTGTTCATTTTGTGGTGACTTATTATGGTTTAAATTCTTTAGAATATTATAATTGCAATGTTATCTATGAATAATAATCAGGGTTATTTTTATAAATCCAGCCGAGATGTTATTGCTGTCCGCCACGTTGTTAATCAATTTCGATTAAAAAAACAAACTGTATCACACCATATTATTACACTAAGCAAGCCCCTTTTGCCAGTCAGAATCAGTTTTAGGATGTCTTTGTTTGAACACAACTTGAATCTTTAACACTACTTTCATTCTGATTAATAATCCCTACGGATCAGATTACATTCAGGACAGTAAATTATGGCTTAAGGCGATCCACTAGTCCAGGAAAAAAATCGGAATTGGAATTCACGCCCTTTGGGAGGAGTTTAAAAATACTTGAGAAAAAGCTTTTGGAAAGGTTGGAAAAGGTATTTGAGAATTTATTTTTACAGGTTGATTTCGTAAAGGCCTGTAAAAAATATTAATTCCTGTTTTACGCATTGTTTATTGTAAGAAAACTGAAATGGAAAATATATTTCACGAAAATAAGCGACGCAGAGTAACACGACTGTCTTCAACGCCGGTTGGGGCGGGACTGATACGAAATAGGTGGTGCCCAGTGCATGGTTCTTGTGCCCATGCCATAAGGGTCACTTCAAAAATCCAAATTCGTAGAGTGCGGGCCGTATTGATTGATGTCAAAAATAACAACGAGAAAATGCATATTTTATTTTATTTTGTGAAGTTCGGGCGTAAATATCAATTTTTTTTGCGATTATTATAAAAGAAACTAAATTTGCCACATTATACAATAAAACCAAATCCGAAAAGGGGTTTATAAATAGATGAGTTTGGACTTGAAAGTGTTTTTTATAGTCCTTATACTTTATTTTTTTAAAGGCTTATTAAAAGACTTTTTAAAAAATGACCGATATTTTTAAGGGCCAAGGTATGTTCTACACACAGTATTTAATTGAAGCATCTATAATACTTCTAAGCTATCAAATTTTCTTAAGAAAGTTTCGCAAAAAAGATCTAAGTAGTATTTAGCAACATCGTCATAGAACTTCTGGAAAACCTTACCTAAACCATGAAGTTGTACTATAGAAGTCGCTGAAAACTCATCAGCATAGGATCCCCTAGTGGGGAGGACTACGTATATAATCTAAATCTATTATATTGTGTTGATGGGAATAGTCTTAAAAGTTTTTCTTATAAAATATTAAATCTATTTCATTTAAAAAAAATTTGCACTTTTACAATTTAAAATATAGGTACTAACTGAATAAAAAAAAAAATAAAAGTTGCTAATGTTTATTATTATCAAGTTTAATTTGTAGAACTCCGTTTTATTTTTTATTTCTTTAATACATTCAATTATATTATTTTTAAATTAATAAAAACAGTTTATTTATGAACAAGTTCTGCTGTGTAATTATTATTACGCGTGACAGCTTTTTATGAAGGCATTATCAAACTGTAGTCACAGTTAAGACCAAAGACTGCACAGTTTTATAATGCCTTCAGAAGGCGAAACAGCTGTCACGCGTAACAATAATTACACAGCAGAACTTGTTTATAAATAAACTGTTTTTATTAATTTAATAATAATAATATTGAATATATAAAAGAAATAGCTAATATTTGTTGCATCAATGGAGCAATCACGGCATTTTTTTTTTAATTGACGATTTATTAAGAACACTTACTTAAATTTTTATTCATTTATTTATCCCCTAATCCCACGATATGGACAATTTTCTCCAGGCTGACGTTTAATTCTTTCTGAAGGGAGCGTGAAATAAGTGAATTTTTCCTTGAATGACACAAATAATAAATACGAAAGTCAAATAAGCGAATTTCATGATCTAATTAATTTTGAGATCTATTTCGTTTTTTCGTAGACCAATTTGCTTGTATAAAATAACAAGGTCAGGTTGTATTTAATTTTATAAGCAATGAAGAACAAAAATAGATGAATAGATGAGAAAAAAGAAAATGACAAGGACTTTAATTTTAAGCGGTTTTACGTGATTTAAAAAATAAAATCGTGGTGCGGTGTAGAAATATTGGTAGAAAATGAAAAAGATTAATTGCGTTAATATTATTGCGTTAATATTAGACTGATTTTTACAAGAACATCGTCCACCTAATAATTTTTGTAACAAGGTTTAAGATCTATAAATGTGACGATATCTGTGGCGTGTGTGTGTGACGGATGGAATCATTTCGTCCATCACTCCTGGACACACTGACCCCCAGATTCCATCCATTCCTCAGAACTGTCTCTCCTTCCTTTCATTAGAAAGGCCATCCACACAGTATCCCTAAATATGAAATAGATCGTAAAGAAAAATATTTTAGTATCTATTTCATTAAAAAAGTTATCTAGTATAAAATTTATACTTGGAAAGTATATTATTATTGTTCAATTAATCGGCTTAACTGATGTAGCATAATATGAACCCCATGGTAATATTTAATCATTGAAGTAGATAAAAACAACGCAATGAATATATGAGAGAGTTAAAGACAAAGTACTCGAACCCGGGTCCTCTAGTCTTACTGGGAACCAGGGTTGGCGTCTCTTCCAATTACTGATCTATTGCCACCTTATTACAGTCCGTCAATTTTATCATACATTATTATTAATGGAAGAAAAAAAAAATCAACAGTAATCCAAATAAGTATTACAAAGTACCTGCGGTAGCTTCCTCCAGCCAAAGTCATAGGATATCCATACTGGCAAGAGTGAGAGACATTTTCCACCATATTGTGATAATTTTATAACTCGGCACTCGGCATGCGTTGCAATACAAGAAATAAAGTGTTCCCCCACCCCTTCCACTTCCCGCGTTACCCTTCCACCTTCCTCCTTCTCTCTTCTCCCCTAATTCGTAACCCCTCTCTCTTGTCCCGTCCCCCTCCCGCGTTACGCTTCTCCCTCCCCCCTCCTGGATTCTCCTCCCCCACCCTACTTCCATATCCGCTACGAAATACACACATTTTTCAAACAACTCGCATGCCAGCTGTTGTAAAAGGTGTATACAAATTTCATAACATCAGAGCTCACCATTACGTACAAAAACCTGGCGCGTGCACATAACAACTCACCAAAGTTTCATCACAATCGGTTGAATGATATAGGAAAAATCGGTGTGTGCAATTCATACGCGGTAGACGTAAAATCTTTAAAAAAGTAGAGAAGAGAGGGGAGGCTACGAAGCACCGTACAAAGAGGAGACCGATAGGCTATAAAGCAACGCACAAAGAGGATACCGATTATACTGTCTCATTCTTTCGCAGGTGAAATCCTACAGATGTTTGTGTCTTTTTAGTGTCGCTATTTTTCTATTTTATATTTCACTAGCTGGTACCCGGCATGCGTCGCTATGCCATTTAATAAAGAAATTGTTTCTCCCTGCGCGTCCTTTCCCATTCGTCCCGTTCACCTTCCTCCTCCCCTTTCTCTCACGCTTCCCCTTCCCTAATCGCGTTCCCACTCCTCCTCCTCCACCTTCCCTCTTCTCACTCTACTCCCCCCCCTTCCTCCGTCCCGTGAACCCCCTCCCGAGTTCCCCTCCCCCCTCCCGTATTCGCCTCCCCCCCTCCCCTCCCTCCACTCCCCTCCGGCATTCCATATTCAGTCCCGGTACATTCAGTTTTCCAATAGTTCGCGTGGCACATATTGCAATTTTTTATACAAATTTCATAATGCCAGAGCTCACCAGTATACAAAGAAAACTTCGCGGGCGTGCACACAACAACTCACCAAAGTTTCATCGCAATCTCGAGTGGACCCCAGTCTACCGTACCGAAGGGACGAACGTCAAATGTTTGACAGGAAATTAGGTACAACAGTTTACATAGGAAAATGAAATTGTTGTTTTTACTATCTTCCTCGCAATGTGTCCATATTTTCTCACCGTTTAAACCTTCCCTGGACTACGACAAACATTTCAAAACCAAAATCAGCTAAATCGACCCAGCCGTTCTCGAGTTTTAGCGAGACAAACGAACAGCAAATGATTTTTATATGTATACTAGCTGATCCGGCGAACTTCGTACCGCCTCAGAATCAAAAACTGTTGTCAACTTATTAGCTGAATTGATCTAAATTGTTTCTCCCTGCGTATACCATACCTTGATCTAAATTGTTTCTCCCTGCGTATCCTTTCCCCTGTCGCGTTCCCTCTCCCTCTCCCCACTCCACTTCTCCCCTTCCCCCATCCCGCTAACCCCCCTTCCTGAGTTCCTTTCCCCCCTCCCCCCTCCCCCCTCCCCCGGTTCACAGTTCAATATTATACCCCTTACAATATTGCTGCAGTTCTTTCAAAATAGGAGAATTCGTTCCATACAAAATGTATGGGGAAAATAATTTTCTTCGGAGTGGAACACCCTTTACTTTTAGGGTATGAAAAATAGATGTTGGTCGATTCTCAGACCTACCAGATAAGCACACAAAATTTTATCAAAGTTGGTTCAGCCGTTTCGGAGGAGTATGGTAACAAACACCGTGACACGAGAATTTTATATATTAGAATATAGAATGGATAGATAGACAGATAGATTTAGTTTCAAATCACGACGGTTATAAGAAGTTTTCACTTCAATACTTGGGACAAGCGATGAAACATTCTGTATATATACATACATATAGATAAGAGTGAAAGTAATTTAGCATTTAGAAGTTGAATACCTACCTACTTGAACAAAGTAGGTATTTTAATTGTATTGAGTAAAGTAGGCAGTCTATCTTTTCATTGTTAATGGCATCTGCTCAAAATACATTTAATCTCTATTTGGCCCGAAGTGCGAAGGGTGTATAATGTCTAAATACATAGAAGTACATAGTATAGTTGTGGAGCCGTATAGAAGGTAATCTCATTTCAAATCGCAATCTATTATTCTTTTCACGCGCCGAAACCAATTTACGAAGGTGTACCGACCCGGTGTGGAAGTAAATTCACGGATACATACATCTTCATCAGATAGTGGGTCGATGGACACGTTAAAAACCCTAGAGCCCTTAAAGAAATAAATCAACCCCTACAGGCTACGCCGGAAAAGTATCGGAACCTGACGTATCACCTTAAGCGGGAGAAAATTAGATTCATAAAAAAAATCCCTTTCGCTTCATGGAGTTGATAAAGTAGAGGAGTCAGTTCATATAGACGAGACAAGCACATTGTAGCTTGCTTCATAGCCTATCCTCTCTTGTCTACTTTCATTTTTTAAATATTTCACTTCCACCGCGTGTGAATTGCACTCTCCGATTTTTCCGATATCATTCATCCGATTGCAATGAAACTTAGGTGAGTTGCTGTGCGCACCTCCGCGAGGATTTCTGTATTTGATGGTGAAATTATTGAAAATGTTACAGCAATGAAATACTTAGGAGTTATATTAGATTTCAAACTAAACTTCAATGGATATGCTGAATACACCCAAAAGAAAATTGGCAAAAAGATATCTTTTTTTTGGAAGAATTCGGCCAAAAATTTCTAGAAAAACTGCAATCACCATTTACAATTCAATTATTGCTCCACACTTCAACTACTGCTCAAGTATCCTTTTCCTATGTAACGAAAGAGAACAAAAGAAGTAACAAATTCTCCAAAACAGGGCAATAAAAATAATACTTCGACGAAATAGATTTTCAAAAATAATTAAAATGTTAAAGGCACTAAATTGGTTAACCGTGAAACAGATGCTGATCTTGAAAACGATAGTTTTTATCCACAAAATATTGAACAACATGTTACCAAAATACTTCTCAAATAAAATTGTATACAACAAGGACATTCACAGATCGTGCAAGGAAATTAGGCTACAAAAAAGGACAAAACGAATAACAGTTTACTGTACAAGGGAATGAAGTTATATAACACACTACTAGAACCTTTAAAGTCCACACCAATCGGAAAGTTCAAGATGTATTGTAGAAGCTACATAAAACTAGAAAAAAATATAGTGAATATGAAATATTATAATTAATTAGAAATTTGTTAACTTAAATGTACAAAAAAATATTAAAATTATTATTTAATGGTGAGTTCTGAGCTTATGAAATTGAAACCAGTCGTCACCATGCCTTCTGGTTCAAGATACCACATGGCAGACGTTCTAGCACGGCATAGCATGACATGAGGAATGGTGCTATTATATATACTTAGTTTCTAAAACAGTAGATAGATATATTTGTAATTAATTTAAATATCCATAAAACTATTTCTGATCTTCCCAAACGTTAAGAATTAAAATAAGAAATCGTGTACCGTACGTAAATGGATGAGTAATCTGTCATACATTAACTTTAAAAAATATATATACATATACTAAATTTTGTCGAACTTTGCCTAACTGCCTTGATAAGATAGTTTAGATAGTTAGACATCAGAAAATCTTAAACAAGCACCTAATTATGCTAATGTGGGTTTTCATTCCGCGACAATATATCTCCGACAAAATATCATATGGAAAAACATCCCCCAATAAAATATCTACTAAAACATAACCTAACCTAACAAAAAATGGAATAAAAATATTAGGAACAGACATCCCGTAAAGACAATAAATTATTGTTAAAAAAAAGTAAAATGCGACACAAATAATACAGAAAACAATAATTTATTGTCTTTACAGGAAGTCTGTATTATTTTTAACCCATTTTTAAGTTAGGTTAGGTTGGATTTTTTTTTTCCTTGAGTGTTCTATTATTTACCTTGTTTATTATTTATCAAGGTTCATTTAAACTATTTGATTTTACAATTTGAGCTATTGATTTGACTTTTTCATGCATGTTGGGATAGGTGATGGGCCATGCAAATATGGGATGTGGAGAGGGGTTAGTGGGTTAATAGGTTAGTATGTCTGTCTAACATGGGCTATCAACTGCTCCAACATTTGTTTAACGGCGTGAGGGAACCATGTAAAACCTCAGCCGGAGCAGTATTGTGTATCTGAAAGAAATGGGAATGTTCCGTTAAGGTGGTCATTGCTTACCCTCTTAACGAAACCATTTGTAGTAAAGGTAGTGTTCTTTAGCGTTCTAGCGTTCTTATGTATTGTTATTGATCGGATAGCTAAGCTTTAATCGTGCTTGATATGATTTAAAGTTAATGTAATTTCTTTTAATTATTATTTATTTTGTTCCTTAATTTTGCTTATGATGTTTTTTGCGAACTTTATGAAAATTTTTCGGAGAGGTATAATTTGTATGACATCAGAGATGTCAGTAAAATTCATATTTCTCCTCTGGCATTCTTTCGTTATTTGCCATCTTTCCATCGTGAACATTGGGCAGTCTAACAACAGATGTTTCACTGTTTGGTCCGATAGTTTGTCACAAGGGCAAGCCGGACTATCTTTCAACTTGAATCTGTGAAGGTAGGATAGGGTCGCTCCATGACCGGTAAGGATGGTTAGGTTGGATTAGGTTAGGTTAGGTGTTAGTAGATATTTATTTGGGGACGTTTTGTCCGTAGAATATTTTGTTGGAGGATATTTATTCGAGGATATTATGTCGCGGGATGAAAAGTCGCGGAACCCCAATTAGTTCTTACTAAGCATTATTTTAAATTACGTAAAATACACTTTTCTCAAAAACGCTACTCTGTCGTTTTTTAAAAACATTTTTAGTTGTTTGTGCAGTAATGCAACACACATCAAAAGGGCATTTCTAAATTTGCAAAAGTGGAAGGTACTCTGAGTATCGTCCTGGTCAAAAAAATACCACTACTCAGAACCGAAATGTTGGTTGAAAAGGCTTTAGCGGTGTTTGGTGAATAGATTTAAAAAAACCAGGTACTTCTTTATCTTCCCCTACCCTCAACCTAAAAAATATGGGTCGTTTCAGATTGTTTTTCGTTTTTTGATACTTAAAAATAAAACACTAGAATTCTTTCAAAGTTGTTTTAATTACTGTTAAATTAAAGAGCAGGTTTTAAAATTTTATTTATGTAAAATAACCTTTTGTAAGTATGCACCGTCCACTTCTTCAGCCTGGCACTAAAACTTTGAATATCTCGCTGTAGCATCACTCTTGGTATAGCGTTAATTTCGTCTGTGATTCTTTGCTTTAAAACATCCAGGTTGGGTGGCAATGGGTTGTAAACTTTACTTTTTAAGTAGCTCCGTAGGAAAAAATCAGAAGCCGTTAAATTTGGGCTCCTCAGTGGCCAGTAGATGTCTCCTCGGCGACTTATTACTCTTTCGGGGAATAATTCGTAAAGAGCAGCTAAGGAGTCATTTGTAACATGAGAAGTGACTCCAGCTTGTTGAAAAAGTATGTTGCAGTTGTAGCCGACCTGATTTTTCATTTCTGTAGCCAGAAAAGTCCTGATCATATGGCAATATCGATCAGAATTAACTGCCCGAGCGCAACAACGGTCGTCTTCAAAAAAGTAAGGGCCGATAATTCCTTGCCTTGCGAAAGCGGTTGGCATTCGTGCTCGTCCTTGGTTTCCTTTTGCGCCCAGTTGATTTATCCGGCATTCTGTTCCCAGTCTGTTTAAACTTGCCCACCCAATGCTTTATTAAATTCGCACTTGGCACATTTCTTAGTGGTTAAATGAAAATGTGTCCTGTAGAGACGTCGAACAATAGTGTACGAATCGTTGTTTTTATAAAACGCTCACACGCAAATTGCGTGCTGCGGTCCCGTGAAGCGATCCATCACTACTAAACTAAACAAGCCCGCCAAGCGTTTGAGACCACTCTACTCCCCCCCGCTATCTGTGTTTGGCGCGTAACGGTCAAACAAAAAACGAAAAACAATATGAAACACCCTTTACCTAAATTGGGAATGCCATAGTCCCATTAGCTTCAGACAGCTGTGAGTACTTGGAACTTATGTGGGGTACTCACATATCGCTGATGATTGTTGTAGGTCGACTAGGTTTTTGAACAGTAGTTGGATGTGGTAACTTCCATCAAAATGGAGCCACTTTTGTGGAGGTCTCATCTAATTATATTATATTATAATGTTTAAAAGCGAAAAAACTTTATATTATAAGAGTTAATAGTATCCTGTCAAATTAAAAATTTCAATAATTTATTTCTGACGGTTTCAAAATTGCTTTTTTATTACGAAAAAGTTTCAAATCTTCTCAGACGTGAAAGTAAACGAGAGAAATATTTTCATGGAAGGTTGTGTTTCAAAGTTACTTCGGATGATACTTGTTTTCTTTGTCCAAATAATGGATTGTTATTTCACGTAGCATTTCTGACTACACGGGGTGTTTATTTTACAATGTCCCCGAAATATGATTAGGTAAAAACTTTAAATTTGAAACGTCGGGAATTTCGATAATAATTATATTATCTCGTACGACCTTGATAAATATGATCGAGAAACGTCTATTCGGGGGCTCAATTCTCTAACCGAGGCCGCTCGCAATCGCCGTTGAAAGTAAATACGGTTGTCGTCTTTTTATTCTCGAAGTCTAATCGAAGGTACATACTTAGATGCCAAATATCAAAAATTATTCCATTTGAACAACGAACAGGTCGAACCAATCGACACTGACAAAACTGTCAAAATCTAGTTCATTGAATCCTAACCTTGGGAGGCGGGAATGGGTACCGCCGCCACGGGAACCTTTATTGGATAACCAACACCTCTGCCGTAGGTCACTCCAAGTGGTTCGCTACGTTTGGTGATATAGCAGGGGTGCCCGGGTTAATGAGATGAGGTTTGTCTAAGTCTGATGACCAGGACACACTGATCCCCAGATTCCTACCCACTCCTTCAACCCTTTTCCTTCCCAGAACTCTCCTTTCCTTCCTTTCCCTTAAACAACCCTTCCACACAGCATCAAGGTCTCCTGTGTGGAGCTCATGTCAAATAAAAAAAAACCTAAGATTGTTTCCCTCGCATTCTTCGAAGTGCAGGCATCGCATATTTTTATAAAGTGATTTTTGGTTTCCCGATAATGGATGATTTACCAGTGATGTTTTCGGCAATACATAACGTAGAGCAAGCAGAAGCAGATGCATTGAGACTAATAACAATTTGGGAGGCGGGAATGGGTACCGCCGCCCCGGGAACCTTTATTGGATAGCCAGTACCTCTGCCATAGGTCACCCCAAGTGGTTCGCTATGTTTGGTGATTTAACAGGGGTGCCCGGGTTCATGGGGTGAGGTTTGTCTAGGTCTTGGAGGCGGATGACCAGGACATACTGAACCCCAGATTCCTACCACCCCTTAAACCCTTTTCCTTCCCAGAATTCTCGTCTCCTTCCTTTCCTTAAAAAACCCTCCACACAGCATCCCCAAAGATGACATAGGCCCTGAGGAAAATTATTTTCCTCAGGGCCTCCTGTGTGGAGCTCATGTAAAAAAAAAAATAAGAATGTCGCGCCGAAGGTAGATAGTTTTCACCAGGAAATCAGTTACCCAATTAATCCGTTGCAATATCGTTTTGCAGGTGTTAGAAGCATTAAGTTTCATTTTATTGAGTGGTTGGTAGCTGTTTTTGAGTAATATACCGGCCAGCCTTTCAAAGAAAGTGCCATCGTAGTTTCAAATTCACACCATAAAAATGTTAAAAAACATCAAAAACACAGGCAATGAATATTTCCCCGTGTTTTAGATGTTTTTGGAATGCCGATATAGGAGACCCAGGCAAAGCGGATGTGTTAAGGGAGATATTAAATAAAACACACAATGTTTGCATAACATAAAAACTTTATAAACAGTAATGTTAAGAAAATATCTGTCTTCAGACGTAAAATAAATGAAAAGGTAAAATTAATTATAATTATAAAAATAATGCAAATTTAAAAAAAGTCTTCGTCTTGTTCACTTTGCCCGGGTACCCGGGCAAAGCGAATTTGGACTCCGGGCAAAGAAAATTAGGAATCACAATCGTAGCAGAAGTAAGAACCATATCCACTATATGACGTGCATGATTCGTGAACCCAACTTTTACACTGGCTGCATTGAATCCAATCCTCTGTTAATGGCTCAACATAATTTGGCAAAGCGAATGGTCCATCCGCTTTGCCCTATTCGCTTTGCCCAAGGCAGTATCAGATAACATTTTGTTAAAAAATACTATGTGGGTGCTGTATTTCATAACTAAACTAAGTTTTTTAAATAGGAAACAAATAAAAATTGGATGATATAAACTAATCTTCACATGAAATATAACCAAATAATAATAATCACAAATATCTTACCTTCGTTTATCGTAAGAAAATTCAAAAAAATCGTTTTTTTATCAAAAAAAGCGTGCGTTCCTGCCAAACGACAAATATTCACTGTCATGGCGTCGGTAGCGCTGCGGTACACCGATTGTGAGACTATTAGCGCATTCTAGTGGTAATTTTCGGAAATATTCAAGTCATCCGCTATGCCTGGTCCATTCGCTTTGCCTGGGTCTCCCCTAACCCTTCTACATTCAAGGATACGTATAAATGAACCATTTAACAAATTTTTCGTTCGCAGATGGCGCATAAAGAATAACTCTTGTTCGCTATTGGAGAATTGGTCGTGGTGTTATTCTAAAATATAATCATAAAATATCCACAAGCTCTGAAATAAATTTATCTTCACAATTTAATCAGATTAATTTTTTTTAACCACTTTATTTTACCACATTGCTCCACCGGTTTCAGAAATGCCCTTCCCGCATCAGGAGAATATTAAAACTATCGTAGAATATAATGTAAAATACTGACAGATATACATAAGTATTTAGTTGTTGGGTTGAGTGTTCACATGAAAAGGGGTTATTAAGAGGATTATGGGGAGAACAGAGCGATTTACTGTAAATACCTGATGTCGTTAGTATAGATGGTAATATGCAAAGATATTGAAATATAAGTAGATGTGCTATCTGCTGTTTTTACTATGTGGGTCTGCGCTTCCGGGTGTCGCCGATATTGTTTACCAATTAACAAATAAACTAAAAGAACAAATAATTAACGAATAAACCAAACGGACGTTAAACTAAATGAACGAATTCTTTCCTTATTCAAAATATATTGTTAACCAATATGAATGCACATTTTCAAAAAATCAACGAAATGAACAAATTCTTTTTGTATGAAAACTACGCTAATTAGCGCGTAGGCCGGCGACAGTTGCGCGGACACCATAGCATATCTCTTCTGTATTTGAATATTTTGGTAATATGTATAGTTTTTAAGTGTTTCAACAGATGTTAGAGAAGTAGTACCTTAGAAGAGTGTCGAATATCATTATTCGTGTCTGGCCAAACCACTGTCTCAGGTTTTTCAGCCACGAGATTCTCTTTTTTCCGGGGTCCCGTCTTTCGGCAATCTTCCCCTGCTTTATGAGGTGCAAGATCTCATACTTCTCTGAATGTCTCATCACATGTCCAAGATATTAAAGTTTTGGGATTTTTATAGTGTTAAAAACTTATTTTTCTTTATTCATCCGAACCCCGTCCATCCATCTTATTTTAAGCATTTTTCTAGATAGATCCACATCTCGAATGCCTCAAGTCGCGTTATTAGTTCTTCAGTAAGCGTTCATGCTTCCATTCCATAAAATAATATCGAAAACACGTAGCATAGTTGCCACTCTCAAGGTACTAATTTACTGACATGTGTTGAGACACTTTAATAACATCTATTGACATTACATGGTTAATCCAATAGACTACATCAACAATGAAGGAAAGGAAACTACCAGAATTTTTATGAAGCAAACAAAAATGTGTAGGTGATAATTACTGTAAATATTTAAAAATATTACCAATTCATTATAAAACAATAATTTTTCATACATCAACTTTTACTGATTGTGCGGTTACTTTTAATTAGCTACCATTGATTCCTGCTATAATTCTGTTTCAGTAAAGTTCCCAAAGAAAACGCCAAAAAAGTTGTTGTACAAGACACTCTCTCCTGCACCCGGGAGGCGTGGGGCGGGGGATGAAAGTTAGGCCGGGGATGGTTCGCCCGAAACGCTATCGGAATACTAAACACGAGAGTTAGGAACCACAAGCAACCCCATATCCTGAAACCCTCGCCATCTTTAGTCTTAAACATTCTTGTTAAATAATCGTTAAATTTAATGGAGGCCGGAAAAAACGGCGATAATAAGGGATGGAGTTAATGTGGTAGAACAAACTATTTTATATATTAAAATTTATTGAGGTTTCTTTTCAGCGACCCTCGTAATATGTAATGTGAATGATTATTGGCCACCTTTCGCCTAGTGATGGAAATCATAAAACAAATGATGCCTGAATGCGTAGTAAGCGCGTTATGTACCTACTAATGGCGCGGTTCTACGTCATCGATTCTATGGTATATTTCGTAGAATCTATGAAACAGATCAGTGATAACAGGCTTTCTACAAGTAACATGTAAAATCTACAAGTAATATTACGTGTTATAAATATATTTGTCACATAACAAAACATTTCATTTATTCGAAACTAGCTGGTCCCGGCATGCGTTGCTATGCCATTTAATAAAGAAATTGTTTCTCCCTGAGTGTCCTTTCCCATTCGTCCCG
Source organism: Limnephilus marmoratus (assembly GCA_917880885.1). NCBI lineage: Eukaryota > Metazoa > Arthropoda > Insecta > Trichoptera > Limnephilidae > Limnephilus > Limnephilus marmoratus. The sequence goes on along the minus strand of OU862917.1, from coordinate 15,062,199 downwards.
TTCCCCCTCCGCCTCCCCTTTTTCTCCTGCGTCCTCTTCCCCGTTCCGCGAACCCCACTCTCGAGTTCCTCTTCCCCTCCCGCGTTCCCCATCCACCTTCCCCGCCTTGCCTCTTCCCTTTCCCGCTCCCTCGTCCCGCCAACCCTCCTCCCGCGTTCCATATATTCAATCCTAGTACATTCAGTTTTTAAACAGCCCGCGTGCCACCTTTTACAATTTTTATTCAAATTTCCATTTATCATGTATATTAAATTTGGTACCTAACATAGGTACCTATTTAAAATATCTAAAATTCTTGATTCGATTCAAACTATTAGGGGAGTACCTACTTTAAATAAATTTATCAAATTAAGGATTTTCAAAAATAGAATCCTGATTTAATAATCATTGTTTTGCAAAATGTCATTCTCAAACAGGCGAACTGTCAAACGTGCGATAGTCGTTAGGTTTTCTGAAATTATCCAATTTTCGGCGCAATTTTCTTAATTTTTCTCTCCGTAAGAACCATCCTCGTACTTCAAGGAATATTCTAAAAAAAAAATTTGCGAAATTGGTTCAGCTACTCTCGAGATTTGCGCTTAATAACACATTTAGCGATTCATTTTTATATATAAGATGAGCATGAATGAAATTAACATCGGTATCTCATCGTTTGTATTAAAATGAATCAATTTGTGTAGTAAGATAACTTCATTCAATAATAATTTGTTAATTGAATGCGGATGAATGCAATTAACAAATTATTAATTAATTAATTCAGTTTTTTAAAGTTTTTAATACCTACCTACAATTTACACGTCAGTTGGAGGTTATATTATGTGGCAGGATATTATTTTTACATCTTGAGGTGATTTTTCACAAAAACGGTGTGTACAAATTGTCCTGTTTATTATAAATCACAGACATACATTATTAATATTATTAACGGGATTTTGTAAGTACTGGATAAGCTACTGCACGTACAGCTTTCAATATTATACAGAACGCCGAAGTTAAATCTATTCTATAAGATAGAGTCGACCATAGAGCTTTGAAAGAAATAGAATAGAGCAAGTGTTAACGCGCAATAATTCTTTTTCGTTTTCAAATGATTTTTTCTATGAAATAGATCGTGGAATAGATCAGGTGATCCGATCGTTAAGAGCGTTTAACCAGCCAGCGAACGAAAATACACATTACGTCGAAAGTTGTTCTTACGATCGTGCAGGCCGGTTACAATGAGAAAGATTAAATATTCTCCGTACCAGCTTTTTAAAATTATAACTCAATATCGAATTTATTTCAATCCAAATTAGCTTTAATTTATACCTTCATCCAAAAATTATAAGTATTTATCATTTTTCAATAATGTCTAAATTTAATAAGAATGTTAAAAAAATCTGAAATATATTAGTTTGTAAGTGCGCAAATAAATACACAAATGGACCAATTTTCGTCAAGAAACACATGTACGTACATATTTTTTAATGATTTTATTGAAACTAAAATTAAAATTCTAAAACATGCGTTTGCTAGATAATGTATTGATTTATTTTACTGCATGATTATATTATTTGAAATGGGTGTGGTATAATACAAAATCTTTTTTGAAAATTTAACAAATCTGCCAACGACCTATGGAATAACCTTATTATACTAAAAATTAAAAAAAATTCTCAAAATTTATTACATGCGAATGCTAGATAAAAGAACAATCTTTCGAAATCCATTTATAATTTTTTGTGGAAAAGAGTCAATACGTCTAAAATCTGATTTGAAAATGACATATTTCTGGTTTTCTCTGGTAATGCCCTCTTAAGGCTAAACATTATGCAGTAATTCTAAATCATATACTTTTGTTTCGAAAATTTGATAACTTAGAAATATTTTTGATGCTTTAATTAAATACTGCGAGCAGAAAACATTCAGGCATGTGAAATGATTGTTTATGAGACATCTTTCTTCTCTCGACAAGACCGTAAGGCTATTGGGGTTTTATGAAGCATTTCAAAATCATACGTTTTTGGTTTGAAAATTTTATCGCTCAGAAATATTTTTGATGCTTTAATTAAATACTGCGAGCGTAAAACATCTAGGTCTACGCAATGATTGATTATGGAACATCATTTCTTCTCTCGACAAGAAAAACGCAGCAGCCAGCTTTTTCTCAATTCTTTGTCTTAGCCATGTATCAGCCACATCTTGAACCTTGTGCGTAATCGCCTAGGGTCAATTATACATACTTGTTGGTATTGAATATACATGGAATGGTCAACGCGACAAAAAATAGTGATGTGATGATTCACTATTATCAAACATACATTACCGCAATCACTGCAGCAAACGAAAACATAATTTACCGCAAGCATTGAATGAACCAATTTACTAAATAAACAGACCCATTTTTAACGTATTTCCCTTCCTCCAAGATATTTCCATCAACTAATAATTTAGGCGATATTGTGTCGCCTTGATGGATACCTCTTTCATTGGAGTGTTTTACACTTTTGATTTTTATAACCAATCTTATATTTATACTAACCTAACCTTTTGTTGTTACCCCTTTTCATTACTTATTACTTTACCATTCTCTGTTGAATCACTATTCTGTTTTATACGGTAATTGGTAGTATGTATTTTAACTTTTGAATTTATGAAGCAATGTGCCCTATTGCAATATGCACTTATTGAACCAAATTATCTCACAAAGTTAGAATAAAATTACATTTAAACAGTTAAAAAATGCTGATTAAATTCCAAAAACATTTTTTTTTTTTTTACATGTGTACATATTTATTTTACAAAATATTATGTTAAAGGTCGTTTTTGGTCATATATACCTTATCAGAAAAGAGGAGCTCTTGTACCTGATAAGAGAGCCACTTAGGTTTATCGGTTTACATCTTACTTAGGTTTTAGGTACCAATCTCTATTTATGTCTTTAATTTTTTCTGTTCTGTATTTCTTATAAATTTTATTAACATTTTTTTTTTTAAATATATGTTTTTATGTATACATTTATAATGTAATAATGTGTATAGTTTATGCACCTGACTTAATTTTATAATTAAAGTAAATGTCCAAAGAACCCGTTGACAAACTGATATCAATCAGTTTAACGGGACTTAAACTAAAAATGCAAAAAAACTGTAAATAAATAATAAACGAATTTATAATTAATTTAAAAAAAAAGTTTTGCATAAAATATTTACTTAGTAAATACTGTAAGTTTTTTTGAAAAATTGAGTAATTTTATTTATTGTTCTAATTGGTTGATGATACAGCGTAATTCATAACGGAAGTTATTATAGTTTTTTATGGCTTGGAAAATATAATGATTTGGCATTTTAATTGTTTTAAAAATAAGTGTAATAAATTGGTTTCCATTTCTCGTTAGTTTATAAAACTCTTGATAATCTTTGTTATTTTTTTCTTTACACATTTTTATAATGGAAGCTTGCTTGAATAAGTCATCGATATTTGATACTGGAAACAATTTAAAAATAAATTTAAATTTAATTAAATTTGATATTAATTTAATTTTGAAACATGAATAGCCAAAGTGAAGACTTATGTTTTACTGACGTATTGAAATTATTTTTTTTCTCATTGTGAATTAATTAGAAACTAGAGCATCAGCAGTATGCTGAAATGCCGCGAACAATTCTTTGGATGTAATAAATACAGAGAATAAAATTATTAATTCACCATTCCATACCAACTTAAGTGCAACAATATATCACCGTTCCATTGAATGTCCAAGGGAAGATGGGGTGAAGTCCGACAAACGATATTAGGTGAGATAAATTACATTTTAGTGTAACAGTTTGTTGGTGCAGACACAATGGGAAGGTAAAGTGGGTGAACGGGGCCAGGGCAATTTTCCTTCAGCATTCTCTCCTTGAAGCATCTGTTTCTGAAATGTTTATTGCTTTTTCCCAGCTGAGGGCAAATGCAAGAAGTTGCTCGTTAGAATTCGTAATGACGACAGTAGGTACTGTTCCTACAGTAGGTAATAACTTTGATTCTTATAATTATATTAACCTGTAGGTTGTGGGTATTTTTTTTTCATCAGTACAAAGAAGCTTTGACTGTCCAACTAGGAAGGTCTCCTGTTCTAGGACAGTCAAATGACAAACATTTTGATAGGCGTAAATTTAATTTAGAAATGACCAATTTGGGACACAAATCAACAAATCATCGCCAAAAAACTTTATCTTATTTACTAAAGTTCAGGCACAAATATATTTTATTATTTATAATGTATGCATAATTTAATTATTTACTAATTTAGTTATTATTAATTATTTATAATTATGCACAAGTGTCCTTTACGTACATGTTTTTTTTTTCAATATAGAAAAAAGAAAGAAATGTAAAATTATAAGTTTACTTGTAAATAAACCAAAAGAAAAATAATACATATTACCAAAATAAAAATAATACATTCTACCAAAAGAAAAATAATACATATTACCAAAATAAAAATAATACATTCTACCAACATATTACCAAAATAAAAATAATACATTTTACCAAAAGAAAAATAGTACATAAGAAAAATAATACCTATTAATTATAAATAAACCAAAAGAATAATAATACATATTAATACAAAGTTATTGAAAGCAGTGAAGAAGAAGCAAACAGAAAATACTTGTATATGGTGACCTTGTTAAAAAACGTACTGCTAAATTGTTTAATTAGTACAGCTTTATACTTCAGTAGAGGCATACAAAAAATATCAGAATCGTTAGCATAAAAGGTTTTCAAAAATGTTTAAAGTGTTTTCCAATCGTAAGTACTTTAAAGAACTTAGATTATTGTTTTGTTCATTTGAAGAATTTTGCCACAAATATTTACATATAGTGAAAGCTCTACGCCTACCGAAGGCTTCATCAATCCGTGTTGGGGTCACATTAAAAAGAATCTTAGCCGATTGAATTAGGTAAATTTTAAGACTCTTTTATGTGAATAACGCACCAGAGTCCCAACTGTCCGGAGCCAGTGGGAAAACACCAAGGATATTGAAAAACAAGAGAAATGCTATGATGGCCGCCTGACCGTCGGCGGACTACTACCTATTGGGCAAAGTTTGAATACGAAAGAATTATTTCACTTAGTTGATTTTTTTTAAGGTGTGCAGTAGTATTGGTTAACAATATAATTTGAACACGGAAATAATTCGTTCATTTATTTGATTTTTGGAAGGTGTACTGTAGTATTGGTGAACAATATCGGCGACGCCAGACAGTCCCACCCAGTAAAAACTGCGGATAGCACATCTCTTACATTTCAATATCTTTAGACATCCCCAATCGAGTTATTTTGTGAAGCTGTAAGGAATGGAGAAGGGGTGAGATCCGTTTGAAAGATTCTTCTAACTTAACAAAAGGATTGAAATCTTTATAGAACAGTCGTCAGGTGGGAATGCTGTCCTTGTTCTACCGGTATTAAAATGGAAGGTGCTCCGAGGAACTAACGTCATTGATCCCCTCGGCACCGGTGCATAGTCGGGAAACACGCCAAACACGCGCCCAACATATGTACACGGTTGACATTTGTCACATGTAAACGGGTCGTTTCTGCGATTCGTTCTTGAGTTCAACAGCTCGGCTGTGGAACGATTTGTCGGCGCTTGTGTTTCCTCCCTTTTACAACATGAGTCTCTTCAAGACCCATGTTCACTCCTTCCACTCAAAAAGACCCTCCATACAGCATCTTCAAAGATGACATAGGCTCTGAGGGAAACTATTTTCCCCAGGGCCTTTTGTGTGGACTAAATATAAAAAAAAGGATTAAGAGCGTTTAACCAGCCAGCGGACGAAAATCCACATTTCGTCGAAAGTTGTTCTCCCGATCGTGCAGGGCGGTTACAATGAGAAAGATTGATTATTCTCCGTACCAGCTTTTTTAAATTATAACTCAATATCGAATTTATTTCAATCCAAATTAGCTTTAATTTATACCTTCATCCAAAAATGCTGAAAGGCGTGATGATAAAACTATTAAAATAGTGTACTTTTTGTAGTTATTTTTTGATTATAAGTATTTATCATTTTTCAATAATGTCTAAATTTAATAAGAATGTTAAAAAAATCTGAAATATATTAGTTTGTAAGTGCGCAAATAAATACACAAATGGACCAATTTTCGTCAAGAAACACATGTAGGTACATATTTTTTAATGATTTTATTGAAACTAAAATTAAAATTCTAATACATAACTTTGCTAGATAATGTATTGATTTATTTTACTGCATGATTACATTATTTGAAATGGGTGTGGTATAATACAAAAACTTTTTTGAAAATTTAACAAATCTGCCAACGACCTATGGAATAACCTTATTATACTAAAAATTAAAAAAAAATCTAAAAATTTATTACATAACTATGCTAGATAAAAGAACAATCTTTCGAAATCCATTTATAATTTTTTGTGGAAAAGAGTCAATACGTCTAAAAACTTTTTTGAAAATGACGTATTTCCGGCTTTCTCTGGTAATGCCCTCTTAAAAATAGGAATCAGGAAGGGTTTAAAGTACTGGTTATTCAGTTTCTTTAATTTGATTTATATATATAAATCGATATAAAGTATAAATCAAATTAAAGAAACATTAGGATTTGGAATGCTGACATGATATGACACAAAATAAAAACGAAACTATTTTGCTAGGAAGATAATATATTAAACTAGCAGACCCGGCCACACGTTGCTGTGGCTAACGAAACACAACGTCATTGCCCAACCTTTATAAAATCCACACCAGCCGCTTGCCAGCCGCCCGCTGCCCGCTGCCTGAATTGAATATTTGAATTTCTCGACTTTTGTCTACAATAATAAGCATGTATTATACATATTAACCTTCCTCTTGAATCACTCTATCTATTGGTGAAAACCACATGAATATCCGTTGCGTAGTTTAAAAGATCAATGCGCACATACATTTTGAGCGACTTCGTTTTATATTATGTAATGATAATGATAATGACAAGTGATAAGAAATCAAAATTTAATTATTTTGAAACGAAATGGATAAATAGGTAGGTAAATAATTCGAATAGCGATGGTAATTCTTCGACCGGTTGTGCATTTTTTTTATTCTTACACTTTTAATCCGATGCTAAGAAATTCAGTCAGAGATAGAAAATAAGTCAGTAGTTTTTCTATGGAGGCTTCACTGTTTAGGAGTCTGCGAACGGTCCAGATCGGTAACAGGAGCACATATTAGTTTAGGGGGTGTCGGGATCCCACTTTGTATGCGGACAACAAACCCTCCCCCTCCACACCACCCAATCCCCACCCCCGGGGAATATACCTCTCGCGAATCGCCCAAGAACTCAATGTGACTTTCATGAAGTTTTGCCATTTTACAAGCACTCAGCACACATACCGATATTGGGCGAATGGCGCGATTGGATTGCTAATTTATTAATACCATTTGGAAAAATTTGAATTAATTAATTCACGGCATTAACCTTAGATATATAATTTTATGTAATATCATTAAATTTTACAATATTTAAAGATCAATCTTCTGTCTTAAGTGCCCACCTAGAAATAATATAAACATTGATTTGAATTCAACCGCCTATAACATCCGACCTCCCCGATTGACTGTAAGCGTTCAGTTTCCTTTTTTTTACATGAATACCGCACAAGAGTCCCAACTGCTCCCTTCTGAAGCCAGTGGGACTAAGGCATCCCCAATTGGGGTATGTTGCGAGGGTGAAGGTAGTGGGGAGGGGAAGGAGATAGGGAAGAGGAAGGTGGGGAAGTACCTGGCTATTCAGATCTGGTCACCAAACACGGCTAAAGCTATTTCAAGCAACGTTTCAATACTGAATGGTGGTCTTACACCAGGGCGATACTGAGAGTATCTTCCACTCTGGAACGTGCCGCAAATATACTATATATTATTTTTAATGAATAAATTGTGAAATAACAAGAATTAATCAAATAAAATTTATTTGCGACGCCGGGATTCGGAGTGCTAGTCAAGAGCCTTACCGCTGGACTATGCCGGCCGTCGAATTTGTCTGGAGACACTAAATAAACTCCTCTTTGTCTGGAGACGCTAAATAAACAGGGTCACCCAAAATTGCCTAACTTGTTTATAAAAACATTAAAGTGATTAAAAAGTAATAAATATTAACCTTACTGACCAACACACCTACACTATAAGGACAAAAACTCAAATTCCAAATTTAAATATTTAATTTTTGGCAAGAAACCCCATTAATTCTGTGCAAAAGAGCAATATAATGCCTTTTCAACTGAAACTAAAAATACAAAGGTGATAAAAAATGTGGCTAATAAACATGAAGATTAGGACATCCTAAAACTTGGAAAGTAACATGAACCCAACGACCAACAGTCAAACATGAAGATGAAGAGATCAACAAACATAAAAATGTATTCTATAAACATGCATACGAAGAAAACAAAAAAAAATTATGACTTTACACCAACACCACAAAGTACAGCCCGCCTCGGAACCGGATTCCATGGTGAGGAGGAAGATTTAAGAAGAGACAAGAATAGCCAAGAAGTGCCAAGAAGAGATGAAAAGACCCAACAAGAAGCAAGAAGAGATAAGCAGAGTCAAGAAGACACGAGAAGATCCAATAATAGGCAAGAACAGCCAAGAAAAGCCTGAAATAGACAAGAAGATCCAAGAAGAGCAGAGAACTGGCAAGAAGAAGGAAGACATTAGGAAAGGAAAAAAATCATAACTCTCAATCCATTCTTGCCCATCTTAAATTCCAATATTGGCTTTTTAGATTGCCATGAATAACGTCGATTAAGACTTAATCAAGATTTACATGACTCTCTGCCAATCACTGTTAGAATACGGTATTATCGGATGGGGCAGTGCAAATAAAAATATACTAAACCCACTAATTAAAACCCAAAAAGCCGTAACGAAAATTATACTGAAAGTTCTTGTAAGAACTAGCACTGACGAAATCTTCAACAATCTTAAAATAATGTCAATTAAACAATTACATTCTAAAACTATACTCATTTACATTCATAAGTACAAAACCCAATAAATAACAACTAACACGTACATTAGAAAAACTAGATCTTATGGTCAAAAACATATCCAACAAGTAAGTACTAACACAACATTTGGGCAAAAAAGCTTCTTATATTATGGCATTAAAGTCTACAATAAAATACCACTCTCACTCAAAAACCTCAACATATACTAAATATATGGATACTAAATATAGGGAGATGAGAAATAGAAAACATACTGATATCAAATACAGACTAAAACAGAATCTAGTGAACTGAATTATAAGAAAAAACACTATCTAATTTACTTTACAAGTATTTAAAAAAAATACTTGATGATATATATTTATAACTAATTCATATTAATGTCTTATAATTAAATTATAATATGTAAATGAAATCCTTAGCACGGGAGATCCCAGTGAGGACATCAATATCTCTACATGTTACTAAGAAAGGAAGACAATAAATCATTATTATTATTATTATTAAACTCCAACCTCCGTCCTATCCTCAGAGCACGTGTTTCAAGTCCTAACAAATCAGTGCCCCCTGGTATACCAGTCTCACCGGGACTTGGCTGGGGGGTACAATCGTATCGTATCGTACGGAATATCATGGAATAAGCAGTACCTTAGTACCTTCTACTTCTTGTCAATTTAAAAAAAAAAAAATAGCTTCTTAAAAGCTCCTTAACCCATGACAGAAACTGCCTTTCGTGTTGTAATATGTTGTGTTGATCTAGATATTTCAGATAAAGAGATGCGAAGCAAATAACAAAGTGATTTGCATAAAGTAACGAAGAAAAAATAGTTCAATTACAACAATAAATGGAAAAGGCGCTTAAAAGTGTAAAACGTATCATCGTGATAAATAAAACATAATAATAAAAATTATATTATTACGACGTGTCTAATGATAAACCGCTAGATGTCACTTTATTATCGAAAATTATCAAACAGCTGATAATAATAATAATTTATTTCAAACCGAGTGTCTTGGTTTCACACACACCTCGAAGACAGCTATGCACACACACATTATCAGTACTATCACGTTTTGCTCGCTCACCAATACCAACAGAGATTATGATAATCCATGCGCCTACTACGTAACTGCGATAGCCTTTCACATTCGACATACTTTTTTTCTAGACGCTTCGAAGCAGTTCGATTTTTTGGCCGCCTCAGATATCTGGCTCGTTGGTCTAGGGGTATGATTTCCGCTTAGGGTGCGGGAGGTCCCGGGTTCAAATCCCGGACGAGCCCAATTTTTTTTTCTTTTTTTTTTAAGAAGTTTTACTTTTTTCCATTATTGCGTTTATTTTAAGAAAATTCTACGTTGAAAACCACAAATATAAGTGTTTTCGGTGGAAAGAAAGCCTATTGTGAGATTAAACGAAGTTTTTTTTAACAATATTCACTTAGCTTAGCGACAATGCATTGCACTTAAGGCTCTGCAACCGGGCCCGAAAAGAAGAAGATGGAGAGATACGAAATTGCGACTGTTAGAGGAGAGCGCTAACATTTACAGCGACAAAATCGAAGCGAAAATTGCGAAAATGTTTAATAAAACACGACTTGTTTAAAATAGAGCAAAAATCTCGCGGGCATTATCTTAAACAGCATTTAAAGAAACTCTGTGAATTTTTTCATACATATAACTTGTAAAATAACTGAAACAAACGTCTTAATAATAATTTTTGGAGCATACTTTGTGATTTTTTTTCTATCGAGGGAATTTTATATAATTTGCGTTTCGGCGCGGGCAAAGTCTAGATATTAAAGGAATTATTTAGGAAGATAGAAGATAGGAAGTTATTAAAGGAAATGTGAAATAAATCGGTACAAATCCGGGTTGCGGCCCTTAAAATAAATATATCATTTCTCCACAGGAATACGTAGAGAGGATGGAACCCAGTTTATATTATTAATCATGTAAAATTCTTTCTACGATCACATTCTTTGCACGTTATGTAGGTAGACACTCTGTAACTACTTCTTTCTACGTCCATCCACTCTAGATATCTATTCTATAGGTCTCGACCATTTAAGTGTCCCTGTCAACGAATTGTACACTTTTGTTTCTGGAAATGTTATAAAACCGTTTATACGCTATTTACTAAAACAAGGCCTAGGCACGCGACGGATTTTGAAGTGTCACGAGATTAAGTCAGTGCCATCGAGCAACGACAGTTTTCAAATGGCAGTGATTGTTGTTGATATTTGTTATTACTGCTAATTTATATGTTGTTTTACAGTAAGCCCCAAACCACATACTATTACGGTTGTCTGTCGCGTGCGTTAGTCCTGCGTGAAGTTAGTACTTCAATGAAGTTAGTACTTCAATGAAGTCAAAATATCAAAAGCGATAAGCTTAGCAGATACTAAGTACCTAAAATATTATAATATTTTAACAGAAAATAATTTTGTCATTTTATCAAGAATTCAGACTTATAACCTAATTTTTCACCCATCTGCGCTATTATTAATTAAATGGAGTGATCAGTCTATTTTAACGGTACTCTAGTTGGCTCTGGCTAAAAGATAAAACAGGCGTATTGTATAATACAACTTTATTATTTATATATTCTGAGACAATGGGTGGTCGGCGAATAACATATTTGTGCAATCTCAGTTTTTGCCTTTATATCCACAGCTTCATAAGGAACAGACAAAGTGTGCGGCGCATATCCGCCCAGGCGACAAATGGCCGTTTTTACCGCTTTCGTGGCGGCATTATTTTTTGCCGCCCAGACCATCTGCCGCCCGCCGCCCTCCGCCGCCGCCCGGCGAATTACCACCGGTAATTACCGCTTACGCTCGGCGGGCGGCGAACTTCGGAGGCGGTTGGCCGATGCACTTGGCGACGCTGGACAACTCTTGGCGACACTCAACATAATTAAGTTTGCTGCCGATGTTTGACTGGGCTGTTGGACTTACTATGCGGTAGAGACTTACTAGTCTTGAAGGACGAAACGTCATCGCACTCAGAAATAATAACACAATCCTATTTAGAAATATAAATAGTTAAAAAATAAGAAAAAACCACGGAAGAAGTGAAGACATCGAAATATTATTTTTTTATTATTTTTTTTTTGTTTTTATTTCTTGCTAGAGCAATCCCGATGACTTACAGAACTCATTTTAGGACAGGAGGAACATACAATTTCATGTGTGGGAAGAAATAGTTACAATTTTACATAGGAATTTAGATATTAAAAATAAAAGTTCACATACAATATAGACGAAAAATAAAAATACAGGTTGAGTAGAAACAAACAACAATAGAAATTAATTAAAGAAAAAAGGAAAAAGGTTCCACAAATATGGATGATTACAATCAAATGGAAATCAAAATAAGAGAAAAAGAAACAATACAATTGAACATGACAAGAAAATTACACAGTTTCATCCTTAAAACGTACTTAAAAAATATTCTTTTAAAGCATTGCTCTGAATTTTTTTAAATTTTGCTGGAATCCCTTGTACATAATTAGGTAGTGAATTATATGCATAGTCTTTAGGCAACATAGGTCAGAGATTATTATACCATATTTTGTAGTGTGTGTTTGAGGTATGCGGATTTTTTTGCTATTTCGAGTATTGTGAGTGTGGATGTCTTGTCTGTAAAGTGGCTTGATGTTAGTGTGAGTTGTTTGTTGAGCAATTTGTGGGATGGTGCTTGTGATTTCATGTTTAGAAAGGACTGTGATTGGAAGAATACCGAAACTGAATAGATGTCTCTGACATGGGTGTCCCATGGAAGTGTTATATCATGTTATATCTTCGATGTTCGTTCTAGGAGTTACAGTGGATTGTGATATGAAGTGGGATGTACACAATTCCAAACTTTGTAAGCGCCTTCAGTCTATTGTAGGCAGACTTCATAAAATAAAATATATGTATTTTTTTTTTTTTTTTATTTTTTTTATAAAAAAGTATACCCCTACCCACCCACTCTACACTAATACCTACCTACTCAATCTATATTATTATCTAGCAACAGCTCCACCCCTACCATAATAAAACATTGTTCGAAACTGTCAAATTAGTATAAGCTTTCCCTGACGAAGGAACGTTTGTTCCGAAACCGGTCGGATTTGCACATCAAATAAGTGGTTTATACAAAGTAAAATTATTTCATTATTCTAAAATATTATGTGCCTATAAAAACTATGAAATTGATTTATTTGTCTCTTGCAGAATCATCCATGAGATATGGGATAACTTCCTGGGGTCAATCAGGTAAAACTAACATAAAAACTTGTACAAATGATTCAAAACGCCATGGTAAAGTTGCAAGTAAGCAAAATCGTTTTTAACCAAAGGCGAGACATTAGTATAGTATATAAATCAATCAATGTATTACCTATGGGTGCTATTACGTGGCAAAAAATATTGTATTAGAGCATATATCCGGCCGTCCATCTAAAACAATGGTGGATCATGCACACAACACGCGTCTCATATAAAATAAAGGAATGACAGTACCTGCGTTTCAAAACAAATTTGGTCAAAGAACCCTTGAATATATTATACCATTAATATTTAACAAGCCATACGAATTTAAAGAAAATTGCACTATAACAAAATTCTCACTGATGTTAAAATCATGGCTATTAGGGAGTAACCTTATGTATTAAGATTATATTTTGCTCATTCTTAACATGCATCAATTGTAAGTACGTGATTAACTACTTACATTATCAATATATATTATTGATTTAAATTAATAAATTACTTCGTTTTTACCACTTTTATTATTTACAAAACCGACATGTTTCGTCAGCAAAGCTGACTTCTTCAGGGTTTTGACAGAACTAATTTTAAAAACAGACATATATAGGTAATAGAAAAAAATAATCGACATAAACAATAATAAAATTAGAAAGAAAATAATGTTTAAGGGACGAGGGGCAATATAGAACAATTAAAAAAAATTTAAAAGGGGAATAGATTTAATAATGGGTCATTTAAAAACAATTTTTGATTATTAATAATATTTAAATTTGCATTAACACTCTTTCTAATTTCTAAAATTTCTAATTTATCCAACTGAATGCCATTGACATTACAATGAATTAATTCTATTCCACTGTGAAAATTAAAGGTATGACTAGTTTCTATTAAATGGTTGGCAAACTCCGAAAAGCTTTGCTGACGAAACATGTCGGTTTTGTAAATAATAAAAGTGGTAAAAACGAAGTAATTTATTAATTTAAATCAAAATGGTGCCACAAAATAAGTTTGCTGTGTTAGAAGAAAAAATATATTATTGATGTAATTATGTTGATAATGTATTACATTCTCAACTGTTTCAAGGTATTTAAAAAAATTTATATATTTTTTTTTTCATTTTCCACTGTTTTTCACAAAAAAATTGCTGATTCCGAATTATTTTCAATATTTTCGTATCATAATGTTGGTAGACATTTTATTACGTGTTGCTCCGCTAATGCGTTCATGATTATTTTATTTATTGTTATAATTAATCTGTGGAACTAATCTCCTGCTGACAAGCTACTTGCAGTAGCTTAGCGGGTAATAAATTCTAATTTTATGCAATTTTTATACAATAATAATTAAAATAAATAAATAATTTCTTATTTGCTTTTTATAAGTAATTTTATTTAGAAAAAACGAGGGTCACCCAATTTTAATTTTTTTTTTATGTTTTCATGCAAATCTTTTATATTTTAAAAATTATCTGTTTAGTTTGATTTATAAAATTTTAAATAATAATAATAATAAAATAATAAATTTGGACAACTTATATAGCGCTGTTTTTGCGAAAAATCGCCTCAAGAGCGCTGTACAAATTAACAAGGATTTTACATTAGAATTTACTTAACTTAGGAGGCTAGATAACAACTCGTCTTGCAGCTATCAAGCGCATGGATTATTGAAATTCTAGCCCCCTGATAAATTAAATAAAATATCTTTTTATACGTACGTATTTCAATTTACTTAACTATGTAGGGGGCTAGATAACCACTCGTCTTGCAGCTATCAAGCGCATGGACTGTTGGAATTCCAGCCCCCCAATAAATTAAATAAAATATCTTTTTATACGTACGTATTCTAATTTACTTAACTATGTAGGAGGCTAGGTATCAACTCGTCTTGCACTTTAAAGCGTAATTTATCACTTTTAAAAATAAGTTCTCAGTTCTGGATAAGAAATAAAAAAAAATTTCGAACCGAAATATTCTATTTACTTGGATTTTATTTGCGAAGCGAAATATTTTGACCGTCTGACAAAAATAGCCGTGACTTGAGCGGTTAAGGTCTTAAAGGCTTTTACATGTAAACATTATTATTTTAGATGAGTTGTTCAGGAGAATAATAATAAGTTTATAACTATGACGTACATGTTTTGCAAATACCCAAATATATATCTTAATAATTAAACAATAAACTGAATTTGAATGATATAAGTGGGTATGTAATTTAATTATTATGTAAAGTTGAGCAAAGGCGTCCAAAAAGTGTAAGGGGGTTTTTCACCATCCTCCCAATAGCTTCTCCATACACATAATGAATATTTTGGATTAATTCTACAGGATTTATTTATTTAAAAAGTCTGAGTTTACCATTCGGTACTTGAACCTATGAACAATGGCTACATATAGGATAAATTAGCCGAAGTTTTTACCTGTTGCTAGTATTTATTTGTTTTTTTATTAATATTCGTTATGCGTATGGATAAACTATTGGTAGGATGGTGAGAAACCCCCTAAGTGAAATAAGAGTAAAAAAGAAGACCCTGTTAGACGTGGGCAAAATTGAATGACCGAATTAAATGAATAAATTCAATCTTGTGACACACTCAATCTAATTCTCAATTTCAAAAGGAATTGATTCTTCATTCCTTATCTTTGGCCTTGCATCCTACGATTTTTAACGACACCATACATTTTTAATTTCCATTTATTTTACTGTTAAATTATTTCAATGAATAATGTGTTCTGTAAACGATTTAAATATTATATTGTTTCATAGGTATTTAAATATTATTAAACGGGCCGCGCGCTGCGAAGTTTTCGACGGACGGTATTGTGAACGACTCGCCTATTACGATTGTATTCCGCTACCGCCGCGCCGCTATTCTAAAAACACCCGAACATCTTAAGTCCATGTCCCAAAATGGCCAAAACGCGGCCGCGATTCATCCGGGTTGCCCGAGCATCTCTTTCACGCAAGGAATTAATCATTTATCCTAAACAATAGTCCTGACATTGTCCTAAGGTCCCCGCCGTCCCAGGTCCGTGTTCAATGTCCGCGTCCCAGGTACCTAGTCTGTCGAAATCGAGATTGTCTGATTCCGACAGACAGAGGAATTAAAACAAAAGTCTTTTTCACTTGTGACGTCATGGTCTTTTGTAATTCTTAGACCTAAAAATGACGTCAGGCGTCATCGTCACGTCAATGTCACGATATGTCCCAAACGCATCCCAGTCCTAGGTCCGCAGCTCGCGAGTAAATCAAGTCACTGCTAGGTAAGACACAAAACATTAATCAAAAGTTACTAATTCATTCGTCAATGCCAGCCCTTAATCCGTCCGCGCGGTTCATTTATTCCCCCGCGCGCCAAGCCGTCAATTTCATTACATAGTTAGTCGAAAACTTTCGACTTTGAATCTGAACATCAGCTAGAAAAGTGAGAAGCGATGCTTATCGGTTTTTTGGTACGTACGAAAGATATTGTACCTACCTACTTTTAGACGTAGATCTTGGGTCGATATAATATGTAAATTTGCAGATATTATAAGGCCAATTAGCTGTGGTTAGCTGTCATAAAATACTCATCTTAATGTTAAAATGATGTTTATATTAGATCACGTAAAATCGAACGAAATTATAAGTTTAATAAATAAAATAAAATCAATAAAATTTTAAGGGTGAAACGAAAATTTGTATAATTTTAAGATATAATTGCTAGCAATAAATACATTTTACATACGAAAAATTACGACACTAAAAAAGGACAAACAATATAGGATTTAGCATGCGAGATAATGAGATAGAATAATCGGTCTCCTCTTTGTGTGGTGTTTCGTAGCTTATTGGTCTCCTCTTTGTGCGGTGCTTCGTAGCCTTCCCACTCATTGTGATTTTGAAAACCGATGAAACGAAAAAGCGACACTAAAAAGAGTCGGTTTTAGCGTGCGAGATAATGAGATAGAATAATCGGTCTCCTCTTTGTGCGGTGTTCCGTAGCCTATTGGTCTCCTCTTTGTGCGGTGCTTCGTAGCCTCCCCACTCATTGTGATTTGAAAACCGATGAAACGAAAAAGCGACACTAAAAAGAGTCAAACACATTAATCTATAGGTTTTAGCCTGCGAGATAATGAGATAGAATAATCGGTCTCCTCTTTGTGCGATGCTTCGTAGCCTATCAGTCTCCTCTTTTGCGGTACTCCGTGGCCTCCCGGTCTCGTGTGCGGTGTTAGCCTCCCCATTCATTTAATGTTCAATTTTCAATTTTTTTTTATTTATTTTTTTTTTTTTATTTTATTTTTTTTTTTTTTTATTTATTTTTTTTTTTTTTGAATTTAATTGAATTAAAGGAATGAATAAAAGGAATCAATTCAAAAGGCCATGGGAATCAGACTGAATCGATTCACTCCTGGGAATCATTCTGCCCACGTCTACCCTGTAGTACCTGAACGTTCAACAAGAAGAAGAAGGAGATATGTGTAAATACGAATGTTAAAACGATTTTAAAAATGATCAATGATCATAGTTACTTAAGTAAAAATTGTGGAAATGTTTAATAAAACAAGACTTCTTTAAAATATAGCAAATGGAAAATGGGAAACATTTAAAGAAACGCCTTGAATTTTTTCGTACAAATAACTTGTAAAATAATTTAAAAAAAAAATAGAGTGTGTAATACACACGCGATAGAATTGAAACTAGAAAGCCGCTAGATGTCGCTTTCCTTTGCCGGTTTATGTTAAAGTGGTTCGAAGATTGGATATTGATTTACAAAAATAAAAATGTTTTTGGATTTCGTAGGATTCAAACCTCCATCCGCTGGATTTCTCTGGCCGCTGAAGTTTGCGACGCACTATAACGCTGCAAACACGGAAACTTGTACAATATGACCTTAGAACGGGGTAAAGACTCATCTTCTTATATATAAAAATGAATCGCTGAATTTGTTGCTAAGCGCAAATCTCGAGAGCAGCTGAACCGATTTCGCTACTTCTTTTTTTAGAATATTCCTTGAAGTACGAGGATGGTTCTTACGGAGAGAAAAATTAAGAAAATTGCGCAGAAAATTGGATAATTTCAGAAAACCTAATGACTATCGCACGTTTGACAGTTCGCGTGTTTGAGAATGACATTTTGCAAAACAATTCTATTTTTGAAAATCTTTAAGTTGATAAATTTATTTAATGTAGGTACTCCCCTAATAGTTTGAATCGAATCAAGAATTTTAGATATTTTAAATAGGTGCCTATGAGGTACCAAATTTAATATACATGAAAAATGGAAATTTGAATAAAAATTGTAAAAGTTGGCACGCGGGCTGTTTAAAAACTGAATGTACTGGGATTGAATATACGGAACGTGGGAGGAGGGTTGGCGGGACGAGGGAGCGGGAAAGGGGAGAGGTATGGCGGGGAAGGTGGGGGGGGGGGTGTGGAGTGGGGAGAGAGAAGAGGTGACGTAGTAGAAACGCGAGAAAAAAAGGGGAGGCTGAAGGGGAACGGGACGAATGGGAAAGGACACTCAGGGAGAAACAATTCCTTTATTAAATGGCATAGCAACGCATTCCGGGACCAGCTAGTTTTCTATAAAAATTGTAAAACAAAGGAAAAAAAATAGCTTAATTAATAGCGTTTATGATTATTTAATTTATTGTTGGAACTAATCTGTGGAACTAATCTCCTGCTGACAAGCTACTTGCAGTAACTTAGCGGGTAATAATTTCCAATTGTATCTATGCAATTTTTATAAAATAAAAAAAATTATAATTCATCGAAAAAAAAAGCACAGGAAAAAAGTATGAAAGCCATAAGTAGGTACAATCCAAGTATGCAGTTACTTTGGTACTTGTTTACAAATCATTAACTTGAAAAGTTGAACATATATTATTTCTGTAAAAGCAAAAGGTTAACTGTGGCAGTAAAACCTTCAGATACAATAGAGCCTCCGTGGAAGTAACGGCAAAACTTACATAGCGCTGAATGAAAAAATGTAACCCATATAAAATAATATATGGTAAGTTAATGTTCCCTGCCTGGCGTGGACAAGTGTATCTCGGAGGCGTAAACTGCAAGCAGGGGATATAAACTGCGGGCTCAGGGCTGTGAAACGGCCGTAATGATAAATAGCACTTGTTTAGGTGTTGGCTGGAGGTGGTGGGTTGTTTAAATAAATTGCCCTGTTTACACGAACACTACCTATAAATTTTATTTTCTTGATTAAACTACCGGAGAACTCTATCGAACATAATTGAACTTTTAATTTAGTAACTATCAACCAATAACGTATGATCTACTAATATCAATGTAAGATTAGCTCCAAAGCTTTAAGATAAGATATTCGATTTTAATTAAATCATTAGGATATTAAAATGCCATTATTTCTCAAATCTTAAACTTATAAAGATTACCTACTCTTGCACCGTTTTTGTTACCGTTTTTTAGCTTAGGTATATTGTCAAAAAAAGTTTAACAAAAAAAGGTTACATAAAAGCTTAAGACTCAGTTTTCCGAATTTAATCGCAATTCAGCATAAATTTGCCCTTAAGAAATATAAAAATAATAATTATTATAATAGCCTTTATTCAGACAGTAAATTAGATTACATTATTTATGATCTTATAACATTTATCATGCATCGACTCCCTGTCTGTATGTCACTAGTTGACAAAGGCCTCCTCCAACTGTCGCCATTTCTCTCTATCATTAGCTACTCTTGTCCATGTACCACCTGCTATGGCTTTGATGTCGTCAACCCACCGTCTAAATGGTCTACCCCGTTTTCTCTTCTTGTCACTTGTGAACCAATTCATGACTAATTTTGAACATTTTTCACTTCCTCTGATTGTGTGGCCTGACCAATTCGCTTCAGCTTTTTTATCGTTTTTATGACATCTTTTGTTCTTGTTTGTTTCTCAATTTTTATTCTATCGGACAGTCTTTTCCCTATCATACTTCTTTCCATAGGACGAGTAACGAGTATGTTATTTTGAAGTGAAACTTTTTGGCCCAGTTGTGATTTGAAATTCGGACGAAACGGAAATGACGCATTACGGCACCTACGAAGCATCAAACTGTGCTCATTGGCCGTTTTATTATGATGTCACTTTTCAAGGCTCCTATTGGTTGAGATATAAAAAGAAATAACGCATTACATTACCTGCGCTCTGCACTGCGCTCATAAGTAGGACCATACTATTTTTTTTTTTTTTTAAATAGTTAAGCATTCCCGAGTTGCAAAAAATCAGACAATATTTAAATTCCTACAGCCATCATAATTAAAAGTGGAAAATTTTGCTTGTGCAATGATGCAGGATTAAGCTAGTGGTAGAAATTCGACCCTTTGGACAGCTTGACCATCAAACCGATTAAATAAATATGCGATCGTTTTTTCGTACATGGTAATGTTTTCTTCATAAAAATAAACCGCTTTTAGGTTTTTTGGCATATCTGTGAGATAAAAATAAATTTACGGACTGGGTAATTTTTAACCTTCTGTTTACGAAACAATATATTACTTATTTTCTTGACATCGATCTTTCTCGTGAAAAGCACCGCATTTGAGCCATCATTAAATTTCCTTAGAATCGCTAGACTATTATTTGTGAGGTATTGTCGGTGTAGTCTTTCTTCTTGGAAATTTCAAGAAAAACATGTTTTTAAAAATATATTATTTTTATCCAGATGAAAATTTTGTTTTTCTTTAGTAATACGGATAATTTAAAATAATATATTTTAGTTCATTAGGTAAACAAACAGTTAAATGTATTACCAAATGTTCATTAATGATCCAGTTAGGTTTCCGCATAAGTTTAATATTATATTATATAAAAAAAAAATAAAAAAAATGAACATGGAAAAACAAAATCGCTTTTTTTCTTTTGACTGTTTATTTTAAAGTGTTTTGAAGATTGAATATTGATTTTACAAAAATAAAATGCTTCAATTTTTTTGGATTTCGTAGGATTTGAACCTCCGTTCGCTGGATGACCTGGCCGCTAAGATTTGTCACGCGCTTTACCGTGCTACGCTATCCGAGGCTCGCGCGGAGCCGTGAATTTACCGCATTATATTAGAACCGAGGACCTGTCAAATAATAAATTTTAGTGACGCATTTTCGTTTCATCCGAATTTCAAATCACAACGGGCTAAAGAAGTTTCATTTCAAAATAATATTAACAAAAAAATGAAAACATGCGTTTAGTAAATTGATACCAGGACCAATAAAAAACATAAGTTTCTGAAAAGGTATTATTGTATTTTATGCGCGCCCTTCTGAAAAATGAATGTGTAGTGGGAGCAGTAAGTGGTATAGTTGGTTTGATCGTGTGTTTGGTATTGGGTAGTGAAAATGAATGTTTTACAAATGAAATTTGATTCCATACAAGAGTTCGGCTAATTATCAAAATAGAAAGTATCTTTCTTTGGAGACCTGCCTAAAACCAACCTATGACATTGTTTTTCAACAGAAAATAATGTCATTAATTTAATTTGTTGGGAATTCGGACTTTCCCCATTGAAGTATTATATTTATATGCGACACGAAGCAAAAAAAATGATTTTACTTGTTTACCACCAATACAACGCTCTAACGCCAAACGATTGAAAACTACCATATCCGGTCTCCGCGCACTGCTACTCGCGTGATAATAGTGGATCACGTTTCGACATGTCTACAGCGCCTCTGTTACTATTCTGTGAATTTTCATAAAATTGATCGTTGTTCTCCATAGAATTATAGAGATAAACTGCATAACTATAAATAAATACTTCTTGACTGTTTAACTTATTGCTGCACTGATTCTATGGCAACCCTGCACCCAGAAAAATACATACCTACAGAGCGCTGGATATTCGTAATGGACAAATAATATCGGCCATTATATTCCCATTTGTGTGAAACTCGGCTTATGCCGCCACCAACTTAAAAGTTGTAGTTTTTGTGGCGTTTTCTCTTCGCGGCTCCTGCGGCCCGGGACCGCTGGGAAACTACAAAAGGATAAACGCCAGTTTGTCGAGAAAAGGAGTTAGAGAGGATAATTAAGGCTGTCTTGGAAGTCCTTTTTGAATACGGCAGGTCGAAGGCTGTGTATCCTTTTATCCACATCAGTGGCAGGATGCGCGATTTTTGTATGCGACACGACTTTTAAAGTCAATATTAATGACGGCTAGGAAATTTTGTTTCAACGCATGTCGCTGTCCACACAAAGTAAAAGGTTTTTTTTCATCTGTTTTCTATGAAAAGAAAACTTCTTCGTACGATATTATCGTTGAATTAGTAAAACGGGGAATACTTATTAATATTGTTTTGACTCAACACTCAATTGAGAGGTAGGTGTTTATAATGCCGTTTAGTTTTTTATTCTCGGAATTACCGCCAGTATTTTGTGTTGCATATAATGTAAGTAGGTACTTTTGAAGATTATACCCATCAACATACCGAACAAGACACAGAAAAATATAAAAGTAACGATTGCATCTCGGAACTGTTTTATCTCCCTCTTCAATGACAAATTACACAGGGCAAGAAAAACTCATAACGTGTGATTCTCTTACAATTGTTATATTGTGCATACTTTTAAGTTCTTTATTCCGCATAGCAGAACGGACGTTCCGGCCCAGCATAATATGACAAGAGGTATGGTGTTGCTAAATGATACCTCTATGTCTCTTGACTTTTTCAACATTGGCTTTGAAGATTTCAAGATTGATTTTAGGCAAGAACTCCAAAATATCTTTTTTGTAAAAGTTTGTCTGTATTTCTTTATTCAATTCACTACCCGACTAATTTGAAAATGTGTTTTATTATTTACGGTTTCCACCATTACAGAAAATAACCAACACCCTTGCCGTAGGTCACCTCATGTGGTTCGCTACGGCTGGTGACTTAACAGGGGTGCATGGGTTCATGGGGTGATTTTTGTCTAACGGCCAACACCTTTGTCCACCTATTGCGTTGCAAGCCGGATCGGGAGAGATTGGTTGAGGGAGTCTTAGTCTAGACCACTCCAACAGGTTTCTCTAAGGGCCATCGCGGCGGGAGGACTGGATTCATAACTCCGTCACTTCTAGACACCTTCCCCAGATTCCTACCCACCCCTCATTCCTTTTACCTTCTGAGAATTTTCTCACATTCCTTTCTCTAAAAATACCCTCCACACAGCACCCTTAAAAAAGTTATCCTTTAAACTAGTGTTATCTATGTTCTTTGTTAAACATATTACAGCATATTGCAGACCTCCACCAATGTTGTGAGGGTCGGTCGGTGCGGAAAGGTTCTTGGGAACTTTTCAAGCCCAAACACAAAAGTTTCCAAGTTTCTGAAACTCAATTCGGCGACTATCCGTTCGCCGCCGCAGCCTTTAGCCCCCGCCCAAGCGTATAAGGCGGGAAACTTTATTATTCGATATTCTCAAATTGAACATAATACCTAATAAGGATTATTTATAATCTTTCATGGACCACATAATAACAACATATTACAAAATAATATTATAAAAAACAATAATTTTGCAATCAGTGCAATTTGTGTTTTACTTTGCGATTTAATTTTATCTCTTTCCGTTATAAAGTTATCTTTGATTGATTAAAATATATTTCAAATTGCATTCAAAATATAGTTCATGTTAACAAAACTACACAAAGCTTTACGTGTTTGGGTTGAACCGCATCTTCATAACAGTTCTGAACTTATTGTGATAGATTAAACAAAAAGTGTACCCCGAGGAGCCCTCGAAGCAGAGGATAAGTCTTTTTTCATTTTAAATAACACATTTATGTTTAAAAAAGTTATATTTTTCGCTTTCAGATTGTCGTATTTTGTTTATATTGAGATCCACAATATGTACCTGCTTCGTAATTAAATGCGTGAAGGGTGCACTTGAAGTAATTAATGGTTTAGGATCGCAAATTCCACGACAAAACTAAACGAATTTATATACTCGTATCCATTGAATGGCTGCTGTTGTAATGCCCACGGAGACGGCACGGCGACGGCACGGTGACAGCACGGCGACGGCAACGGCACGCGGCATTATTTCTTTAAAACAAGTGTGGAAGGTGCAAGCGAGCGTTTGATTTATTTCCTTCGGGAGAAGAAGACAGACACTCATTGTTTTTCTCACTACTATTTAGTAAGGGTCGACCGAGACAGGTTTTTCGTTCTCGGCAGAGACCGAGACCGAGACCGAGAATAAATTAAAATCTCGGCCGAGACCGAGAATAGATAAATTGAGAAAAAAATGAAAATTTGCTATTTTTGCATAATATAGTATATATTTAAGAATGTAATAATAATTTGTTTTAAATAGTTTTAATGATCAAAAATGAACAATATGATGTTGTAGCACAAAAAAATCATTTTTTCTGCGTTTTCACCCCTCAAAGAGGTTGGATAATTGACCAGCTCTGCTAAAGAGCTGTTCACTTGCTACACTAGTAGGCGGTGCTGATAAAAACTTTCTCACGCACTGACACCAAGTGACAAATGTGGACGCGCGCGGTAGATTTGAATCCCATTATCTTACACCATACCCACCTAGAACGGTTTCGGTTATGGCCGAGAATCTCGGCGATTTTTCGCCAAGAACCGAAAAAGCCGAGATCGAGACCGAGACCGAGATCTCTGTCGACCCTTACTATTTAGTGTGTAAGAAAGAGTGCAACATTATTGTGACGTTACGTGACCTTACGTTTTTGCGATTTATGTGCCGAGGCCGTGCCGTCGACGTGGGAATTCTAACAGCGCCCAATACATTTCAAGGTTTGCTCTTCAAAATTCCTTTCCCCCAATGACGTGCACAACCAAAGATTTTTTTTCTTCTAATTTATCTTAATGTTTTACATGATTTGAGACGGTTTTTATCGGTTCAATTTTCTAGTTTTGGGATCGGCCTTCTTCGTATTTCAGGGGAGTGTCCTTTGTTCGCTCGTATTTCTATTTGATTTATTTATTTATGTATTTATTTATTAACGCCCTTTTTCGGGGCTTTTACATTACATATGAATAATAAGAAAATACAAAGCATTCAATGTACATAACTGAACTGTCTCAGTAACAATATTTTATATTTGTTTAAACATAAATTGAAGATGTCCACTGACTTGGTATAATTGTTTCCCTCCATTAGTATTCTGGGCAAAGAAGAATACATATGGTAGTTAGTTCCAGAATTTCTACACTGAAATAAATCTTGACTTCTAGTATTACGTTGTGGAATCCGGAAGCTTATCAATTCTAGCAATACCGGACTATCAACTAAATCATTTAGAATTTTATATAGAAATACCAAGTCAGAGAAAATTCTTCTGTCGGACAATTTGAGCATATTCAAATCATTTAAAATAGTGTTGTAGTTCAACATATTAGCTGGAATACCCATTTTAAAATTTAGAAAACGTAAGAATTTGTTTTGAATTCTTTCAATAGCTTGAACATGTATACTATAATGTGGATTCCAGACGGGAGAATTGTACTCAAGTTGACTTCTAACATAGGCAAAATATAACAGTTTAATACACTTTATATTGTTAAAATTTCTAGTAAGCCTAGTTATAAATCCCAACATTTTTAAGCCCTTATTAGAGATTTCTGTTATGTGGTTAACAAATGAAAGATTTGATTGAAAAGTGATGCCTAAGTCTTTAATTTGTGTTAATGTCTGAAGGGCATTGTTATCAATGTTGTAATTGTAAATCACTGGATTTTTTATTCGAAAAAATCTAACTATTTGACATTTTGAGATATTTAGGTAAAGTCTATTTTCATTACACCAAATTAATAATTTATTGATATTATCTTGAAGAATGTTGCAATGGTGAATATTTTGAATAATTCTAAAAATTTTGAGGTCATCAGCAAAAAGTAAAATGATTACATCATAAAATATTTTTGTAAGATCATTTATAAACAAGATAAATAAGATTGGACCAAGGTGTGAACCCTGTGGAACTCCACTTGTTGCATAAATTATTTCCGACAGAGAGGATTTTATTCTAACAATTTGTTGTCTTCCAGTAAGATAGCTTTCAAACCAGGCTAATATATTGCCACGTATACCAAGTTTTTCTAATTTCCAAATGAGAATTTTATGAGAAACTTTGTCAAAGGCTTTACTAAAATCAGTATAAATAGAGTCTACTTGTTTTTTTTCTTTGAAAGCATTGGTTATAAAATTTTCATAAATAATTAAGTTGGACAAAGTACTTCTACCTGGCATAAATCCAAACTGGTGAGGTGATATTATAGGTTTTATTTGTGATAAAAGTTTGTCAAGTATCAGACTTTCAAAGAGTTTCGGTATGGTGGATTGAATGCATATTGGTCTGTAATTACAAACATCACTTTTATCACCTTTTTTGAAAATTGGAGTTAAATAACTAATTTTCCACCTATCGGGAAAAATTCCACTGGATAAAGATAGGTTAAAAAGTTTGGTTAATGGAAGAGCAATTACTTTGATACATTCTTTGATAAATATTGTTGGGATATTATCTGGCCCAGCAGATTTGTGGATATCTAAGGATTTCACTTTAGTAATTACATCAGAGATACTTATGGTACACTGTGAAATATCAAGAGTTTCATCTAGAGTTATTGTTGGATTAGGAGCATTATTTGAGTCTGTTGTATAAACACTTTTAAAAAATTTTGCAAATAAGTTAACAATACCATTAGTATTATTGCTGTGGTTGCCATTTAGGTGCATAATGCTCGGGAAATCAGAATCATCTTCTTTAAGAGATTTCGAGTATTTCCAAAAATAACTAACATTATTTATTATGGAATTTTGAATTTCATTTATATAGTTACGGTAGCAGGTCATAGACATTTTTTTACACGAAGTTCTTAAATCTTTAAATTCAATGTAATCAGAATATTTTTGAAATAATTTATATTCTTTATGTTTAAGTTTTTTGGTGACAAGTAGATTTATAAGTTCTTTGGAGTACCATTTTGGATAGGTATTTGGCTTACATTTCATGGTTGGTATATACATGCTAATAGCATTTTCCACAACAGAATAAAATTTATTGGTAGCTGTGTTGATATCATCATATTGCACAGATGACCAATCAAAAGAGACAAGATAATTACAAATTTGCTCATAATCAGTTCTGAAAAAATTTTTGTAACTGAAAGACAGTTTACAAGTATTAACATGTACATTAGAAATAATAACTTCCAGTGGAGGATGATAAGTGTCAATTGGCACCAGCGGCTCACTACATTCTTCAATTACTAGTGACTCTAAATTAGAAAAACATAAGTCTAGAGTACGATTATTTTCATTTGGTATAGTATTTGCCTGATTCAGACCTAAGAATAACGCCATGTCTAGAATAATGCGTTCCGACTCACTAACACAGATATTATTGTCACTGTTCACCCAGTTCACTAACATATGTTAACAATAAGCAAGAAAAAAAGGAAGGGAGAAATAAAAAGAGGCAAGTGAATCAAGAAGAAACAAGATGAGGCAAGGAGAAGTAAGAAGAAAAGAAAAGAGACCAAAAGAGCGAAGAAGACAAGAGCAATAAGTACCAAGACGAATCAAGAAGAGATAGTCAGAAGTACTAAGAGACAAGCAATGAGTGAACAACAAGAGACAAGAAAAGGCAAGAAGAGTTATTAAAAGGAAATATGCCATCACGAGACAAGAAGAAGCCAGAAGAAACAAGAAAAGACGAATAGAACCAAGAAGAGGCAGAAAGAAGTAAGAAAAGGCAAGTAGAAGCGAGACGAGGTAAAAAGAAGAAAAAAAGTTATAGGGTATTTATTAAACATTCAAGAACACACAAAAAAATCAAACTAAATAATTAAAAATTCAAAAAGTTACAGGGTGTTGTAGTGGGGGGTCTCAAAAAGGCGCGCCCTGGTTAACACGATTGCAACCCTCCTAGTAATAAAAAAAAAAACGAAATTAATTCTCAATGAAAACAAATGCTTTCGCAAAATGGCGGCTGTCTGAAATAAAAAGGCAGTTTTTTGACTTTTCAGAATTTTTTAAAAATAGTAAAAAATGAAATATTATTATAGTTCTGGTAGGGGCGACAGAGTAATGTATAGAGAAGGCTCACACCAAATTTCATGTAAATTGGTTCAGTAAAACTTGAGATATCGTGTCAACCGTCTCGAAAAAAGTCGTTTCGAGAAAATGCGTTTTAAGTTTTGTTCTATTCAACACTAAAATGGTTAAAACTTGAAGATAATTCGAATTTCAGAAAATTCTTTAAAGGAGATATTTTTGAATTGATAAACTGTAGAAATACGAAAAAAAAAAATTTTTTCTATTTTAGAATACCCCCTTAAGACGTTCATGTAACATGTATCTTTTGAGGTTTTATGAAAGAAAACATTTCACATGCTAGAAAGATTTGTCATGAACATCTGTACTGCACACTGTATATTTAGTAGGTGTTTGTATTTATTAATAAGCTTGACGTGACAAGGTGACTCAACAAAGCCAATCAATTATTAACTGAAAGCATATTATATACATAAACAACCAAAACCAAATGGTAAGTTAATATCTCTCGTAAATAATACAGTGGAATTGCCACTCAAAACAACACGAAAAACCCCCACCCATAGAGCTGTGATGCTTTATTTAACAAAAAGACTTGTTGAAATCGCTGATTGGATTATGAACATTGACTACTATTGCAAACTTCACACAGTCTAGTCTGGAGGTCACGTGTTTCAAAGGTCGCACCTTTAATTCCCGCCAGATGGCGTAAAATGAAAACTTTAAAAGTGTGATAGGTAGATATTTAATTAAACACCGTATTGTACTCACGTTTCGAAAGCAATTTATAAAATAGTTACTGCGTAATAGATTTTATGTTTGCTTGGTGCACAGGTCTACAACAAAAATGCTGTCTGGATGTTTTCAACTGATTTCTATGTATTTAGGTGTTCTGAAAACTAGAAAAATACTCAAAAAATTCCAGAACGTCGGGTTATTTTGCAAAACGGTATACTTATATATACAGATATACATAGTATATATGCTGTGAGTTCTGACAATAAACATTTCGTTGCTAAACCATTCATCCGATTGCGATGAAACTTTGGGGATATGTGTGCAAGCCCGCAGTGGTTTCTGTATACAATAGTGAGCTCTGGCATCATGAAATTACGAAAAATGAATTAATTAAATAAAAATGAATCGCAGAAACGTATGTACGCGCATAACTTTTGAACGACTGCACCAAATTGGATAATTCTTTTTTTATGTTCGTTATTGTCAAGAAAAGATTTATATAATACTACTGGTGAGCTCTGGCATTATAAAATTTGTATAAAAAAATTGCAATAGGTGACACGCGAGCAGTGAAGACTGAATGTACTGGGACTGAATGTATGGAATGTGGGAGGGGGGAGGGGAACTCGAGTAGGGGGTTCGAGGAAGGAGGGGAGGGGAACTAGGGATCGGGGAGGGTAACCTGAACTTTTAGGCAATAACAAAGACTGCAAAGACTGCAAACAAATCGTTAAAAGCATTTCAAGCTTTAGGTTGCCTAATGAGTTTAAAAGTACATTTTCTTCATTCCCACCTAGACTACTTTCCAGAAAATTTAGGATATGTGAGTGAAGAGTAAGGTGAACAATTTCACCAAGACATTAAGGAGATGGAAAAAAGATACCAGGGAAGATGGAGCATCTCAATGATTGCAGACTACTGTTGGACGCTTCAGAGAGGCCTTCCAAATGCTTCCTACAAGCGAAAATGTACCAAAAGGAGTATCACTGGGAAAAAGAAATGTGTTTAGTGCTTACTAATCAATGTTTTTAGATAAAAAAATAAGTTTTGTTACGCAATTATAAATTAATAATTTTTTGAGTCTTTTATCTTTTATTTTAAGATGATAACTTGTTTCATAGATACCTACTTTGTCAGAAAACGTGACGTTCTGTGACAAAATGAAAGTCATTTTCGGATTCAGCACACCCAACAACATAAGAATTACGCAAAAAAACCGAAAGAGCTCTCAATTTTTATTTTTTTGTAGACGTGTGTTATTAAGTAAGTAACAAACTTAAAATAAATTAGAAGTCTACTACAATAAAGGAAATATATTACTATTTGGGCTCGTATACTTTTCCAGCGCTTTAAACTTATTTATTAAGGCCCGGTATTCCAACTTTCTTTCGATATCATCATTACATACTATAAAATGAAGTCGCTCAAAATGTATGTGCGCATAGATCTCTTAAACTATGCAACGGATTTTCATGCGGTTTTCACCAATAGATAGAGTGATTCAAGAGGAAAAAACATTAATTACTAGTATATGAAATTCCCTCTGGAGAAAAAATATTTATCATGAACCGTAAAACAAGCAAGAAAAAAAAATATTATTTTAAAATTTATTATTTTTAATATTTCATTGAGATGGTATTTATGTGAGAAGTAGGTACATAAGTGAGAAGTTGGTACTTAAGTGAAAAGTAGATACTTAAGTGAGAAGCATGTACTTTAGTAGATGTAGGTTCTTAAATGAGTATTAGGTACCAAAGTGAGAAGTAGGTACTAATCTGAAAAGTAGATTCTTATGTGAGAAGTAGGTACATAAGGGAGAAGTACGTTCTTAAGTGAGAAGTTGGTACTAAAGTGAGAAGTAGGTATTTAAGTGAGAAGTATAAACATAAGTGAGAAGTAGGTACTTAACCACTGGAGCGCTTTTTGCCACAACATGACACTATTTAAAATACCTCTGATTGCTTTGCTGCCAATTTTGGCGAATTTATCCTTATTTGTAAGTAATTATTATTAGTTATTTGTTTTGGGGGTGTTATGCCGTATTGCGCTAGATGAGTTTATTGGCTATGTAGAACTATAATCAGTTTGAATGTCTCTATATTAAAATTAGGAGGTATGACTTTTTTTAATGTGAGCGGAAAATATTCAAAACGGTCTCCACAAAAATTTCGAGCAATCGGAGAAAAATGTTTTAAATTGCGCTGCCGCTCCAGTGGTTAAGTGAGAAGTAGGTATTTAAGTAAGAAGTAGGTACTAAAGTGAGATGTAGGTACTTAATTGAGAAGTAGATACAAAATCAAAGTGCCTACATACTCACTTTTTAAATAAAGCCTCTCAACCCTTCAAGTGAAAATCGGAAGGGTTCCGGATACGGTCGCTCCAGACCCACAGTGGCAGCTCCTTTGAAAGTGTACCCCATACATCTCCGGGTTACGAATGAATATTTTAGCAAAATCTATAGAACACATACGCTCCCTCCACTGTCGATATTTCATTCTAAACTTTTCCTGTGGAATTTTCTCCTCGAAACTTTTCCCGGGCGGATTACTCGCGGACATACCCTTTCTTGGGAACGATATTTAAATTTTCCGACCGACTAACTTCCGTTGAGGTGCCACGTTCATGAAAGAAGACAATAAATTGCGCTTTACACACAGTTGTTCTCGAGTTATAGTCGGAAAGGAATATTCAATTTTCACCCCATGTACTCTACACGATCTGCCATAACATCTGCATTCCAATATATCAGAATATGAAAACACTTTAACAACGGAAGTAATTCGAAGTACATTTCCACACACCTTTATAGAGAAACTCAAAACAATGTTCGACGATTTGTGATTATTTAACACTGACAGCCTAACTAAAAAACCCCATTAAATTTTTTTTCAATTGATAACCGAGCGTGGATTTGAAAACATTACTAATAAAAAAATTGTTCATGGAAAGAAATACACATTGTTTACACGGCCTGAGGGGGTAGTTTATCTCATATTAGTCCAGTCAATGAATGGCCCAAAAGGAGATGTAGAGTGCGTGAGCAGGAACCTAAGCGATTCCTTCAGAAACTTGTTTAGGGTGCTTAGAATGTGAACATACTAAAAGTCCTGACGTCTAGGTGGTGAGCTAGGGGGGGGGGGGGGGAGTGGGGAGAGAAGGTCCCAATTTTCGGGTTTCTTTTTTTAGAATACGTTAATACAACTTTTATTATTTACGTAATTTTCGAAATCCCAGCCGTTTTTGAGTTACATGCTCCACAAATGGAGATATTTTGGAAAAAAATCATTTTACCTCACATTTTCATCAAAGATTTTTTCATATCGTCTAAAATATTAATCAAAGAAAGAAATTTATTTGAAAGAAGCTGTAAAGAATTTCATTCCCTTTTAGAATATATGTACACATGCAAATTAATCTCCAACCAGTAAATATTTACAGTAACTTTAAATTTTTTTAGTAAAATGTCGTCATTTTCAGAAAAAGCTATTTTTATCTTATTTCTTGTTACTGACACACCACTTTCGTTTGTAACAGATTGTGGGACTTGTACTTGAATATCATTTATGTTCAGAGTTCCCAAAACAATTAGTTTAATGACTCTAACTTTTAGTGGACATTCTGTGGAGAACCACATTGATGCGATCATTCAAAAGCCGAGGAGGCATAACAGGAGGCAGAGGTGTTTCGCACAATGTACCTACTCAGCAAGAGGTTAGTTGGTATGAGCGTAATTCATGAGATTTGCACTTGTTGTTCAAGTGCTGAAAAGGTAATGAATGCGATAGTGTGCTTGACATTCTCAAACATCAAGTTGTCCCGCAAAGATCAGACATTCCCAATATCTTCTGTCAGCTCGTCGATAAAAAATCCCCATGATGAAAAGGTAACAGTTGACCCAACATTGCTGTTTTAGCGGATGTGTAAAGCAAAGTGTCAGACAGAAGTGTTTTCGACATCCACATTTGCCAATTACACAATCCTTGGTGCAGCGGCTAAATATCATTTTCAGAAGGACCTCCGGTGCTGGTAGATCATCTATTGTAATTGGCAACAGGGTATCTCCTTCGTGTTTCCACCCCCATTCTTCAGAGGGCAGCTCAATCCCGAGCCACTGCTGAACTTGTTGGTAGGTATACCTCCTTCCTTGACTGGACTTTATGTACGACTGTTTTGTATTTTTTTATTAATGATTTCTGAACGAATTTTGGATTTTTCCAACGTATTTTAAATGTCTTGTATATTTTATTTTTATTTTTGAATATATCGTAAAAACAAGAACCGTTTTAGAAACTAGATAAAATTACCTTTTAGATTTAGATTTTTGTTTGTGTTTTTTTTTCTTGAAATTTATTTTTATGACAGAACTCACTGGGGAGTGGAGAGTTTTGAGCTGCTTCATATAGTTAATAGTTTATTATTTTGTTCAAAATAAATCTATTATATTTCATTGAAATAGCGTATTTCATCTTCCTTGTGTACAAATTTACTTTCCATTTTTGTTCCACACATTAAAACATGTTTATTCTACAAAATAAATGAAATATATTTTACCAGTTCATTATTTATGCACGTACATGGTTCAAGTAGCAAAATCTAATTTTGCTACTTGAACTCTATTCAAGTAGTTAGGTTGAATGACATCACCAATATTGGAGATAGTTTGGAGCTGGAAAGAAGTTTTGGGAAGGAAGATGGGAGATTCAATTTCTGAATGCAGATTTTTCACGAGGCGATACTGTAAGTAAATATATTCCTATCACGTTTGTTGTAACCCATCATGTGTATATGATAAAACTAGTTATTCTATATAGTTACATGCTTGTAAAATCGCACCATGAGTTCCTTAATGTATAAACTCTATTAACTGTTATTTTTAAGTACTTACTTAGTTAAAAACATGTCAGTCGTTTATCATGTCCTCTTTTTAAATGAATGTCTATATTTGAAAACAAAATGGTAACTCTTTCGCATTTGAGTAAAATCATCTTTTTATTACATGATGAGTAAGTGCTTGTGGAATACTATGAATATTTAATGAAATGATTAAAATTTATTGACTAAGAAAATTCAAATATATCCTTATGGAATTCCACCATGATTTATCAGTTTCAAATACAAAAATAGTATTCTAAGGCTTATATCCCATAACAAACTTTTTGATTAATAACATGGCTAAGTAAACACAAGTTAAGTTGAGGAAATCATAAAAATTACGAAGCAACGCCAACACAACAACATATAGTCAATAAACATGAAGATGAGGAAATGGACAATTATGAAGATGAGGTATACAAACATGAAGATGAGGAAATAATAAAAATTTCGAAGCAACGACACCAACATAACAACACACATTCAATAAACATGAAGATGAGAAAATCAACAAAAATCTTCATATTTTTTAATTTTTTTCTATTATTATTAACTTAAAAGAAATATAATATTTCGCTTTCTTAACTTAAATACAGAGCATATAAAGTATAGTAGTACAAGTACAGAAGTAATATTTTTAATTTTGTTCCAGCATCTTAAGTTTAAATAGTTTTTTTTAAAGGTTTTCATATTCTTTTACGTTTTTAGGTTATCTGGAAGGAGATTATATATGTGAACTCCCTCGTGGCCAATTCTTTTCTTGCCACTTTCAGTCTTGACAGTATTTTTGTACAATTTATTGTGTTGTCTAGTATAATGTTCGTGTACTTGTGATGTTTTTATAAATGTTGTGTTTGTGTGTATAAGTCCATTTTGTATTTTGTAGATTGAAAGACATATTACATATGTTGTATTCGTACAATGTTCTTATTTTCAAAAGGTTCATTTCCTGGTGTAGTTTTTTTGTGGTAGAGTCTGGGTTATAGTTGAAGAGTTTTTTTTAATACTTAGTTCTGTATTATTATTATTATTTACGAACACGAAGATGGGGAAATCATAAAAAAAAATAAGTAACTCCAACGCAATAACTTACAGTTGACATGAAGAAAGAAACATAAGGAAATCATAATTTGTTTCTTTGTTAATTTTTCTTTATTCATTGCTTTGAATGGTTACATCATTTACGGATTTTTCATCCACCATGCTAGGCTCATGCCCGTGTTATGGTGGTAGAATAAAGCAATCCAGTCGAAATTTGAGTCGAAATTCAACTACCTGGGCTCCATTCTGACAGAAAACAATGAGGATCCAGCAGAAATCAGAAGGAGAATCACAGCAGCCAACAAAACATACTTCTCTTTGCTGCCAGTGTTTAAGTCACGTAGTGTCCACAGAAAAACCAAAATAACCATAATAAGACCATTGTTAGAACTGTATTGACATATGGATGTGAGGCGCTGACACTGACGGTAAAGATGGCTAAAATGCTGGATACTTTTGAAAGAAAAGTGCTGAGAAGAATATGTGGACCCGTCAAAGAGGGTGAACAGTGGCGCATCTGGCACAATACAGAATTGTATGATATATATAAGGCACCTAGCATCTCAACACATATGAGACTTCTCAGGCTGAGATGGGCTGAGCATGTACAGAGAATGCCGGATACACACGTCCCAAAAAGAATTTTGACTGGACACCCAGGTGGAAAGAGAAAAGTGGGAAGACCCAGACCGAGGTGGGAAGACGAAGTAAGAGGGGATGCAGCACAGCTTCTCCAGGTACCAAATTGGAAGTCAGCCGCTGAGGACAGGAGGAGTTGGAGGCGACTGTTGCAGGAGGCCAAAGCTCGATATGGGCTGTAGCGCCATCGAAGAAGAAGAAGAGTCGAAATTTGAGTTGAGTTTGCAGTTACATATATCTAAAAGTCCCTTTGTCTGGTACAATTCTCGGATTACTATAAACCCTGCCAAATCAATTCCAATGCAGAAAATCTTGTAATAAATTTAACAAAATGTTGATTATATCTGGGTCACTGCTAGGATATTTAAAAATGTCATACTAATGTACCGAACCGTTATGCCTCTAGGTGTAACTCTATAGCATAAGTAAAATGATTTGATTTATGGTGATCATTCGAATATTGCTTAACAAACTACAGCTCGCCTCGGAATAGGAATCCATAGTGAGGGGTGTAAATATACTATTACTAGCTGACCCGACAAACATTGTTCTGCCACATAAATTATTTCTAGTTTTGGTTGTTAAATGAAAAATAACGAATGTATTGTAAGTGTTTGGGGATGGGATCTATGACAAGAAGAGGAATGGAGCGCTGTAGACGATGACCGCCGATAAAAGCAAAAAAAACAACTAAAGTAGGAATATGAAATAGAAAAAATCAATATGAATTTCGAAGAGCAATTGAGTGTACGATATTTTTTGTCAGTCCATCTTTAGCCAACACAAATAAGCTCGATGGTTTGCCCACGCAAGAACATGATGCCGAATTAAATATCAAAATGACGCGACGCTTCTCGTGAATGTCTTGCGCATGTGTGGATGAAAGTTTGATGGGGTGGACGTAGTGCCATCTGTCATTCAACAACATAAATAATTTCGTTCTGTTTGAAATACGAAAGACGGTTAAATTTGTTCAAACAAAAATACTAAAATCGCGATTAAAAAATGGGAGGGTGGAGGTAGGAGGATAAAAATGTTAGGTTATAAATATTTTTTGATGTAAAATAAAAAAAAAATACAAAAAAACACCCTAATCACCTAGCGGTTTGTAATATACTCTAAAATCATACCTCTCTCTCTCTGGTTTCAATCGTGGGATTGGTTTGCAGCAATTTCATCTATACGTTTCTTCCACTCTTCCCTGTCTTGTGCGGCTCTTTTGAAGTCTGCATATGATGAGCAGCGCACGTCCACCAGCAGGTCCTCCAGGTACTCTCGGCGTGGGCGTCCTCTACCTACCAAACACAAATAAAAAATTTCATATAAATCGGTCAAGCCGTTTCATAGGAGTGCGACCACAAACACCGTGACACGAGATTTTTTTATATAACATATTATTT
Source organism: Limnephilus marmoratus (assembly GCA_917880885.1). Taxonomy (NCBI): domain Eukaryota; kingdom Metazoa; phylum Arthropoda; class Insecta; order Trichoptera; family Limnephilidae; genus Limnephilus; species Limnephilus marmoratus. Next base: position 15,025,257 of record OU862917.1, on the reverse strand, counting down.
GTCTTTAAAAGTAATTTAATTAAAACAAAAAACTAAAAATAAAAACACTGAAGGACTCGTAGTGCGAAATATTTAAATAAAACTATGTAGAGAGCTTACTCCTTGCAGCTTCCGTACAAGGCCCTCCGTCATTGACTAGGAAGGAATACAGGGCATTTTTCAGAAGGTGGATAACGTCAGTTCTGCATTGAAATATTACTCTGAACAAAAGTATCAGGGACGCAGAATGAATGGAGGGTGGTTTAAGAAATTCCCTCCAACTTAGTTTAATCTCTCGGCGGCCGTAGGGCTATTTGTAAAAAGGATTTAATTTCAAAAATAATATGTCAACACAAGTTATCAAGGATGGCATCGCATCTGTACTCTTCATAAGCTCATTATTAATGGTGCCATGCATCAGAATAAGATATAAGCCGACGTCCAGAAGTTTTATAGGGATTTAACTGGAAATCTTTCGAGGGAGCCCATTTGTTTAAATATTCTTATTTACATTTCTGTTAAGGATTTAGGATGACTGCAAATCAAAGGCTGTATTTTTCTGTGTTCAGGCGGGATACCCTTTTCTCGGCAAATGAATAAATGACAGTTCTGTGAATACCTGATTTTGAGACACGATATCTTCAGAACGCCTAACGTGATTTTTAATATTGTTTTATTTGCTGCAGCATTAGTGGAATGAGAATCCTTTTACCATACTCTAATAGCTTAAGATGAATATATACGTGAAACCCTATTTTGATACTATTCTGATTAATCTTTACGACGAATCGGCTTACAGTATAAATATCAAAAAATATGCTACGGTTAAATCGAAGCTTTTACTAGCTTTTCTATGTATTGGAATTACAATAAAATTGTTATTTACGTAACAAAAAATATAAGCGTAAACCACCAAAAAAAATGTTTTTTCATGACTTAACTATGAAGTAATACAAAAAATAATTTTAAAAAAATACCCCTCTATGGCTAAGACTATTTTTGAGGTTTTCCATATTCTAACTTTTTTTCGTTCTTGTAAAATTATGCACAAAATAATTAAAAACCACTTTTTCGCTTACTAGCCTCGTGCAAACAGCGCTCGATTTTAAAATTTTGCAGGCATGAGATTCGAAATATTTCTAGCGTTTATATTCCTCTTAAGGTGATACACAAGATTAATAATTTTTGTTTGTTCAAAACTCACATTTTAATAATTTCCGGCGAATTCGTAACTATAATAACTTTTTTTATTTCCATGCCGCACAAGGGATGCGAGTTATTTTTCTTTTAGATTAATAAAAACAGTACCTTGCCATTAATATATTTTACGTACAACGATTTTAAAACTTCAGAACCCGTTTTTTAACTATAAAGTTAGCGGTAAGCACTAGAGTTTATTTTTCTAGACGATGAATTAATAACTTCGGGAGGACAACACGGAGATACATTTTAAATATTTGTAACACGTTCTTCAGAATTAATTAAAATGAACGCGGCAGAAAGGTCCGATCTCCAGAACTGCTAGGGTGAATTCGAACGTACGTTCGTCCAATACACCGTGACGCGGCGGATATTTGTTTACACACTTTCTTCACTTGCGTTGTTAAGATTCCCACATTATTTTTCTTCTTCTTCTTTTCTTTAGTACGGCAAATTCGACAAGTAGTTGTATCCAATACACGGGTCGCGAGTCGCAATTTGTATACACGGCTTCTTTACTTACGTCGTTATGATTCTGACTATATTTTAGGGTGTATTATCGTCTTAAATCTGTTCAGACTTGGTCTTTTTGCTCAAAATGATTCATTTTCCATTCAGGTTTTTAACCCTCCGTCAGGCGCAACTAATCTGTGAGATGAAGTGATCTGTTATTTTTGTGCCAAAGGGTAAATATCGGGGCGTGGCCTCCTGACTTTTCCTCTTACCACCACTAACATTTTAGAAAAAAAAAATAATTTAATGGAAAAGTCTGTTTTGACCTGTTTTTCTATGACATAATCTCACAGATTAATTGCGCCCGACCGTGTTAGGTTTTGCATTGCGCCCGACGGAGGGTTAAATGAGCGCACCATGAATGGTTAGAAAACTTTGAAAATTAGAAAAAGTCATAAAAGGTGTAATTTATTTCCTACTTTTGTCGTAAACCATTGCAATACTGAGAGTAAAAGACGATATACATTAAAAGCATAGTTAGCCAACCTCTGCCATAGTCGACTTAACCAAGTATGACCGCTTGAAATGTCATTTACTTTTGTAATAAGGGTGAAATACTCTATAAGACATTCACATTAAATAAATTAATTAATTTTTATCGTTCTGCAAATGAAACCTTTAAGAGATTTTAGATTTTCGTTAGATAAATTCTTCTTCTCTGTGTGCCGTATCAGGTCCCCCGACGTTGGCGATCACTATTGAAAATGTCTCTGTCTTGCGCTGCCCGGAATAGCTCCTCCACACTTCTAATGCCGGTCCACTCTCGTATATTACGCAGCCAAGACATTTGTCTCCTACCAGGCCCTCGGAAACCCTCAATCTTGCCTTTCAATATTAAATGGAGCAAGTGATACTTCTCCCCTCGAAGTATATGACCCAGATATGAAATTTTTCTGATTTTTATTAATGTTAGCAGTTCTCTATCTGCTCTAGCCCGCCTGAGAATTTCTATGTTGGTGATCATGTCGGTCCATGGGATCTTGAGCATTCTCCGGTGAAGCCACATTTCAAAAGCCTCTAACCTGTTCATGGTATTTACTTTCAAGGTCCATGTTTCACATCCATAGAGCAAGACCGACCACACATAACATTTTAGCATTCTCTGCCTTAGTTTTAAGCTGATATTGTCATTGCAGAAGAGGGATTTCATTTTAATGAACGCAGTTCTTGCTGCTTCAATTCTGCATTTAACCTCTACATCTGGGTCAAGAGTCTCTGTGAGAATACTGCCGAAAACTACTACTACTACATACATTAATGAAGTTTATTACCAAACCTTTCATGCCCAAATGACCTATAAATATTATATTTTTGGTAATTTTGTTATTGTACATACATATTATATTTACATGCAAGGTGTTAAGAGAAGTAGACGCCTAACCCTAAAGAACAACCTCAATTATCCAATGAAATGGATTTATACAAACTAAATAAAATATAAAATTAGTTGATAGTCCGATTTTGCTTGAAGTGATAGGCTTCCGGATTCTACTACGTAATACTAGAAGTCAGGATTAATTTCAGTGCAGTAATTGTGGGACTAACGAAATGTATTCCTCTTTGCCCAGAATACTAATGGAGGGAAACAATTACACCAAGTCAGTGGACATCTTCAATTTGTGTAAACAAATATGAAATATTGTTACTGCGGCAGTTTAGTTATGTACAATAAATACTGTATATTTCTTACTATTCATATGTAATGTAAAAGCCCCGACAAGGGGCGTAAATAAATAAATAAATAAAATAATAAAAATTAAATGAAAAATTAAAATTAGAATGTCACCGGACACCAAAAAGTTATCTACATATCTTACTCCAATTTATTCCAGAAATCACTGGTTAAAGTAACTTAGGTACTTCTCTTAACACCTCGTATTATGTATTGTGTACAATATATTATTATATGCAACGTTTATAGTTTCGGATTTATTATTCGTGACACTTATGGAAGGAAAGGTTCAAAATTATCTTCTAAAAAAAATTAACACCTTCCAAAAGGTATATCGTTATGTCTTCGGTAGTGTTATTTCCTTTAAATATGAGTAGGTAGGCATATTTAAGTTGATCCGCCGTCTAATCGATTAGCCCCGGCCACCGCGACTGACTTCCCATGGGTTATTCGTTTATAATGACTTTTTAAAAATTGACGAGTCACATTTTGTAATTCCACCTTCTTTAGCAGTAACTGCAGGTAGCAACAACTCTGTATCTAATGCGATAGTAGGTATTTATAACAAGGTATAAGAGATGATAAGTGATATCTCGGTAAAGAGTCATAACTACTTACTGCAAATAGAGCGCAATACGAATTCACTTATCCAGAACACACCTTTTTGAAATTTTTTGATAAAGAGGAACGCAAAAGCCAAAAATTTATAAATTCTTAACGTTCCTTATATGACCACGAATATAGATAATAGGCATAAAAATCGATTTGAGTCGCAGAATAGGGTCGAGTGGTTAGAGCAGAGTCCCGTCGAGGATATTATCCAGGGTTCAATTTCTAGATGCGACCGTATCTGGGATTCAATTTAGGAGGCGGGTATGGGTACCTTCGTACCGAAAACCATTTATTGGATAACGAACACCTCCGCCGTCTACCCAAGTGGCTCTCTACGCTTGGTGATTTAACAGGGTGAGATTTGTCTAGATCTTTACGGCGAATGCGTTTGCCCACTTACAAAGTGGTGAACCGGATCTGGAGAGACTGGTTAAGGGAGACCTAACCTAGATCTCTCCAGCTGGACTCTCTCAATTGGTCGGCTTAATGGATTCATACGTCCGTCAGTCCTGGACACATTGATCCCCAGATTCCTACCCACTTCTCATACCTTTTTCCTTCCCAGAACTTCCTCTCCGTACTATCCCTACAAATACCCTCCACACAGCATACCAGAAGAAACTTGTTTTCCTCAGGGCGTCCTGTGTGGAGCTAGATTAAAAAAATATATCTTTTCTCATTTTCCTGTTTAAAATTTTTGTTTGAGGGTCGCTAATATTGAAATTTGAGGTTTTATTCACAAAGTTTAAAAAAAAATAATAATTGATATTTAAGAAAATGAATATAATGTGTCTTAGTCGAAGTATGGTACAGTTAAATATGACCGAAGGGGATAGGGTCGGATTAGCTTAGTTATACAAAAATATATATATATCGTTCTAAATATCAAATTAAAATATTAGTTTTGCTTCCCATATCTTAATAATAATAAATGATAATATTACAGTTGCATTCCCACATCGGTAGCGTAATGCGTTTTTAATGTTGTACTGTTTTGTCAAGGTGGTACGATTAATAATAATGTTGTTGTATTATCCATGGTAAGCAATATAAACGAAACCATGAGAACAAAAATTATGTTGCTCGTATGAATTTTTTTGCTACTCCTAATGTTCAGTCTTAGTATATTTTTGTTGAGACTCGAACAGACATGATTTTAAAAAAAATGATTTATTACCTTGGGTCAGGGTAACTATTTGATATATCATACTATTATTTACACTCAGAAGTTCGGCCGACACAAAATAATGTTAATTTGTCATGCTTCCGATTCTCAGCAAGAAGTCAAGTATTATTCTGCTGCTGAGAGCTACGTTGTGACTTGTCTTTCTGATATATGCGTCGTTTATGAGAAAGAAAGAGAGGCTACAACGGAGGTTTCAGGGCAATGGCTTTAACTTCTCCACCCACGTTCCCAACCGCCCAAACCCTAAAGTGCCTTCGTAACACAGAAGGACTTAAATGGAATTAATAAGCGTTTTTTAGTGTTGTTAAGGGTCATAATCGCTCGATTATGACCCTTAAATTAAGGGCGTTAAGGGCGTTTATGATCTTAGCCTCTTTTGATGCAAAGGGTGTTATTTTTAATCCCGTTTGGAATTAGATTTTTTTTATCTATGAATGATGACTGAAAAATATTTGGGTCGGATTTGCGTCAAGGAAATTAATTGGAGAATATTTCATGTGAATAAAAATTAATCTGTTATGCTTGAGCGTGAATTTTATTGTATAAAATTAATTCGAAAATCTTGGCGTTATAAATATACTCGCTGACCCGGACACGCGTTTCTGTGGCTAACAAAATGCAAGGCATCTACTGGTTGGTTACCCAACCTTTATAACCAACGCCATCTATTAATTTGCATACAAATCAAATCCACACAGCCCGCTTGCTAGCCCGCTCCCTTTATGTATTATATATTTCAACCAATTTATACAAAACCTTGACAAATTATATAACTATACCTTCCTCATAAATCACTCTATCGTTGATGAAAACCTCATGAAAATTCGTTCATTAGTTTTTGAGTTTATCCGAACAGACAGACTGACGCGCCGCAGGACTTTAATTTATAATATGTAGAGATTATAAATATAATCCTGGAATCAAAAAAAATTTAAATCGTTTCATTAATTGTTTTTCAGACTGAGAACCTACTTATTACCTGACTTGGTTCTTTTTCGTTTCCACTTTAATAGTGTTTAACATTTTAACACAAGGTAGACCATTTTTATCTGAACACCGCACAAGTCTAAACTGCTCCCAACCGTCTGAAACCAGAGAGTCTAAGGCATTTTCAATGTTAGGGGGGAGGTATGTTGTAATGGGAGGGAAATACGGCTGAAACTATTTCATGCATTGTTTCAATTTGTGATGGTATTTCTCTATGGCCATTCTGAGAGTAACTACCACTCTGTTTACTACACAACGGAGTTACCATTAGCTTCACATCTATTAGCGTAAGTGGAAATATTGGACAAAATAAAAGCCTTGTGCCTTACCAGTTTGACTGTGAATTAACTACTGTAGGTAACTATGGATTAGCCGGTTTAGCTTTAGTTTTTAGGTGTGAAAAAACAAAAAAAAAATCATAGTGTGCAATTCACCCGCGGTAGAAGTGACACCTTAAAACTAAAGTAGACAAGATAGGGGAGACCACCAAGCACTTTTTTTTATCAATGTGAAGGATGATTTCATGTTTTTATCGTTCCAGTGCACCTTTTCCTATACATTTGGCCATCTTATTAATATTTCTGTTTTATTCTTCGGAAACGCTAGATGTTGCTTCCTTTAGTGTTTTATTTTGCCTGTTCATCTTGGAGTGGCTTTAAGAGCGGATATTTCTTAGGATTAGATCTTTCAGGTGGTCAGGTTCTTTATACCACTACATAAAAGGAGACTTGCGTTGGACTGTGGATATATCGTATTGTATTGGAACCGAGTACCCGCAAATTTAATAAATATTTGATTGCTTTCTCATTCTCTTGAAGGCTAAATCCTACAGGTGTAAATGTTTGTCTCTTTTTGGTGTCGCTCTTTTCCGTTTCGTCGAATTTTAAAACACGGTGCTATAGAAGTTTTCACTTCAAAAATCAAAATATCTAATTAAGAAACTCTTGCAAATACTGTCTTGTAATAATGATCATACATTTTCACTGGAAATTTAGAGGCTGCAAACATAAGAAAAGATGAAAAGAGATTGATTAGGGTCTTCGGTAAACGTCGTCGTAGCGTTGCAATAGGGAGCTCAAATAATATTCTGATCACGATATTACAGTGCACTCTTACTTCACTGTGCATGCTTCCTTATGTCTAGAACATTACCCACAGGTGTACATGTTCTTGCGGAGAGTTCGAAATAAGGTATTTTTCACTACCGTACTGCAGCGGTGGAAGCAAGGAGAGGGCGTATTTGCACGAATTGTTCATTCTCCTCTACCGCCCAATAGTCATCTCGCCCGTCTTCTCTAAATACATGGCTCAGGAACCTGACCTGTTTCTGTATTGCTAATACCCTTCAATTCGTCCACATACTTCCCTACCTTCCTCTTCCTCATCTCCATTCCCTCCCCACATATCTTCAGCCTCACAACGTACCCCTAGGGGATGCCTAGTCTCACCGGCTCCTTAGCGGTTAGGAGCAGTTTTTTTTATATTTTTTTTTATTTGAATACCTCACAAGAATCCCAGCTGCTCCCTTCTGGAGCCAGTGAGACTACGGCATCCCCATTTGGGGTATGTTGTGAGGGGGAAGGTAGTGAGGAAGGAAGCAGATGGGGAAGATGAAGGTGGGGAAGTACCTGGCTATTCAGATCTGGTCACCAAACACGGTTAAAGACATTTCAAGCAACGTTTCAATTCTGAATGGCATCTTACACCAGGGTGATACTAAGAGTATCTTCCACTCTGGAATGTGCCATTAAGACACTATATATTATTTTAAATTAACTATTTGTGTAAAATGTAAAATTAATCAAATTATTTGCGCACGCCGGGATTCGATCCCACGACCGGAGCTGTGACTCTTGGGTGGTAATCACATAAATATATTTTTTAAATAGAAGTAAACAAATGCAATCAAAATTTTTCTTTCTTTGTCATGTTATGTAGCTATTGAGCAAATTTGTTTTATCTCTCTTACATGTTTAATTTTTTCATTCCTGACGATACATCAGATAAATCTTAAACTTTTCACAGCCCACAATATAATTTAAATACTAATTATCGTTAATTAATTCAGTTTCCTTTTATTACATTATCTCTAAAACGTTACCATTCGTTGAATCCACTACGACGAAACACTATTTTAGCTGTTTAGTGCAAAAAAACCTAACCTCAAAACTTCGATTCGAGTTAGGGGTCGTCCATTAATCACGTGAGGCTCGAATGGGAGGGGGGGTTCGGAAAAAATCACGAAATATCACGAGGGAGGGGGGGTACAATGAGATATCACGTGTATTTATTTTTCGTTCGAATATTCTGAAAATTTCAAAATACTTTGTACTAAAAAAATACACGTGATTTTGGGGGGGGGGGGGGTTAGTCTAAAACCTCACCACATATCACCAAGGGGGGGGGGGGTTAAAAAGTTGCTAAAAAAACATTACGTGATTAATGGACGACCCCTTACAAAGGATTGAAAATTAAATTAAATTTTGAAATTTGTATATAATTTTTTATTGAGAAACCACTAACAATGCTAATTGCAAATGATATCTATAATATAAGTTATAAATGAGCATAATCACTAAAGATTCTCTAAAAATAACCATAAATTGAATGAAAAAAAGTGTGTTAGACCTTTTTTTTTGGAGTAAATTTTTTTTTTTTTTTTTTTTTTTTTTTTTTTAATTTGTACAACAGATTTTTTTCCAATTACTCTACAATTTTCTCATTTTGACAGTCTTAACACCTAGGAAGATGATTATTATACAAAAAAATCTTAAGGCTCTCTAAAGAAGAGTTATATATATCTAGTGTTTCCGATATTTCGTTCAACAGCACTATTCCTCTTGTCATGCTATGCTGTGCTAGAACATCTATTCTGCCGTATGGTATTTTGAACAAGTCGTGTCCACCACTACGGCTGAAATTTTCAGGCACGTATAAGCCATAACATTCTAAGAGGAATGGGCTGTCAATACGATTATGGATTATGTTAAAACTAAGAATTGTAAGATTTGCGTAACGTCTAGTTTCCAAGCTAAATCTATTTGTTGCCTCAAGTAATTCCATATGGTGCATGAATCTCGGGTACGTTCCATTCATTCGCATATAGACATACCTAAGGAACTTTTTTTGAATTTGTTCTAGCATATTAATATATTTCGCTTGGTGCGGAGTCCACACACCACTGGCATACTCCATGGCAAATTGCCTAATGACGCATAACCTATAGTGACCGACAACTGCCCAATAGTCAAAAGGCTGGTTATTATGATTCATCGGTTTGTGTTTAGTTTTTTACAATAATTTTTTGTTTCTTTTTCATTTCAAAATTATTATTGATGATATCGTTGCTAATTCGAACGACAAAATTGAGAAAATATTAAACGAAACTTTTCAAATGTAATTTCATAAGTCTTCATCCAAAAAATTTGACAGAAAAGAATTGAACTTATTATTGAAAAAGCGAACATATTTGGTTTAATCTACCGACAAATTCAAGATAAAAAAATGTTTTAGACAGCGGGGAAACATTCAGAGAATAAATGCTAGCCATTATTATAGCATAAGAGGAATTATACGAAGGTTTTAACATACACACATAAATCCATAGGTAGCTACCGGATACAAGTAGAAATAAATTTCAGAGTTGTTGAGTCGGCAATAAGAAAAAAACAAAATGGCTTTAGATTCCCCTTCAAAACTGTTTCGTCTGGAAATAGTTCAACTAGATTTATCTGGACCGACTCTAGCGTGCTAGCCATTTCGCTAAATGTTTAACCAATTGTCTATTTGACTAAACATTTATAAATTCTAAGTGTTGGATCATAACATGATAAGTGCACAACTTGTTATTTTGCCATAATTGAGGCGGGCATGGGTACCGCCGCCGGAACCATTTATTGGGTAACCAACACCTCTGCCATAGGTCACCCCAAGTGGTTCGCTACGTTTGTGGGGTGACTCAGCAGGGGTGCCCGTGTTCTAGTTTGCCAAGAACTTGGCGGTCAATGTGTATGCCCACCTGCGTGGCGAGTCGGATCGTAAGAGACTGGTTGAGGAGGTCTTTTAACCTCTCCAGTCAAAATCCCTTGACCCACCGCCTTGCACAGCAGTTGTAGAGATGGATTCATACATCCGTAACTCCTGGACACATTGACCCTAAGATTCCTACCCACCCCTCATACCTATTTCCTGTCAGAACTTCCTCTTCTTCCTTTCCTTAAACAAACCCTCCATACAGTATACCTTAAGACGACATAGGCCCTGAGGGAAATTATTTTCCTCAGGGCCTCCTGCGTGGAGCTAAGGTAAAAAAAAATTCAGTGCCGATAAATCAGCAATTATTGAAAATATTCATTTACGGTTACATACAAAAATGTTTCTAAAAAAGGTTTCATAAAAAACACAGCTTAAGACTGTAGTGAATGTGAATATGTGAAGTTTCAATGTGTATTTTTAATGTGTCTAAATAAAGATCAGGAATTTATACTACATGAATGAGACAATTATTGTAGTCCGTTCGGGTCTAACACCTGAACTGTGACGAAGAAAGCCGATCATATCCGATCTACTAGTGGGCACCTTCAGCGACTATTTCCTCTGTTCCAGTTTAACACAGACCATCGAATTGAAATATTATTGAAACTCCCAATCATCAGAGTTGTATTGTTCAGATTTATATAATTTTTTTTTATGTATTATTATAATACAATACATATTTATATGTATTTTTCTGCATAATTTAATCGCTTGATTTATATTACCTGCCTGACTCGTTATAACCTGTTGGCGACAAGAATGCAAAATGAATATTTTAGTCCAGTGTTGTTGACAGCTTAGATAATGTTAATTTTGAAAGAGAAGAATTAGTATTTTAGGTTGAACATAAAATAAGAAGGAAAAGAATTCATTTGGGGCATACAGGATGTTTAAATGTTTTAGCCCTCAAGCTAATCTATCCGCTTTTCGACACAACTCATAGAGGTATAGGTCTCGCAGAAATCGTCATAGTATAAAAGTGAGAAATCATTATTACATAGTATAAAATGAAGTCGCTCAAAATGTATGTGCGCATAGATCTTTTAAACTACGCAAAGGATTTGCATGCGGTTTTCAATATTAGATAGAGTGATTCAAGAGGAAGGTTTATGTGTATAATACATGCTTATTATAGTGAATAAAAGCCGAGACATTCAACTATTCAATTCAGACAGCGGGCAGCGGGCAGCGGGCAGCTGGCAAACAGGTGGTGTGGATTTTATAAAGGTTGGGTAATGGCGTTGTGTTTCGTTAGCCACAGCATCGTGTGGCCGGGTCTGCTGGTATGATATAAATGGTGTATAATTAAATCTAAAAAATAACCACATTAGAAGTAAACTTTATGAAACCAAAGTTTCAGATCGCAATTTTGAAAAAATGTGTGAAAATTTTGGAATTTTTTAGTCATTATTATTACTTAGAATGACAAAAAATAAGGCTACAGTAAAGTTTATAATACATTTTTCTAATAAAATATGTAAGTGTTTTTATTTTTTTCTGTTATCAGTAATTTTAATTTGAAAAAAAAAACGTGCGGTGTACAATTTTTTTATACATTTATTGTGCTTTATAAAATTAGAAATAACCTTTCGAAAACGAAAAAAAATTTATTGCAAAGCGGAAATATTTTAACCCTTTTTTTTAATATTTATTTTTGAAAGATGATAAGTTACAAAAGAATATTAACATAATATTAACTTTTTGAAAAAAAAAAATTACAATAAGGGCAAAGTGCAAGTGAACTAACCGATCCTTATCATCGCATTTCACTGGATGATGATTCTTCTAATTTTAACGGCATTTTAATAAATATTTTTTTCCTTTTAATTTTATTTTTATCTTAATGGCAAAATGGTTGACGCATCCTCCACAATATTTCGCTGAGCTCCTTGACACGGAACAAGGGACGTATTAGTACGAGTGTCACACCTTTTTTCGTTCACGGGTCGTCGCTCCGATGCCGCCATAACTCAAAATAAAATAAAACCCGCGAGCGCGACACCACCTCAGCCACCTATAAGATGATATTATAGCGCGCCACCAGAGCCAGAGGTACGAACTTGAGATGTGGCGATACCCCATCGGGAGAGACAAACATTCCCCATTGAGATGTGTGCTTTTAATGCTAACTGCATTTCGTCCGACTTGCACACAAGGGCTGTCACACACATTAAATTAACAAAAAACTAACAAACCTAAGCTTTATACGTAGGGTACCCCCGACGTTGGCGATCACTCTTGAAAATGTCTCTCTGTCTTGCGCTGCCCGGAATAGCTCCTCCACACTTCTAACGCCGGTCCACTCTCGTATATTACGCAGCCAAGAATTTGTCTCCTACCAGGCCCTCGGTGACCCTCTAATCTTGCCTTTCAATATTAAATGGAGCAAGTGATACTTCTCCCCTCGAAGTATATGACCCAGATATGAAATTTTCCTGATTTTTATTAATGTAGGCAGTTCTCTATCTGCTCTAGCCCGCCTGAGAATTACTGTGTTGTTGATCATGTCGGTCCATGGAACCTTGAACATTATCCGGCGAAGCCACATTTCAAAAGCCTCTAACCTGTTCAATGATCATTTCTAATGGACGTAAACATGTACGTAGGTATAATGATTTTTGAAGTGAAACTTCTATAGCACGCCAGTGATTTGGATTTCGGATGAAACGGAAATGACGATCAGCACACCTGCGATTGATAATGATGTCTTTTAAAGGCTCCTATTGGTCGAGATATGAAACGGAAATTACGCGAGGTCTACTCTCATTCGTCGCTTTGATTATGACCTCACTTTTCAAGTTTTGGTTGAGAATGTTTTGGTAAAGTTTCGCTTCTACCGCGTGTAAACTGCACTCGAATTTTTTCATTTACTTACGTCCTTAGGGCATTTACCTAAAACAAGTCTTAATGAATTACTTAGGTGCATTAAAATTGCATAATATAATAATAATCTTTATTTATCTATTGTTTGAAACTTTTACATCTATGAAATTGTCATTGAGATGTGTATAACTGTGTAGGTATTAACACTACAATTAAAAATGTTCAAAGTGTAAATAAAGATTTACTTGTTACTAGGTAGGATGCTACTAGTCAAAAAATAGAAATATGAATAAACAAAATAAAATATAAATCATAGTAAGTACCTGTATAGTACAGAGAAAAATTATAAAACAGAAATAAGAAAAGAAATAATATTAAAGCAATAAAATGCTTCTATTTGTCATGACTTCATGATAGCATATTAGCTTATAGCTAGTAACATTAGAATACATTTCTTTAAATATACGATGCTAATTATTAATTATAAAGACGTATATGCCTTTATATTTTGTGGTGTTATATTATCTTTCTTATATTATAAAAATGAATCGATGAATGTGTTACTAAGCGCAAATCTCGAGAGCAGCTGAACCGATTTCGCAAATGCTTTTTTTAGAATATTCCTTGAAGTACGAGGATGGTTCTTACGGAGAGAAAAATTAAGAAAATTGCCCAAAAAATTGGATAATTTCAGAAAACGCGTGTTTGAGAATGACATTTTGCAAAACAATGATTGTTAAATCAGGATTCTATTTTTGAAAATCTTTAAGTTGATAAATTTATTTAAAGTAGGTACTTCCCTAATAGTTTGAATCGAATCAAGAATTTTAGATATTTTAAATAGGTACCTATGTTAGGTACCAAATTTAATATACATGAAAAATAGAAATTTGAATAAAAATTGTTAAAGGTGGCACGCGGGCTGTTTAAAAACTGAACGTACTGGGATTGAATATATGGAAAGCGGGAGGGAGGGAGAGATGAGGGAGGGGTGGTGAGGGGGAGGGGGGAGGGAGGGGGGAGGGGGGAGGGAGGTAGGTGAGAGGGGTGAGAGGGGGGGAGGTGTAGGAGGCGGAGTGGGAACCCATTTGAGACACAGAAATAATAATCATTTACTTAATCGCAGCTACATGAATTGAATATTCAATTTAATTTATCAATATCGATACTATTGTAGCATACAACGGGATATAAAAATCAAGATAAGAACAAAATTAAACAATGTTAATACTCGTCTTCTTCTTCCTTGCGCTGTCCCAACTCATTGCCTAGGTAGGCTGTTGGGGTCGGCTCTTCTCGTTTTTAGGTTGTAATTTCTCCTGTTCTGGGTATCGCCTTCTTCCAGGCCGTTTTTCTGAAGAATTTTGGCGCACTGAGTCATCCAGGAGTTCTTCGGTCTTCCTCTGGATGACTGTCGATGAAGCTCTGAATGACTGTGACTTTTGATCTTATCTTTTAGTTATACTCCTGCCGACCATCTAAGCATTCGCATTTCTGCTGTTTCGAGTTGCCTAGAGTAGGAGTTGTACATAGTCCAGCATTCGGAGCCATACATTATTGCGGGTCTTACAATAGTCTGGTATATCTTTCCTTTAAGTTTTATAGGCATTTTGGAGTCACACAATATTCCCGTTACGGATCTGAATGTAATCCATCCCACACCTATTCTATGGATGACATCCGCTGCACATCCTCGTCTCTGTGGATTAGTGAGCCCAGATACTTAAATGAATCACAGTTGGCTAATGTTACTCCATCCAGTTGCATCGAAGGAGTTACAGCATTTGTGTCTTCAAATAGCAAATACAAATATTCAGTCTTTTTCCTGCTAATTTTTAGGTCATTATCCTGCAGAATCTTTCTCCACCTTTCCAGGCTATTCTGTAGTCACAATGATTATCTGCTATCAGTACTACATCATCTGCAAAAAACATAGTCTTGAGAATACTGTTCATTTCTTGACTTGTTAGATAATTCATGACCATTATGAATAGCAGTGGGCTGAGGACAGATCCTTGATGTACCCCCACTTTAATTGGAAATTTTGGTGATGTCCCTGATGTGCATCTTACTTGGGTTTCAACGTTTGTATACATATCTTGTATGGAGAGCACATATCTTCTGGTACATTGTGGGCTCTCAATGCCGCCCATATCAGGCTTCGGGGAACCCTGTCAAATGCTTTTTCCAAGTCTATAAATACCATGTGCAAATCTAACAATGTTAATACTCAGAAGAACAACAAATATAAATAAGAGAAAAAAAAATTTGATACTTGCCTAGAGTAAATAGCAAAAATTACCATTAAAAGAAAAAAGAGGTAGAAACATTGTAAATATTAACGTAAAAGTTAAGTTACAGATTATAAATAATTATATTGGCGAAACAAAATGTTAGAAATTTGTGGTTTAATTTTAGCATTAAATAAAAGAAAATATCAACAGAACTGATTTTAATTCCAAACCTATTATGTAGCCTTTGGACTGGGGGTATGGATGAACTATTTTCGACGTACGAGTATAAATAAAGAACAACTCTGTTAAGTCTTTGTGTTACGATTTGGTACTCGGAAATTTATTAGCTTTGTTAAGTAAGGTGCCTTCATTGAGCCGGTATATTAACTAATATTATCATGTAAGTAAGCTTCCTAACTTTCGTGGTGACTGGATTTATATTATTATTACGTTCGTAAGAATATAGAAATTTGACTATTAAGATATACTAGTTGAAGTCCCCTGCGTTGCCCGGACTGTGCAGAGTTTTTCAAAATCAAATTTGTAAACAGTGACTGTGAGAGTGATTTGAAATTTTCACGGCAAAAAGTATTATCGTGATTTATTTTTGGGGTATTATGCCGTGTTGCGCTACATTTTAGACTCCAATATAGTATCCATCATCAGGGCAAGTGCGTAATGGTAACACACGATTTGAATGCATTTTACATACCACAATCATTCTGATTCAAAACTTTGCTTAAAATGACTTTAGTCATGTTTGCTGACTGCAGGTCTCATTAGTTAAGTATCCATTTTCTAACATTTTTTCAATTCCTTCCAACTGTATTCAGCCTAACTATGTTGTCCAATTTTGGCCATATTCTCAAGCATTTGTGCAAGTAGGTAAAATTATGATTGATGCAATCATATTTTAAAATTTAGGTATTATAATACTTATATATTTATCCAAAGTGATCATGTAATAAAGGTTTTTGATTTACAAAAAAATGTAAGTGTTTTTAAATTATAATATTTAAAAATTTCACAACCGAAAGCAGTTGATGAAAAAAAAGAAGACACTTTTTTATGATTGTTTCTGCACTCATTTTACAAAGTTTGTCTTCAGTTGTAATTATTTATATTTTCCATTGAAAGTAGATGCTTATTGTGTTTTCTGGCATAATGAAGATCAACTATTTATTTACAGAAGACAGAAGATTTAATAGCACCTGATATCTCGTAAAAAACATCATGACAAAAGATTTACCTTTGACAATGAAATACAATTTTTATTTAATTTTTATACGCCTTTCTTGCTGGAACGCCTTTATTTCAAAGGTCAATTTATATTATTTATAGCACATATATGTGTAAGACAGAAGTTATTTGAATGTCACATTATAAATGTGTTCATAGAAAAACCAAAATAGTTAGAAAAAGTCTGTTCTGTTATAACTTGCCATACAACCCATCAAAATCCTTCATTTTTCGTAAATTTTAAAAAGGTGGAACTCGATAATAATATGCATGGTTTCAATGTGTTTATAGCAGATAATTTTAATCGCTTAAGTAAATAAAACTATACGTTAATTGTCGATAATTTGTCTGCTTGTATTGAGGTTATTTCAGATTAAGCTTTTCAATTGTTAAGCTGTATTTTGGTATGAGCCACGTCCAAACGCACAACATGGCTGTGTCCAACACGGCTTAGCCGATTTCGGTGTATGAATATGACTTACGCCGACCGGTACACCTGATTTCTGTTTTTGTTGGATTGGCTTAGACTCTTAGACCATAGGTTCTCAACGTGGCGATATCAACCCCTTGTGGGAGTTAGAGACTTTCATGGGTATAGTAGGTGACCCAGAGAAAATTAGGGGGCATTGAGATGCACAGTGAGAGCGTGGGCAGTCAAAAAAATTATCTAAAAAAACAAAAAACGAGCTAACCACGTTGTAATAAAGCAAAGTAAACTTTAATATTGGTATTTTTGAATGTAGCTATAACTTTGTGGTTATCCATTATAGAAAAATGAAACAATTCAACTTTGTATAAACCACTTATATAAAGCGTAAATCCGACCGGTTTCGGAACAAACGTTCCTTCTTCAGGGAAAGCTTATACTAATTTGACAGTTTCGAACAATGTTTTTTTATGGTAGGGGTGGAGCAACGGTTCCACGGTCAAACTGTCAAATTAGTATAAGCTTTCCCCGAAGAAGGAACGTTTGTTCCGAAACTGGTCGGATTTACGCATTATGTAAGTGGTTTATACAAAGTTGAATTGTTTCATTTTTCTTTAATATTGGTATTTGTATTGCAATCACTTTTATCACGTGCGCGAAAATTCACATATTTCGATAGTTCGGTGAAAGTGGATGAAAATTGAACTGAAAGATTTCATTACATTCAGATCAAATATAATTTTTTATTTTATTTTATAATAAAATATTATCTTCTTACGTATATTATTATTGAGTTGATACTATATATATTGTATATCATGAATACAAGAAGAAAAGAGGTACCAACCGGTCCTTCAATACAAAATAATAGCTATTTAACCTGCTGAACAAAAATATATAATACATGATTTAATATATTTTTAATCGAATTAATGATTCCATGACAGTTCGCCCCCCCTCCTCCCACCTATGGCTTAGATCAGTGATCAGCGCCCCCTTGTGAGCGTATAGGAGGTCCAGGGGGGCGTTTTTAAATTTTTAGCATTTATGAAAAATTTTCCATTATTTACGAAAAAAATGTCAACTTATTATTCATTTGTTATAAAAAAAAGTAGTTCTACATACATCCAAATTGTAACAACTGTTAAGTATGTATAGTACTGTCAATCTGATAGTGCTCCCTCTCTAAACACGAGAATTTCTCAATTAGGGAGGTATTGTTACCACTAATATTATATATTATATACATTGGTTAATTATATATTATATGTATTGGTTAATAAATAAAAAAATTTAAAAAAATGTGGCAAAGGGGGCGATTCTTAAAATACGGTTAAGAAACACTGGCTTAGACTAAGCGATGAAATAGTTCGACGAACTGTCAACAGAGTAAAGTTGTTATTATTTCATTTTTAACTAAACTTAGCTGCCACTAGGGGATTGGTTAAAAAGAGTTAATTTCAATACACAAAAATAAGATTCATCTCCTTCTGACATTAAAAACTCAACAGCAGTAAGAGCTAACAAAAAATCAAACATAAAAATTAGTGTTCAATAAATAATGTTTCTATTTGTGTGAACCCTCGAGTCCCCGCGAACCAAATGTCGGGGTTATTTTAATAGCTGTTTGTTTTAGTGGCCCGGGATGAATAGTCGCCTTGTGTTTCACTTGAGGTAACGAAAATATTCATAATTTAGTGTCGGGCCTCGTATGACTTATGGCCCGCGGGCCCGGGTTCTCGCCCATAGTGTGACACGGTGGAATAAAAGAGAATTATTAGCGGTGGGACAGGCTTTGGTGTGACGATATCTTTTTCGGGATAAATTTATTTGACAATCTCTTTTCGGGGATAAATTTATTCGAGATCTTAAATGTCTTAATGTTTTTTTTTCTTCGTGCACATTTGTACGTTCGTGACAAGGTTATGCTTGTGGCTTGTGCCTTACCACATATTTATCGATGTATATTATGTACATTGTGATGATTTGGGTTTTTTTGTCGATGGCTGGGCATTCAGAACTGCCTTCAGAAGGCGAAACAACTATCACAATAAAAATTAAAAATTAAAAAGGTCTTAACAAAATTAAATTTAATAACAATTAAAAAATGCTTGTTTTTTCGTTCTACATGGTAATTAATTCAATATTTAAAGTTATTAATTATTAATTAATTCAATATTTAAAGAGATTAATTTATTGGTAAGTTATTCTAGATAGTTAATGAAAATTACGAAAACTACAAAATTGACCAATTAACAACTAAAACTTTGTTGGTTTGGCTTTTTAAGATTTTTTTTTTATCCGTTCAGCACTGCACTTTTGTTTCCACTTATAGATAACATTATCTTAAGTTTGATAACACCTTAAATAATTAATTTTAAAATCTGTATAGATACTAATTAAAATTTTTTCCGATTTCATTTATTATTTTTAGACATGAAAGGGTTATTTTTTGGTAAAAAAACCGATCACCAAAACGATTTTTAATTAAAAATATTAATTTACAGTGTAACATACACAAATGTAAAGTTGACATAAAAATAATAATGGATTCCAGTCCAAGCAAAACAGCCAAAACCCGATCGGGACCAGTTGTTTTACAAAATCATGAGACGTTAATTTTTTCTGGCGGTCTGGTATTTTAAGAGGTAATAATTTCGTTGAATATGAAAATATATATTTAATACAATGTTCGGGATCGCTTTTTCATGATCACTTGTAAAACTATTCTAGGTAGTTTTTGCCAGCCGAAAAATTATTCTCACTTATATATATTATGCATACGCTTAGTAAAAATTCTTCCAACGTGTGTATAAAATTATAAAATAAGATTTTTATTTGGAGATGAATTGGCCAATATTTGCCTCAAGTTTGATTAGTGCCCCTCACTGGCTTGTAAGACCACAGAAGCAGAAACTACTGACAAATTTGGCTAAGATAGAGTATGACCCCTGAGAAAGGAAGGTTTTTCTAAAACACAAACCTGGTTCCGACACCTACATAATGTGTGGCATCAAAACTTGAAGTGGCAAAAAAGGAAAGCGTGCTGGATGAAAGTGTTGGAACTGAGATCGTTATGTAAATGAAAAATGTTCGCGTTGGGTAAACGACTGTCGAGAAAAGAGTAAAGGAAATGAATTGAAAAGTTGGGGTTAGCCACGTAAAACCCTTTTTTTTAATAGATCTATATACCTGAAACTAAACGAACCTAACTCCAAACTTTGCGAACACTTTCCTATTTTTTATAATATGATTACACAGGGTGTCTGGAGGCAAGTGGTCCAACCGGGAAACTGATTATTCTGTGTCGGATTTGGAGTCGATTTGGTGATACAACTGTTTTTGAAATGAGCTTTCGCTTTAGAGCAAATCGAGTGCGAAGTTAATCAATCGCCAGAAGGTTTCTTGTCTTTTAAAATGCGTCAAAGCGTAGTAGACTCGGCTTAAAAGTTTTTTAACTCTTTAATTTAGGAAAAAATAACCTAAATGTTTGAAAACGAAAAAAAATGTTTTTTCAGTTCTCTATTTTTTTTATTTTTTTTTTATTTATTAAATTTCAGAATACATTTTGTACAAAAATTTGAGTAGACCCACAAAGCTGTCATATGGCAGCTTGTCTGCAGGTTCTAACAATTTAAACATTCTTAATATAATATCTAAGAAAATATTTGTAAATACATTTATATTTTTAAGGAAACATTAGAATAGATCACATAGTAATATTAGATAGTTTAACTTACAGCTATAAATATATAAGATATTTCAATATACCTGCCTAATAACAAGATATGTAGGCAGCTATATTAAGATATTCAAAGATACATGGAGTTTTCGTTCATTAACCATAGTTTTATCATTTTAGGACATAGTCTCTCATTTTTTTCAAATTTTATGTTTTTATTAATTTTATTGAAAATCACTGGTATTAGATATTCAAGAGTACGGCTTCCATATTTATTTAATATTCGAGGAGTTTTTAGGCCCTTTCCTTCTCTGAATCTTGTGGTATGTTTGTGTACAAGTAGGTGTTTGTAAGGGCTTTCCCCCATATTGTCCATAATAGTAGTGAACCAGTGAAGACCTTTTATTGTAAGTAGGCTCTCTGAGCCATACAGTAATTTTAAGTTATGTCTCTGTTTGTAAATATTTGTTGTGACAATTTTTTTAATTATGGCAGTTTGTAAATTTTCAATATATTTAATGTAAGTAGTGCTTGCATGTCCCCAAGTTCGAATACCATATCTAAGGATAGATTCGACCATAGAAAAATATATGAGTTTAAGAGTACAATGAGGCAAAATAAATTTTAATTTGTAAAAAATACTAGCTAAGGATCTGAGCTGGTTACAAATTTTAGCCACTTGTTTATCCCACTTAAAATTGTTATCAACAATTATTCCCAGATAAGTATATTCATTTGTAAAATCGATTTTTTCACAGTCACAAACATTAACAATTCCTCTATGTATACAGTCAAAGCTATGAGCGGTTATTTTAGGAACATTCCACATTTTCAAACTTGGTGATTTTATGTACATGCATTTGGTTTTTTTAACATTAATAATTAATCCTACATCATGAGCCCATTTGAGAAGCTCGTTAAAATCTCTTTGTAATTCTTGTATAGCTATTTCAGGATTTTCATTTGATACAACAAGAGCAGTATCATCAGCAAAAATGAATCGACGAGCTTTTTTGAAAATCTTACACATAGCAATTACATATATAATATATAATTTTGGACCTAGAATTGACCCTTGCGGTACTCCCGATTTGATGTATCTTGATTTACTAATTATATTTAGAATCTTCACACTCATTTTTCTATTTGACAAATAGTTTTTAAAGAATAAGAGGAGTTTACCTCAGATACCTATAGATTCAAGTACTTTAATTATTTGTATATGGCTAAGTGTGTCGAAAGCTTTTGAGAAATCAATAAATAGAACCAATACATGTTGTTTACAGTTTAGTTGTGAATTTATATGATTAGAAAATTTTTCGAGCAATTTATCGCAACTTTTATTTTTTTGAAAGCCATACTGGCATTCATCAATGATACTCAGATTATTTAAGTATTTATCTAAATTTATTGATATATATTTTTCTAAGATTTTTTCTAATGCAGGAAGTAAGGAAATCGGCCTGTAATTGTTTATTAAAGAGTGATTTCCATTTTTAAAGATAGGCCTTACAATGCTATATTTTAGTTCATCGGGAATATGGCCCGTATCAATTATTCTGTTAATTAAGTGTGCGATTATAGGACTAAGTAATTTAACATGTTTTTTCAAATCATACATACGAATTAAATCTATGCCTGGTGTCTTGGAATTTTTCATACCTCCGATAATTAATTCGATTTGCTTTTTATTTATGTGACGAAGATTCCCGTTTGCCCACTTGTATCTCTAGTTGGCAACACCGTGTATAATTAATTTAAATTAGCAGTTTGAGTGGTCCTTCACACTAGCGACCAAATTATTTTTGAAAAGGTAATAAAAGATTTTTAAATCTGAGGTTCAGCCAAAGATTCACCTAATGCTGTTTGTGATCTAAATAATCTTACGATGGTCTCAAGTTTTACAAAATGTTCATATTCATGTTTCACCTTCATCACGCTTTTCTGTTTTCTGGTGCTGTTTGTGACCGTCAGAACCTTCATAAAATGTTCGTGTTTATAATTCATATTGTGTGATCAGTTTTCTAGTGCTGATTGTGACGTAGATATAGAATCTTATAATGGTTTCAAGTTTTTTTCGTGTTCGTGATACATCTTTATCGTGTGTGATCTGTTTTCTGGTGCTGTTTATGATCTACAGAATCTTACAATGGCCTCAAGTTTTATTTGATTTCGTGTTCACTATTGATCTTAACCGTGTATGATCTGTTTTCTGGTGCTATAGGTCCAAATATTATACGATGTAATGTACTTCCACTAAATATTATTGTTTAATTTATTGAAAAATGAAATAATTTAACTTTGTATAAACCACTTATTTGATGCGCAAATCCGACCGGTTTCGGAACAAACGTTCCTTCGTCAGGGAAAGCTTATACTAATTTGACAGTTTCGAACAATGTTTTATTATGGTAGGGGTGGAGCTGTTGCTAGATAATAATGTAGATTGGGTAGGTAGGTATTAGTGTAGATTGGGTGGGTAGGGGAACAAATCCATGATTGGGCTATATGACAATATTTTTTGTTTGTTAATAATAGATTCATTATTTTTAAGGGATTTTTTTAATTTCCAAGGCTTCTAAGTTATCTAAACGTTTTCCTTTATTATTAATATGAAGAATATTTATCCCTGTATTTTTTTCAAAACTATGGTTATTTTCAATGATATGGTTAGCAAACTCAGAAAAATTATTATTATTAAGACATCTTAAATGTTCTTTGATTCTGATTTCAAAATTACGAGTGGTTTTTCCAATATAAAATGAGGGACAATCATTGCATTTGAGTTTATATATTCCGGAATTAGTCAATTTATGGTCTTTATCTTTAGTATTTCTCAAAAAATTACCGATATTATTTCTTGTATAAAACGCTGGTTTAATATTAGAAGGAAGATTTTTGCAACATTGAACTGAAAAATTATTAATATACAAAATTTTACGCCATTCTTTATCATTAATATTATTAGAATTGTATAGATATTTATTTTTTGAAATTTTGATAAGTTTTTTATTTAGGATGTTATCAATTAATTTTGGTTCATATCCGTTATTTATAGCAATTTGTTTTATTATTGAAAGTTCAGAAAGGAAATTATTATTAGACATTGGGACATTTACTAAGCGGTGTATCATGGAATGGAAGGTGGAGTGTTTTTGTGAGACAGGGTGGTTGGAGGTCCTATGAATTACTATGTCAGTGTATGTAATTTTGAAATCAGAATCAAAGAACATTTAAGATGTCTTAATAATAATAATTTTTCTGAGTTTGCTAACCATATCATTGAAAATAACCATAGTTTTGAAAAAAATACAGGGATAAATATTCTTCATATTAATAATAAAGGAAAACGTTTAGATAACTTAGAAGCCTTGGAAATTAAAAAATCCCTTAAAAATAATGAATCTATTATTAACAAACAAAAAATATTGTCATATAGCCCAATCATGGATTTGTTCCCCTACCCACCCAATCTACACTAATACCTACCTACCCAATCTACATTATTATCTAGCAACAGCTCCACCCCTACCATAATAAAACATTGTTCGAAACTGTCAAATTAGTATAAGCTTTCCCTGACGAAGGAACGTTTGTTCCGAAACCGGTCGGATTTGCGCATCAAATAAGTGGTTTATACAAAGTTAAATTATTTCATTTTTCTATAATGGATAACCACAAAGTAATAGCTACATTCAAAAATATAAAAAAAAAAGTTTAATTTATTGTTTATTTTTGTTAATTAAACTCAGCCTAATTCAGCCGATACCAGCGAACAAATATGTCCTCTGTGTTCCTGCTGGGGGCGATGTGACAGAGGGAGGGGGGCGGTGAGAGTAGTTCTCACGAGCGCTGAAGCCAAACACATTTGAAAAACACTACACGGAGTTACTTCGTTAGTGTTACTGTTGTACAATTAACATTAACTGCAGACGCTGTACGCCCGTCCGCTCTGTGGGAGGATCCAAAAACTTTAGGGGAAGTGTTAAGTTAAGAGTTTTTTTGCATTTATGGTTAGTCAAAACGACGACACCCGTGGTAGAGCTGTTAGTTTCTTGTCTAGGGTCGTTCCCAGGGGTCTCAAATGTCGCGAGTTCAAATCAAGGCGAAGGCAAAAGAAAATTTACTCATGCATGTTATTAAAAATTACGAAAATCTAAAATCATCGATATTATTTATTTATTTATTTGTACACACCCAATTAGGGCTTTTACATATTATATAATTAAAAATACATTTGATATAATCAAAGAATTAAGAGATATAACAATTAAATAAGTACCAAGTATAGAAAAAATTACTTAAAAACAACAAACAAAGTAAAATGTAGGATGCACATTCTTATAAATTTGGATACATTTAAAAATTTATAAACATTTCAAAGCTATCAAGATAGACATACAGATTTAATAAGAATGTTTTTATAGGCTGATAATCAATGAGTACCGTTGGTGTTCGTGTAATATTTATTCCCTGCGCTGTGCAGCGGGTTCATTACTGTTTTTATTTCTGCATTGGTACCTGAATTGTTACATTGGTAAGGCACCTTCTGACGAACCGTTCTTACGTGATGTATAAAAAAATTTATAAATTATTATAAGTATTTAGTTATCATTTCCCAGTGACAAACCTCCAGTTAGATTCGAAAAATTGATTTGTCTTTATTTTGTGATCAATTTCGATAGTCAGATGCAATCTCTCAACTTTTCTCTACCCTTTCTTGAAACGGTTATTTCTACGTTTCGTTAATAGCCACGTAGTTCCCAACCATCATATTCTCCTTCTCATCCCCTATTTATTTAAACTCGCAATATTCGCCAAAATAGTGCTGCCAGATTCATACCGTGACCATGTGCCGTTCCACGTATTTTTGATGATGGCCATTTTAAATGATTTTGTTCAGGGTATTTTTCGCATTTAGAATACAGATAAATTCAATTATGTTCTTAATTTTCTCTCAATAATGACATGGTTGTAAACCATATCCGAAAACCAGTGGCGCGGCAACCTCCTGGAGGGTCCGGGCAGCCGACCAGGGGGCGAGCCCCCCGTGGTCGCATCAGGATATCAAATGCACAAAAAATATTAATAATAATTTGTGAAGGTCGCTCGCTTTATTACAACCAAATTCCTAGATCAAAGGGTGCTGTCAAATAAGAATCAAATACGAATTTTGTACCTCGATGGATTTTAATATGGTTCAGGTAAATATTTTTCAATTTTTAATTGTTTCCATCTATATTGAAATAATATCAGGATTATTTGGATATTTTTTTCTTTTGCCTGTCTATTATTTGTAGGCCCTTTGACTTATAAGTTTTCTTTGTTAGTTAGATGGTTTGGACATGTAGAGCTGATGAGTAGAGAAAGAAGTTATCAAAAGACTACAAGACGCGTGTAAGAAGACGTGGTCTGCCCTGGGTGACATGGAAAATAATCCACTCATGTCGAGACATCCAAATATAGAATAAAGAAGAACATAAGAAATGCAATTTGGGCGTCTGTCGTGACCTAAAAGTCTGACTGATTAGACTCAAATTTCATAACGAATTTTTCTTTTCGAAATGGCAATATACGATGCCAGGCAGTGTAACACAGACAGATCGCGTGCTAAATGGGCTATAACCAATAGGTAATGAGTCAGTTAGTATCTGTTCAGTGTATTTAAGGGTTCGAAATAATAAAAATGTATGATTGTGAATGCAACAATCAATACGCAACAGAAAACAGTTAGGTAGCTATTTATGTGGAGACACGCCTATAGAAAATTGGCATGATAATTCTTTGAGTTATGTCTGGTTAACTGGCTGCCAGATTTTTTGATTTGCCACCGTCCGACTCTAAGAGATAATCAGAAATACTAATTTCAGCAGTGTCTAAAGGCATGACCAAACCGGCGCGTTCAGTTTGCGTCCGCGGTGGCGTGCGCGGTGGCGATCAGTTGTTGTGTACGAACTTGTAGCGACGTGTTCAAACCGCGGCGGCCGCGGCCAGATCGCGGCGTTCTGTGCAGCGTCTGCACGCGGCGGTGGCGATCAGATCGCACATGCTGCGTTTGGACGCTGCACGCAGCTATTATCTATGTGTCAAAACTGTGTTGTTAAATATAAAGTAGGGGGAAACGGAACAAATTTTAAATGAGTTTCACAAATACCCATTGCTGTATGATACGTCTCATTTTGATTATAAGAATAATAGAAAAAAGGACCTGGTTTGGGACGAAATAGGATGGAGACTCGGAATTAGTTCCTATGTTTATTTGATAGGTTAGGTACGCGATTAAAATAAACTTTAATGATAAAACTATATTTATTCGTTTCCTACATAAAGTAACACAATATTCAATACCTATATGAGTTTATATACAAAGGCTTATAGGTTGAAATATCTTACATACTGTTCACGAATATTGAAAGCATAATTACTACTTCTATGATTTATATTTTGCAATGCCGTAAAGGCATTTGGGCGTTCAGTTGGTGTCAAAAGAGTGTTGTCATAGTGCACGCATCGCTAGTTTGGTGTGAACGGTTTCTGCACGCACATAGGACGCCATCGTGCACGCCACCGCGGACGCAAACTGAACGCGCCGGTTTGGTCATGCCTTAAGTCCTGCGTAACTCTGAAACTCCGTTTTGGTTTGGATTTTAGTGTCGTTTTCAAAATCGGAATTGATCTTGAAAATGAAGTCAAACGACATAATGCAATCTTTTAACAGATTTTTTTTGTAGTAAAAACTTCTTTAGCACCGTTGTAATTTTGATGAAATGAAAACAACACTAAAAAGAGACAAACACATACATACATCTACAGAATTTAGCCTGCGAGAGAGTGAGATAGAATATCGGTCTCCTCTTTGTGCGGTGCTTCGTAGCTTCCCCAATCTTGTCTTCTTTTAGTTTCTGAAGGTTTCGCTTCTACCGCTAGTGAACTGTACGCGTTTTTTTTTTTAAATTGTGTCATTTTCAAAATTGGAGCTGATTTGTAAAGAATTTAGACTATTCCATCATTTTTCACGGGACTGCGCTAGTCATGTATATAGGTAACAAAAAAAAAACTCTAAATAATGTTTTTCAAGACCACACCAATCTAAAACATTATACACATAGGTAAAAATGGTGCAAACAAATGACAAAAAACAATGATTTCTAAGTTAAATTCATGCTATTGCCAGCATGTTAAGGTTATATGGGTCTAAGTAAATTAAAAGATATAATAGTCTGGCAAATTTCAGAACATTCTCATATTATAGCAAGCCCGTACAGTTGTATTCTCTGAGGGTCTATGCAATTCCACACTTAACGTGTATACGAGTAATTCTGTCCAAGTCTACAACACTGCACAGTGCACACTTCTCACTACGAACCCTTGTTCGTTCCCACTTTACGGACAACCAATCCTGTACGACTAGGGGTATCTATACCTGCTTTTAGAATGTACCTACAAAAATTCTAAGTAAAATTAAAACTTAACATTTTTATACTTTCAGCGCACGAATGGTACCGAGTTAGCATTCGATTTCATGAAAAATATAATTAAAAAATAAAGATATTACAAATTTAAGGGGTGATGGAAGCATTGCATTTCAATATGGAAAGCGGGATACCGGCTGCCCCGGTAACCATTTATTGGATGAACAACACCTCTACTATAGGTCACAACAAGTGGCGTTTGGCGATCTAGTGGATTCACCGGCTGAGGTGTATTCAGGTCCACCGGCATAACAGGCCGGATCGGAAGAGGTCGGTTTAGGTAGACCCTTTGACCTTTCCAGCTGCTCTCTCCCAACTCAACTTGCTTCAAATGTCTGCTGAACACACTGACCCTAGAAAGGAACCTTTCCATCATCATCCTCTCCTTCCATTCCTTAAAAATATGCTTCACACAATATCTCATAAGATAACAGGGCCTCCTGTGTGGAGCAAACGTAAAAAAAAATTCCGATTTTATTTGAATCGGCGATTTTTTTAATTATCCTAACTCTCTACTTTTTTAGGATTTGTTGAAATTTTCCTTATTTTTTTCACAAAAACAGTAATTCAAATTATATAAATCAGTGTTTTATTTCTTTTTACAGATTTTCACCGAAGGAAAACTTTAAAAATCACAAGTTTTTATTTGAAATTTAGAACGCATATAAAATCGTATGAACGAAATTAAATAGAATAAAATGACGAAAGAAATATAGGCAGAAACGAAAATAGAAGCTTAAAGTATTACCACGTTTACGGAACGGCGCCAATAAATATATTTTCATTAACACAATAATGGTGCAGCTTTTACACATTAAATAATAGTGAGACAAAACACACAATGTACGTACGTCTGTTTCCACCAAAGTACTAATTTTTCCTTTTGAGGGAACAGACATACGTGTATTGTGTTTTTCATCTGTTATCTCTTACTATCTTTTATTTAACTTAAGACAACTCAGAATTGCATCATAAAGACCATTCTGAAGGTCCCAATAAGGACGTCCACAACAGAATTTTTTAAACAGTTTAATGTTACAGAAAATCTTGCCAAAAACATTCTAGTACATCACTACAAAAATGATTCAGAGGCAGACACCTCACATGCTCATAAAACCAGAGCCAAACAAACAGACATACTTAATATACCAAAGTGTAACTCTTCATTTGGTCAAAGAAGTTCTGAATTTTTAGCAGTAAAGTTATATAACAAACTCCCACTTAGTATCAAACAAATTAAAACAAAAAATAGCTACATTAAGGACATTAAATGTTGGCTACTATACTTAAAACATCTTCATAGAAGATTCTGGAAAACCTTATCCAAACAATGAAGTTTAACCATAGAAGTGGCTGAAAAACTTATCCAAAGCTTGGTCCCCCTCAGCACAGGATCTCCTAGTGAGGAGGACTACGAATATATTTTATGTATACTTCTAACTAACATGTTTCATATAAAAATGTAAAAAATATTAAATAGTTACTAAATAAAAAACAAAAAATAAAAATAAATTTATATGAAAGAAAGAACTGCAGCATTATTGTGATCAGAAACGCATGTTTATTGCCTTTTTATACCGTTGCCGTACTGTACACGTGGACATATTAATGGCGACATATAAATGCTTCTGTGAAGGCGTCATGCTTACGATTTGATGTATTTTTGCGCATTTTCATGAGCGCAGTGTAATGACCAATGACTAAATAAAATACCTTAGAAGAAGACTTGGCACACCAATAAAACATTCTGTCCAAACGGTTATAGAAAAATAGCGGCCAAGATGGAACAAACATTAATTACTTATGGCATGAACCGAATAATAACCTCAACGCCATATTTGGATAATCATTTGGACAGAATATTTGGTATATATTTGGATCGGTGGGCCAATCCTTCTCTTAGGTATTTTGTTTAGTCATTGGTAATGATAAGTTGAATAAACTGATATATAAGACACACTTATCATTTCCATCCCCTCGCCACCACCTTCAGACTCACAACATACCCCAATTGGAGATACCATGGTCTCACTGACTCCAGATGGGAGCAGCGGGCAGCTTGGACTCTTGTGAGGCATGATTCTTGCAGAATTAACTTCGTTCCACTTAGAAACCGATCCTCTTGGACCACAAAGCCACTAATCAGTCGTAGACCATGGCAACATGCGCCATCATACCACAATCTACTTGTTATCACGATATAAGCAATAATTACAGTGTACGGAAGCGAACTCTGGCTAACAAATCGCAAGTCAAGCTAGCTCTCAGTCTCGCAACGAGTCATTATTCCACTTAATAATTAAGCGCCCCACGCCTTTTTGGCTAAATGCCCTCTTATTAAATAATTTCGTCTGCGAGCTCACAATAATAATTAAGGAATTCACAATCTACTCCCTGCATAATGCATAATGTATTATAAAGCAACTGACTACCGTCTGTGTAGGGTCAGTTCGCGGTTAAGTAACAATCGTATAGGATGCAGTGTAAATGATAAAAATAAGTTTTAAAATAATTATTATAATCTTTTTGAAGTGAACTTTCCTTAGCCCCGTTAGAGTGATAAGAAATTCGGATGTAACGGAAATGACGCACTACGGCACCTGCGAAGCATTAAACTGCGCTCAAGGCTAAAATTGGTTGAGATTAAAACGGAAACGACGATAGGTCTGCGCCATTGGCCGCATTATTTTTTTACGGGTCGTCAGAATATAATACGTAAATTTACGCCTCGCCGAGCGCGTCCCATAGCGCAGCGGTATAGTGCGTCGCAAATCTCAGCGGCCATAGATATCCAGCGGATGGAGGTTCGAATACTATGAAAAACAAAAAAAAAAACATTTTTGTTTTTGTAAATCAATATACAATCTTCAAACAATTTTAAAATAAACAGGCAAAAGAAAGCGACATCTAGCAACTTTCTAGTTTCACTTCAATCGCGTGTGAATTACACACTGTATTTTTTTTACATTAGCTCTGAAGAAGGAAGGAGGCCCTGATGAAAATATTTTCCCTCAGGTCCTATGTCATCTCAGGGGATGCTATGTGAAGAGCCTTTTAAGGATAGGAAGGTGAGGAAGTTCTGGGAAGGAAAAAGGTGTGTAGGAATGTTCGGAAACTTAAGTTAATGCGTTCAGCAGACATATGAATCTATACCTCTAACTGTGCTGCAAGGCGATGAGTCGAGAGAGAGCAGCTGGAATGGCCAAAGGGTCTCCTTAAAGTCTCCCGATTCGGCCCGCCACGCAGCTAGTTAACCCGAAGCCCCTGCTTTGTCGCCAAACGTAGCGAACCACTTGTATTGACCTAGGGCAGAGGTCAAATGCTTGTCAAAATGTCATGTCTCTATAATACTTCGAATTTGAACTACCAACATTATCTTCATTTTCGCAATGCATATTTTTATTGGCTGCTATCTTTTTCTATGATTGCAAGCTTCAAACTCGAACTAAATGCTATCCTTATTGCCTAACTGCCTGAAGAAAGTTTAAAAAAATAATTGTCATTGGGAAGTGACGTTCCTTTGGAAAAATTGTATGATTCCTTATTCGAATCTTTAAAATGTGACGTATGATATTTTAAGATTTATAATTAAGAAGGTATTTAAGTACCTCTTCCCAAATCTTATGATTTCAGAGGAAATTTTGAGAAGAGTTATTTTTATTAATGGGAATAAATTTAGTTTAACACTCTTGTTCCGAATGGGGGTAACACGCTTACCCCAAACGATAGATTTGTGAGGTATCTTAGTTTTATTTTTACATCATAAACTCTGTAATTTAGGTCAGTGATGATCAACTTTTTTAAATGGATGGCCAATTGATCCATTTTATTGTTTTCATGTCTAGGAGGTAGGGTACAGACAGCTCAACATGGTGAAGGCAGTCGGGTGTACGGTTGACTTGACTTACATTAACAAGTGATTACTTACATTATTTGAAGAAAAAAATGTAAATGATATTTTGGTCTCCGGTGAGAAGTTTTTGTTGTTGTTTTGTTTTCATCTTGAAACATTAAAAAAATCAGTAGGTATTTTGACAGACAGAGCCGGGTAATGGGTTAGGTTAGGCATTTACTCGGCTGAGTGGGCAGTGATGACATGTGGAATTTTTTTAGTTCATAACCCGTAAATGTTTGTCTTTCTTTAAAAAAAAGATATACAGCTATTATTGACTGCTGGTTGAAGATGTCTGTTTAAAACTAATAGGTAACAAATGTTTGAGTACTTATTTTAATTTTTTACTTTATGAGTAAAGCTTAATTGTTTCGCTAATATTCTCTTCATTTAATTAAATTGTATTTGAGTATTACTGGAGAAAGCAAAAGTAATACGAGAAACACGATCGCTTCACTATTGGACGGGGGTTCTTAGCGACCCCTTTCGGGATTGTGCTTTATTTTTACTTTCAGGAAGGTACGTAAAAGTTAAGTTAGGTTAGGTTAGGTTAGGTTAGGTTAGGTTAGGTTAGGTTATGCAGTGCTTTTACTATAGTATTGATGTTTGAAGCCCTACCAAAGGTCACTTGTCGTCCATAGTTATTCCATCAGTTTGGGCCAGTTCGGTAGCGGCTTGAGCCGGTTCGTCTCCCTGGGTGGTCACCGGCAGCGGGCAAAGTGCCTGGCAGCAAGCATACAGCGGCAACGGCCATCTCCAACGCTAATTGCGTCTGTCATCTTTCAAAGCAAAGCGCGACAACACGCCACAAGGAATTCATCAAATGTTGTGGCGTTCAGTCGTACCTAAATACTCCTGTAATTATAAACGGTTTCCACCGGTAAAGTTAACAAAATAAATTAAAATTGTAAGAATTTGGCGTCTACGATTTATAAATTTAATAAGTTCCATATTTCAATTGGAAGGCGGGAATGGATACAGCCGCCCAGGATTACATTTATTGGGTTACCAAAACCTCTCCCATGGGTCACCCCAAATGATTTGCTGCGTTTGATGACTTAGCAGTGGTGGCCGGATTCATGGGCTTCTCTAGGTCTTAGCGGCGGATGCTTTTACGCACTTACTGCGTGGCGCGCTGGATCGGGAGAGACCCTTTGACCTCTCCAGCCATACTCTCTCGACCAATCGCCTTGCACCGGTGGAAGGGATAAATTCATACGTTCGTCACTCCTGAACACATTGACCCCATCTTCCTACCACCCCTCATGCTCTTTCCATTCCAGAACTTCATCTCATTCCCATCCCTAAAAGACTGAAAATCCACACAGCATCCCCAAAGATGACAAAGGCCCTGAGGATTTTTTTTCCTCAGGGCCTTTGTCATCTATAGGGTCTTTATTATTATTACCGACCAGAAATACGAGGCAAAGTGCTACCTTCTTCTGTGACAATTTTAAAACAAACTATGAGGCTCATACACCTATAAATAGATTACATCATTTTGGCAATAAATTTGGAAATATTGTAGACATGTTTGCAGATTCTGTATCATCATCATTACATAGTATAAAATGAAGTCGCTCAAAATGTGTGTGCGCATAGATGTTTTAAACTACGAAACAGATTTTCATGAGGTTTTCACCAATAGATAAGAATCAAGGGGAAGGTTTTACATGCTTATTATAGTAGAGAATAGCCGATGAATTCAAATATTCAATTCAGTCAGCGGGCAACGGGCAGCTGGCAAGCGGGTGGTGTGGATTTTATAAAGGTTCTGTAATGGCGTTGTATTTCGTTAGCCACAGCAACGTGTGGCCGGGTCTGCTAATATATAATATAGTAGTAGTAATAGTATTTCAGTTTTATGAAGCAAGTGGCCTATTTTTTTTACATTAGCTCTACACAAGTGGCCCTTAGGAAAATAATTCCCCTCAGCGCCTTTGTCATCTTTGGGGATGCTATGTAGAGGGTCTTTTTAGGGAAAGGAAGGAGAGGAAGTCGTGGGAAGGAAAAAGGTTTGAGGGGTGGGTATGAATCTGGAGGTCACTGTCACGGTCTCTGCGGGTAAGGTGATGTTCCGAGAGTCCTGCTAGAGTGGTCTACAGGTCTTCCTCAACCAGTCTCTCCCGATTCGGCCTACCACGCAGTTGGCGGGCATGATCAGTTGCATCCGCCGCCAAGATCTGGACAAACCTAACCCCATGAACCCGGGCACCCCTGCTAGAGGTGTTAATAATCCAATAAATAGTTTCCGGGGCGGCGGTACCCATACCCGCCACCCAAATTGAAAATATCATGATATAATAACAGAATTATACTTACTTACTTTGTAAAACTCACCCACTCAACGACCGGCCGGTGGTTGAGTGGGCATCGCGTTTGGGTCCCATGCGTTCCGTGTTCGATTCCTCGAATGGCTAAGTCCTCCATTACAACTCAAGCCACATTTTCGGCTTACTGTGGTGGTAGTGGGAGATTTTCAAATATTGTTGGGTTATTCGTAACCCGGAAGTATCTGTCTTTCTTAAAAAATAACAAAAATAAATAAATAAATTATAATATATAAAAACAAGTAAATACATTAATAAATAATAAAAATTAATAACACGGCAAAACAAAACATAAGTATATAGTATCAATTAAATATATCATTTTGATTGATCAGTTTTGTAAGATTTGTAGGATGAAATATTGTAAAATTAAAAACTGAATAAACAAACATATTTAAAAAAAAAATGAATACAACTTACACAGAACGTTAAAATTAATTTGATGAATTGTTCAATTTTTTTCAAAAGACCCGTCCTTATACACTGTTCTTCTTTCTTCTTCCTTTGTTTAAAGATGCACAGTTAGTAGTCGGTATGTTAAGTATGCGCAATGGAGTGCTATCGCTGGAGTGATTTTAACTCTGATGTATGGTAGTGAGACATGGAGCTGGCAGAGAAGGGATGAAAGTACACTGAATGCTGTAGAAATGAGATCCCTGGGACGAATGTATGGTAAAACCGTGTACGACCGGGTGAAATGGAGAAAAACGCAAAGAATACAAGGCGTGTGTAAATGAAACAAGTAAGATTAATAAAGGGACTCTTACACGGCTTAGTATGTAAAAGGTAAGATGATCAAAGAAATCAGTGTGAAAAGATTATACGACGCGAATGAGAATTGTAGAAAAAGTTGAGGACGCCCAAGAAAAACATGGCAAGATCAATAAAGCTTTAAAATAACCACAAAGCTACGGAAGAACTACTTGAGGAACGGCTGCGCGGCCTATTTCACACAAAATAAAAATTTTAATTTGGGCAAAATATTTAATCAAGCTACTCCAAAATTTAACTGTGTATGAAAAATTCCCCTTAATTGCCAAAAGAAGAACAAAAAAAAGAAGCTAATGGCCGTATACACGACATCTTTTTTCAGCCCGATTCCAATTAGACACAAAAGTCAACATTTTTCGCTCTGCACGATCGCTATTTCCATCTCTATTTTTATATGATTTGACCCTATCGCTTTACATAAACGCAGAAAAATCTCTGATGCATTATTCTTACACAAAATTGTGAACTGCCTTGTTGATTCATAATATCTGTTAGAAAAAATTGCATTTCGTTGCCCCAAACAAAACACCAGATCGAAAGACTTATTTTGAATACCACACAGTAAATCTAAATACGCGCAAAACTCTGTAATAGTACGCATCTGTGAAACTTACAATGCCTTACGAAATGTCGACATTTTCAACCATGACTTGAAATCATGTAAAATGCAGCTTAATAAATTAATAACTTAAAATACTTTTTTTTTTCTCTTTTTTGTGAAAATTATATTATTATCAACCATAGTAAATAGTACAACCATGTTTGTTAATAATTTTACGTTTTTCTTTATTATGTTTTATGTTCTTCTTTTTTATGTTTTTCTTGTTTCCATGCTAACTTAGAATAAAACCAACTCAGAAACACCTCAGAAAGGTCATTAAAAGCTACGAAAAACTAATTTTAAAGTAGCCGGTAACCCTAACCTAACTCAACCTAGTTAACCATTTTTTAATATTTTTTTATCATCACTCTTAATGACCTTTCTGAGATGCTTCTTAGTTGGCCTGTCACCGTTTTTCTTTATTATGTTTATTTTCTTCTTGTCATTTAGTAGGTAAAAATACTAAACAAATATTTAACATAATGGAACTTAATTGGTCTACAACATATGAAATTTTATTGTTATGAAATTATTTTACTGTATGACTGTTTGTTTCCTCAATAAAAAGAAATAAAAATAAAATAAAAAAATCTACGATTTCCATTGTCATCACTGCAAACAACACATAAACCATGCTGTTAGCTGTGATACTAACTGAAATCGTAGACATGAAAATAAAGATTAAAATAGCGATCGCGTAGAGCGAAAAATGTTGACTTTTGTGTCTAATTGGAATCGGGCTAAAAAAAGATGTCGTGTAGAAGGGTCATTCTTTATACCGAATTTCACGATTTGCCTAAAAGAAAAAATATTCGAAGTAAGATTTTAGAAAATTAGTGGGTAGGTGCAGACTACTAATCATATATATATTTAGTAACATAGTGCTTCCCTTTTTTTCGCTCTCTTTCTAGGTAACACTTAAGCCGTAGTGCCGTAAGAGCATTGCACTGGGCGTCCCGACGCCGTAGGTCTAGTCGAGACAGGACGCGTCGAGACGGCATGAGACGCC
Source organism: Limnephilus marmoratus (assembly GCA_917880885.1). Taxonomy (NCBI): domain Eukaryota; kingdom Metazoa; phylum Arthropoda; class Insecta; order Trichoptera; family Limnephilidae; genus Limnephilus; species Limnephilus marmoratus. Next base: position 14,988,593 of record OU862917.1, on the reverse strand, counting down.
GCCTCCAATTACACGCCGGCGTCTGAAACCCAAGTGCACACCGAAGATTGAAATGGATTTTAATATTCCGCGACATGCGGAGGTAATTGATGCGCGACAGATGCGAGTGTTCTCAAGTAGAGGCAGAGTGCTGCTCGCTGAATCCTAATCTAACGCGATTGCTGATTTCCTGATAGCTCCAAATGGCGAAAGACCCCACATTTGCTGACGTACGAGCCAAATGTCTTAGAATGCGCTCAAAAACTTTATCACTTAAATATTTGTTTTAAAGATAATATAATGGGAGAATGTATAAATCTGTTGTTAAACAAAACTAAGTTGGCTCCAATCAAATATTTTAACAATGAACGTTAAAAAAACCGGATACCTGATCATAAGCTCAACCCGTAAAATAATTCCTCCTCATGTACCCTTAAAAATTGAAAACAACGATCTACAAATCCTGATCCAGGAAAAATATTTTGGGCTGTGCAGTGCGCATTAATCATCATTTGACATTTAAACAACATATTTACAAGGTATTTAAGACAAAATCATTCCCTTAATTAGCGTATTTGGCCGGCAATCATATCTGTTGCCAAATAAATTTAAAAACGGTTAATATTATAGTCTCGTACACTCACATTTAAATTATTTGCTTGAAATCTGGGGGGAAACGCATATGAAACATACATAAATGAATTACAGGTAATACAAAAGAAGGTAATCAAAAAACTATTTAACTACAAGCCTAGAACATTCACAAAAAAATTACATATGAAAACAAAACTATTAACATTAAGAAAACTATATGAATACAATACATATCTCCTTTGATACAAAATAAATAATAAAACTCGTATACACAGGATTCATTAAAACGTCCCAAGTACACAAACACAATAACACGATAACATACATTTAAACATCATCCACACTAACTATGGAAAACAATCCATTGGTTACAAGGGGGGTAACTTATATAATTGCCTCCTAAACGACAATAAAAACGAAAAAAAAGCTGCGTAAATTTAAGAAAAAATTATTAATCTTTATTCTTGATAAACAAAATAAGGAAATAGAATCGCGCTCCATTGAAATATTTAGTTGATTTTAATGTGTTTAATTATTTCTAGTTAAAAGAGTGAAAATGTAATTTTCTTTTAACAGGATTAAAAAAAAGCGTGATCTGTATTCATAAAGTTCCAATATTTTGAGTTGAAAGATCTTCTAAATACCCCACACATTAATTGAAGTTTTCGATTTTTAAAGGATTTATTGGAAAATGTGTTATAAGCGTTAAGTATCCAGCTAAAAGTTATACAGAGCACAATCTCGCAGGTTCAATATTTTAAAAGCTCATTGCAATTGCAAGCTTTTTTTACTGTAATTTAGGAAGTAGAAGGAATTCACATATTTGCAGGTTATTCCTAACCATGGAATATTCATCTTTCTTATAAACAAAAATAAATAATACGGAAAAGATTTAGTAAATATTGTTTATGTATTTTACGTATAATGATTATAAAACCATTTTATGAGATAACTTGATCAAATAAGAAAATCCACCAATATTGCGGTTAATTATTGGAAATTAAGATTAAGAATAGTTAAAGAAAAAGTGTAAAAAAATGGTTTTTGTAATAAGCATTGGATATAAATAAAGCGTTAATTAAAATGTAAAAAAATATAGAAACTAAGATTATATTAGGTTATATATGTCCATTTTAAGTTTACAACCAATAATAATTTGTGGAGCGCCGTTTATTATTGGAAATTAAGATTAAGAATACCTAGTTAAAGAAATAGTAAAAAAAAATGGTTTTCGTAATAAGCATTGGATATAAATAAAGGGTTATTTAAAATGTTAAAATATATTGAAACTAAGATTATATTAGATTATATATCCATTTTAAATTTAACATATAAATAAAAATATGGAAAAGGGAAACTAATTTTAATGTCATTTCAATATTTTTTTTAATAACTACTCAACAATAATAATTGGATAATTTGTAGAGCGCCGTTTTTGTAAAAAATCACCTCAAGAGCGCTATATTACAGCGTTGAAGAAGAAGATAATACTAATAAATCTAAACGAAACATGAAATAGAATAAGAGACAGAATCATAAATATAATGAATAAAATAATAATTAATTAAATGAAAACAATATTAGCGAAACTCAATCGAAAATCTGGAGACATAAAAATCAGAAAAAAGATATTGGCTCCACTGGGACACGAACCCAACCTTTGCTTAAATAGCAAGTGCTCTACCATTCTGATTTTTCTGTCTCCAGATTTTCGATTGAGTTTCGCTAATATTGTCTTCATTTAATTAAATTGAGGGAGCGGGAGACAGAAATGAAAGGCGTCATGTCGAAGTGGTGAGTCAGTCGTTTATTGGGCTACGTAGCGGAGGTCGGTAAAGCAGTAACAACATGTATACAGGGTGCCGTGATGAGATGCTGCAGGCGTGCGGTGTGATGGAGATGGAGTGGTGAAGGTCAGCGAGTTGCTCGACACCTTGTCGGTGGATATGACCTATCTTCCAGGCCGTTGCTCGACGCTTTGAATCGCGGAGATGAACGGTGTGTGGCTCGGTGAGCTGAGCCACCAGCAGGTAGTCCTGGCGAGGCGGAGCGTGTTTCCATGGCAGCGAAGCACGGTGAGGCTTCGGGGTGCCATGAAGTGGTGAGCTGATCCCTTGGACTGAAGGTGACGCAAGCCTTATAAGTCCCGGGATGGAGCTGATCTCTGGAGCTGAAGACACGATGGGCCTTGTAGCTGAGACGTGGTGATGGACCTCGAGGAAGCTGCCCTGGAGCGTAGCGATACCATGCAGGAGCACTTATTACATGTTGAGATGTTGACCGACGATTAATGTGAGACTGAACTGCAGCGGGCGAGCGATCGGCTGCTTATATAGCCGCGGTAGAGTAACTACCTCGCGGTAGGTAATACGAGCCACTTCGGCAGTTGACGAGAATATTCGGCGCCGTACAGATATTGTACGGTGCTGTCTCGAGACCTTTCTAGGCGGGGGCGATATTATTAACGTCGGGCTGGCACGGCAGGCGAGAAAGTACATCGCGATCGGCATATGTAGGTGTACCTAGGCAAGAGCCGGCGCCGCGCAAATATTAGATGTTTCTCGTGTCTTCTTTTGATGGCGAAGTTTATGATGTGCCGCCACAAAATATTGTAATTTGAGATTTTACTCATAAGGTTAAAAATTAAATATTAAAAATAAAAACAAAATAATAATTCCCATTCGCGACGGCTGCCTTTTTTTCTGTGTTTTGTTCTGTTTCATATTTCGTTTAGATTTATTTAACGTATAACCGTTTTCTTGAATGATATAAAACTGAATGCAATTAAAATTAATACAAATAAGAGATAATTCCGTAAATATTATTATGGAAATTTTTTGCCATAATAACTGCTTGTTTTTCACTTCTAATACTTAATTCAATATTAAAATGTGCGTAAATAACTTAAAACAATAAAATTTATAATGCGTTTCATCCCATGGCACAATATTTTGATAAACCTAATAAAGTAACCACGTAAATAGCCAATTAGTCGACAGACAATGGTCATCAGGTCTGGCTGATTAAAGTGGCGACGAAACTCACAACAAGATATAAAACCAATATAACTGAAGGTACTTGCTCAATGAAGATTTATTGGACCCCTTGGGTTCCAATTAGTTTCAAATAAAAGTCCCGTGGGACACAATTTCGTCCAATATAACCAATTATTTAATTGTAATTAATTGTATTTTGGCCTTTCAAGCTCAGGGTTTATGCAGGAGCACGTACCGGACTAAGTAAAAAACAATAAAGGAACTAGGGGTATAATCTAATTTGTACGGATGATAAATAAAATATCTCTGTCCTTGAAAGGTAAGTTTTTTAGAATAGTTCCAATGAAAACTGTACCTTCTGCCACCTGAGCTCAGACAATAAAAGTAAATTTTATTCTTTACAGTTTTACTTCAGTAGAATAAATTCCAACCTTTAGCATTATGATTTTCTCGTACTGTTTGCGAATTTTGTGAATGTTTTAAATAAAACAAAGTATTAATTCATTAAACTTCAAATAACAGTTTCGTGAAAAGAAAGAAATATAAAACCGAACACTGAAGGATTATAAATAATTCTTTGCAGTTATTAATGTTTTCTTATCTTTTTAATATATAAAATAAAGTCAGATTAATTACACCAATTATAACCCAAGAACGGCTGGACCGATTTTTATGATTTTGATTTGTTGGATTTGTCTTCGTCCCAAATAGCAGAATTGCTATTAAAACATCGGAAAAAATTTCGAATGAAAAAGGAATGAAGAAAATTCTTTTCCGCGTACATTTTGCATGGAGCGAATTCTCATCTTTTGAAAGAGCTGCAGGAATATTGTGATAAGTATAATATTGAGTAGTGAGTGAATATCAAAAATTCAAAAACATTAAATATCAAAGCGCTGATTGATTTGCTTTTGTTCTCAAACATATAATGTTGCCCCTCTTTCTTACACACTAAATGTTAATAGTCGAAAATGAGACAAATGGTGAACGTATGTCTGCACCCCTCCAAAGGAAAAACACAATATTTTAAGAGCGTTTAGCCAGCGGACGAAAATCCAAATTTCGTCGAAAGTTGTTCTTACGATCGTGCAGGGCGGTTACAATGAGAAAGATCAATTATTCTCCGTACCAGCTTTTTTAAATTATAACTCAATAGCAAATTTATTTCAATCCAAATTAGCTTTAATTTATACCTTCATCCAAAAATGCTGAAAGGCGTGATGATAAAACTATTAAAATAATGTACTTTTTGTAATTATTTTTTGATTATAAGTATTTATCATTTTTCAATAATGCCTAAATTTAATAATAATGTTAAAAAAATCTAAAATATATTAGTTTGTAAGTGCGCAAATAAATACACAAATGGACCAATTTTCGTCAAGAAACACATGTACGTACATATTTTTTACTGATTTTATTGAAACTAAAATTAAAATTCTAAAACATGCGTTTGCGTATTGATTTATTTTACTGCATGATTATATTATTTGAAATGGGTGTGGTATAATACAAAATCTTTTTTGAAAATTTAACAAATCTGCCAACGACCTATGGAATAACCTTATTATACTAAAAATTAAACAATTTTCTCAAAATTTATTACATGCGAATGCTAGATAAAAGAACAATCTTTCGAAATCCATTTATAATTTTTTGTAAATGGCATATTTCTGGTTTTCTCTGGTAATGCCCTCTTAATGAATCTCCCTCACACATACTTATATAGAAAATGAAACGCAATTCCCATTTATAAGTGAGGAGAAAAGTAAGAAAATCACAAACATTATAATCCGTTCACAACGCTATCTCTAATACTAACAAAAACAAAACACTGCCAGTTGCGCATCGATAATTGCTTCATTGTATAATTTCCAACATAATAAAAAACTGAATTTAATTCAGCTAATAAGTTAACACAACAGTTATTGATTCTGAGGCGGTACCAAGTTCGTCGGGCCAGCTGGTTAATTATAAATTGTAGAAATGATGTCAATGTTACACATTAATGTTAGAAGGCTAACCTTACTTATCAAAAACACGTGAGATGGGTTATCCTTTAAACTTAATACCTTCGTTATGTAATTAATATTGCCAAGGTAGGGCTAATTTAGACAACAATTCAATTCGCGGCTTGAGGCTAGATTCAAGGGTCGCCTTTATTAGTATAATGAGAATTACAAATAAAATCATCGTATGTGACCCTTGCATGATGTTTTTACAAGCTTACCTTTGTGACCTTTAAATTAAAACGTCTTTGAAGCCTTTCAGAAAAAACAATATACGAAATCAAATAGTCGTAATATCACTATCACTGTGTTATTGTTGTACTGTTCATATATCAAGCTAATCTAATGGTTTTCAATACTGCTTTCCACGTCTTCGGATTAAGGAAGATGAACTAACGAAGACACCGAACAAGTTTGGGAGGCTGGTGTGGGTACCGTTATCCCGGGATCCATTTATTGGATAACCAACAACCCTGCTATCTGTCACTTCAAGTGGTTCATTAAGTTTGGTATCTTAACGAGAGTGCCCGGATTCATGGGGTGAGGTTTATCTAGGTCTTGGTGGCGAATGCGTTTGCCCACCTATTGCATGGGGGGCCGTATCGGGTGACACTGGTTGATGGAGACTGAGTTTGAGCTATCCTGCAAGGCTCTCTCGACCCATCGCCTTGCACCACGCCGTGGGAGGGACAGATTCATACGTCCGTCACACCTGGATGAACAGTTTTCTTTCAGGGTCTCCTGTGATTTTTTTTTTTTTTTTTTTTACATTAACTCCACACAGGAGGCCCTGAGGAAAATAATTTCCCTCAGGGCCTATGTCATCTGGGATGCTGTGTGGAGGGTCTTTTTGAGGAGAGGAAGGAATGAACATTGGTCTTGAAGAGACCCATGTTGTAGGAAGGAGGAAACACAGAGGCCGGCAAATCATTCCACAGCCGAGCTGTTGAACAATGCGAACAATCGAAGAAACGACCCGTTCTCATGTGACAAATGTCAACCGTGTACAAATGTTGGGCACGCGTTTGGCGTGTTTCCCGACTATGCACCGGTGCCGAAGGGATCAATGATGCTAGTTCCTCGGAGCATCTTCCATTGTAATACCGGTAGAACAAGGATAGCATTCCCACCCGACGCCTGTGCTCTAAAGATTGCAATCCGTCTGTTAAGATGGGAGAATCTATCAAACGGACCGCCCGTTTCTGCACAGAGTCGAGGGTATTTTTCAGGTATTTTGGAGCTCCAGACCAGAGATGGCTGCCAAATTCAACCGTGGGACGTACTTGTGATTTGTACAGGGTTAGCAGTTGTGTACTATTAAAGTATCTGCGGGCCCTGTACAGCACGCCCAGTTTTTGGGAGGCTAGCTTTACTCTGGCTTCAATGGAGCCCCCATACCTGAGCTGGTCACTTAGGGTTACACCAAGCATATCAATGGAGGGCCTGTTCGGAAGATTGCTTCCGTTGAAAGAGACTAGATTTTCATTTCGATCCCTTTTGGACGTAATCAGACAAGATTGGGTCTTTGAAACATTAAATTCAACGAGATTATTTTTACCCCAAGAGAAAACACTCTCGAGGTAGCCGTCCATTCTTTGCTTCAAAGCCCTACGAGCTGTTGGAGTTTGTGAGCCCTTTGGGGGCTTGTCAAACAAAAAGCTATCATGAACTGTACTGTCATCCGCATAACAGTGAATTGGTGCACATGACAAAAGGTCGTTGATGTGCAACAAAAACAAAGTTGGAGACAGAACCGATCCCTGCGGGACGCCAGCATTTATCGAGTGTGAGGAAGAGGTGAAACCATCGACTACCGTCTGAATCGACCTCCCCCTCAAGAAGTCGGCAATCCACGTACACAAGGATGCGGGAAGTCCGTAAGAAAGCAGTTTGTTGACAAGTCCTCGGTGCCAAACCCGGTCAAAGGCCTTGGAGATGTCCAGTGCAACCGTTTGGGTCTCACCGAAACGTTCCAGGCATCGCCCCCAAACATGCGTCACATACGCGAGAAGATCACCGCACGAGCGGTTCCGCCGGAATCCGTATTGACGGTCGTTGATAATTTTGTTCTTCTCGAGGTATGTGAGCAGTTTGTCGTTGATCACACGTTCCATCACCTTAGACAGAACTGATGTGATCGCTATGGGGCGGTAGTTGGCCGGGTTGGAGCGGTCACCCTTCTTTGGAATAGGATGGATAACCGCTTTTTTCCAACCAGAGGGCACAGAGCCAGTCTTCAGGGACAGTTTAAAAAGCTTCGTCAAAATTGGAGCTAATTCTGCAGCGCACCTCTGCAATACCAGGGCAGGTATTCCGTCGGGCCCACTAGCTTTATTAACATCAAGCCCTCGTAAAACATGGAGTACCTCCCGATGCCGGATCCTCAGCTTTTTCATATGAAAACCGCAGTGAGGAACCGACGTCGGGACAGCACCTTGGTCATCGAGGGTTGAGTTATCCGCAAACATTTTACCTAGTAAGTTAGCCTTTTCGGTGGCGGTGTTTGCTAGTGAGCCGTCAGGTCTGGTAAGAGGTGGCAGACTGGATTTGCAGAAGTTGCGACCTATTGAGCCCGCAAGTGACCAGAATTGCCTGCTGCCATGCGGGCATGCAGTCAGCTTTCTGCTGATCTGTTGGTCGTGCTCGAATTTTGACCTATTTATGATTCTCTTGGTTTCCTTTGCCATTTTGTTGTAAGCTGTTCTGTCTTCGGATGTTCTAGATGTGTTGTAGGCTCGGTAAGCTGCGTTTTTTCGTCGCACTGCTTCAGCGCATTGTCGACTGAACCACGGCTTTGAGCCGACACCAGTTTCCTTAACAGTAGATTTGATGAAGCCATCCATCGCGGATGTGATGACTTCACCAATTTCCTGGGCACATCTTGAGGGATCCGAAGTCCGAAAACAGACAGCTGACCACGGAAAAGCATTAAAATGTGCCCGCAGACCGAACCAATCTGCTGACCTATACTGCCACACTTTTCTCTTCAGCCTCTCGTTTGGTGGTCTGAAGTTTACAGGGATTGATGTTGTCACCAGGCAGTGGTCGGACGATCCTCAAGGCGCTGTGACTTCAATCCTGTAACCGTGTGGCACAGTAGTTAAAAATAGGTCTAACAGATTGGAACGGTGAGTCTGGACATCAGGAACCCTTGTAGGCTCCTGAACCATTTGCTCCAATCCGTAGCAAAGGGCAAAGGATTCCGCTTGGCGTCCAGCCGAGTCTGTTGATCCTGAGAACTTCAACCAAGGTTCGTTATGAACATTGAAGTCCCCCAGGACCACAAACTCTGCCGTAGGGTAGCGGGGCAAGAGGTCATCAATAGTGTCGCTTAAGTGTTTGAAGAGCTCGGACGAGTCTGATTCGCTCAGGTTCGGTGAGCGGTATAAACACGCGTAGAATCTTACCGTACTGGCAAGATTGACGCGTACCCACATTACGTCGAATCTGGAGTTTTCCAGATTCAACAGTCGCACACAGTTGACATCAGCTCGACTATAGAGACAGACACCTCCTTTAGGTCTGAACTTGCCTGCGAGGGTGAAGCCCGGGCAGTCCAGATAGGAGGTGTCTACAGGCTCAGCTATCTGAGTTTCAGACAGGAAGAGTAGGTTTGGGCGTTGAGAAAAAAGGTGGTGGTGGACAGAGTTTAAATTGGTGTGCAGGCCGCGAATGTTGGTGTAATTCACCAACAGTTTTGGCCCGCACCGGGGACGCCTACGTCTCGCCGCTGTAATGACGTTAATTATTGTAGGTTGCAAGTTCATGATTTTAATTTTTGGTTTTTTGTTTTTTTGATATGAGAGGAAGGAAGGTCTGGGAGGGAAAAGGTATAAGGGGTGGGTAGGATGCTGGGGTTCCGAGTTTCCAGGAGTGACGGACGTATGTATCCAGGAGTGTGGACGTATGTGTGGAGATGACGTAGAAAAATAAAGCGACAAAAGTTATTTTGGTAACGAATTATAATTTTCACTAAGCACCCTTTGTAGGATGAATTGCGTATTTCAAAAAATTAATATTTTTTTCTTCACATTTATAGCACATATCCTACGATGATGGTGAGATAAATATTCTGATCAATGGAGAACTTTCGCCGATACTTTGTTAGAGATGGGGAAAAGAATAGTGTTGAAGTACCTGGTTATACAAACCTGGTCACGAAACACGGCTAAAGCCATTTCAATCAATATTTGTTTTTTTTTTTTAAAAAAGCTTTTTTTTATTTAATTTTATTTATCATAACGTCCTTTTGGCTTTTACATACATTTACGTTTTTTGTGTTTTAGTGCATACAGATGTGTTTAGATGACAAAGAAAACATAAATAAGTTTCACACATGGTACATAGAAGTAAAGATGGTAGGTAAAAAGTATAGCATTATACAATAGAGAGACAGAAGAAATCAGTTTTAGAGCGACAGACTGCATTATATGTATATAACAAATAATAATAATGTGTGAGTTCTTATATGGGTACGTATAACTTCTATGTGTTAAATACATAGCGAAGTTGATTTAAAAAAAAATACACACTGCCAACTTGTGTGAATACATCACAAGAGTCCCAACTCCTCCCGACTGGAGCCAGTGAGACTGGCATCCCATCATCGAATGTAGTGAGCCTGGAGGTAGTGGGGAGGGGAAGGGGTTGTGGAAAAGGAAGGTAAGGAAGTTCATGGCTATTCAGATCTGGTCACCAAACACGGCGAAGCAACTTTCAAGCAATGTTTCAATTCTGAATGGTTGTCACCAGGGCGATACTGAGAGGGTCTTCGACGGTGGAATTTTATTTTAAACGAATAAAATTAACAATAATACAAATTAATCTAAAACAATTTAATAAAATAAAATACTTTTTTGTTTAAAACCACGAAATTTATTAATTTATGAACCAACCGGTTTCGCTTATCTTAAGCCTCTTCAGGGTACAAATTAATACTAAACAAGAAGTACATAATGTGTGCTTATATATAACAAAATATAGAGGGAGACAACATGATACAAATATAACAAACACATAGACGGCCATAAAATACATTAACGTATGCACTCAAGTAATGGGAAAAACAGAAAGATAATTAGGTAGACTAATGGGTTATAATTTATAATAATAAATTTGGAGAAACAAAAAAAAAAGGTATTTTATTTTATTAAATATGTCAAACCACAAAGTGATTGCTTTCCACAATAATATAAAATAATTTACAATAGTGAGAAAACGATGAAACACGCAATGCACGTATGTCTTTTTCCTCTTATGTACTGCTTTTTTTTCCTTTGGAGGAAACAGACATTTAATGTGAAAGAAAGAGCTGCAGCATTATTGAGATAAAGACGTATGTTTATTGCCGTTTTGTACGTACATTTTGTGTTTAATTTTTTGTCACCGTTCCGTAAATATTAAAATATTAATAGACTAATGTCTTCCAATGTGGATCGAAATGTTTTTTTTTTTTTTTTTTTAATATCATGTATATTATCGAGGCTTCTGACTCACACAATGTTGTCATTTTTTGCCTCATCTGTTTTTAAATTATAATATTATCATTATAATCTCCAATGATCTTTAAAAGGTAGGTACTTAGAGTCCTTTTATATTCAAAGGGTAACAATTATTATAAGTAATAATTGTCAGCCTGAAACACTCATTTACATTGAAAAATCTTCCGAGGAAAGATACTTGCCGCCAACGGGACCGCTGATAATTATTGCTTATAATAATTATTACCCTTTGTGCTATGCATAAAAATCTTGTCTAAACGTTAGTTTATAAATTAAAAAATTATAATTTCCTTTTATATTCATTTTGTATAAAAATTCACCTTCAAATATTTTCCAATTTACATGATCTAATAAATTTCATTATTCTCGTTATGTCATGAAACTCGGTTGAGGCTATTAAATTCTGAACTTCCGATAAGTTCGACGTCATTAGTATTGTCACTCTCTGTCATTCATATTTAATGCACTTAGATAATGTGTACCCGACATCTTCAATTTGTTCACATATCGAGCACATTGGAGAATCAGAGAGGCCTATCAAACACAATATTCTTCCCATTCGTGCATGGATCGAAATGTAAACACCCGTTGTTTCTATTTGAAAATGTGAATAAATCGACATAAAACTTGACTTAAAACGTTTTTATTTGCCGTCGGCTGGTTTTGAACCCACGACCTGTACCACGAAGGTCGTTATTATCTATAGAGTTAACTTTTAATGAGTACTCGGGATGAATCGAATGAAAGACTCCCACCCTGTGTACTCTATTTGAAAACCTTGATAAGAATATCGTAAGTAAACATGTTTATATAATTGAACACCACCCACACAAAACTCAACCAACATTCGCAGTGTATCTTCGCGTAAAGCACAGTAATCGGAGCACGTTTGTAATTTTAAGGCTGTATCGCTACTGAATTTTTACGCCCACAGTCCATCCCATAAAACCTCCCGATGATGGCAGTCCGAACATAGAACATGGTTGTATAATTATTACAGATGATGGGTAAAATAATAGACTAAAAGTGGAAGCAGCTAATTAAATTTGTAACTTATATACAATGCAAATCAGCAGAATAGTGGAACCAACAATACTTGTAACCACGGTACATTTAGGATGGGTTATTTAAAAAATTTAAGCAATTTATCAAATTTTTAAAGTTAATTTCCACGTTTTGTGAAAGTCCTGTGATTATTTCAGTTTTATAGAGCAACTAGCCTATACAGATATAACAACAGAACTTGAATAGGACTTAACACAGAACTTGTTGGAACAGCGTTGTAATTTTATTTTGATTTCCTAAAATTTGTAAAACGTGATGAAAATCCCACAAAGAGCTGAAAACAGTTGATTAAAATTTCTTGAAATTCCTAAAAGAAAAATTTGTTGAATTTTCATTACACGATATTTTACCATCATGGAGTTTTTGATTTTTCAAACACACAGATCTTTTTAAATTAAAGTCAGTGGTCCTATTAAAAACAGTTTTAAGAAAACAACTTATGCGTTGCACAAAAAAAAATCGAAGTTCAAGTTTTAAAATAATGATGCATTTAAAAAAACATTTATTGCGTAATTCACATGCGATAGAAGTGCAACTAGAAAGTCGCTAGATGTCGCTTTCTTTTGCCTGTTTATTTTAAAGTGGTTTGAAGTTTACAAAAATAAAAATGTTTATTTTTTGGATTTCATAGGATTCGAACCTCCGTCCGCTGAATTTCTCTGGCCTCTGAGATTTGCGACGCACAATACCGCTGCGCTATGGGACGCGCTCGGCGAGACGCGAATTTACGCCTTATATTCCGACGACCCGCAAAAAAAAAAAGCGGCCAATGAGCGCTGACCTATCGTTGTTTCCGTTTTATATCTCAACCAATAGGAGTCTTGAACGCAATTAGCTGCTTTGCAGGTGCCGTAGTGCGTCATTTCCGTTTCATCCAGATTTCAAATCACTCTAACGGGGCTAAGAAAGTTTCACTTCAAAATCAAGCCAGACATTTATATTGATGACATACCAGTGTTTAAAGGAATCTTCATACCTTTAATTCGAATGTCTTGTGATTCAACCATCTCGTGATTTAGATAATGCAAAGATTTTATTTACGTTTCTTCACGACTGTTCCTAAGAATCAGCGTCAACGTGTCCTATTATTTTTAACTGCCATTCCAATTAAACCCTCCCACACGCTGCTGTCTGTTGCCTTTGTAAGCCACCTCTTGTTGATTTAGCAAAGTGTCCCAGCCTGCTGCAATACCAACTAACACAACTGATTGTACTCTAGCATAGTACGGATTTAACTTGGCTTATCTCACTTACCGGGGGACTTTTGAAGATTGGATAAAAATAGAATGTGACTATCGGTATCAGCTAAAGGGATTACTATCGGAAGTTAGTCAAAGGTTCGATTTCAATTCACGGTTAACCCATGTCTTTTTACAAATATATTTGCTCTATATAACCCAGCTTTGCCAGAATTTCAACACACTTTTTTTCAGAGTCTGTTTTCACATCGGAAAATAGAAATAAAATTAACATAGAGAAATATCATCGGTCAGTTTGCAAAACCACCAACCGACTCATTTTAGATGTTTAGATAATGGACGCTTTTATATACACCGTGACAATTCATGGTAACGGAATCGTGACGGCATGAAAAGGCCATAAAAATACGTTCCTTATCACAATATTTCTGCAGCTCTTTCAAAAGATGAGATACACAACGTACGGAGGTCTGTTCTCTCCTAAGGAAAAAAGTCATCATTTTCTTGTATCTCCCTCACACACTGCACCATAACGTCTCCGTAGACCCCTACCAATACTTGACGTGACAACAATTTTGAAAGTATGGAATATAGTTACAAGGATAATATTGAATAGTGAGTGAATTCCAAAAATTCATGAACGACATTTGTCGTCAATGCGCTGATTGTTTTGCTTTTGTTCTTAAACACATAATGCTTTTTTTTACATGAGCTCCACATAGGAGGCCCTGAGGAAAATAATTTCCCTCAGGGCCTATGTCATCTTTGGGGATGCTGTGTGGAAGGTTTTTTTTAGGGAAAGGAAGGAGAGGAGAGTTCTGGGAAGGAAAAGGGTTTAAGGGATGGGTAGGAATCTGGGGTTTAGTGTGTCCTGGACATCCGCCTCCAAGACCTAGACGAACCTCACCCCATGAACCCGGGTACCCCTGCTAAATCACCGAACGTAGCGAACCACTCTTGCTGCTGCAATGCTGCCTCAACAATGCTGCCTGTCTTTCTTACACACTAAATGACAAATGTCAAAAATGAGACAAACGGTGAACGTATATGCTTCCCCCCCTAAAGGTAACAGAAAATCATTTTCATAAATCTCTCTCACACGTATAAAGAAAATGAAACTCAATTCCCAATTCGTCGCAAAAAAGGAGTATCTACTGTGGAGGAAACAGTCACACGTATCTCGTGTGTCTCACCATTGTTTAATGTGTACGAAAGAGCTGCAGCATTATAGCGATAAGGAACGTATGTTTATTGCCTTTTTTGCCGTCATGGTACCGTTACCATGAATCTTCATAGTAAATATAACAACGTCCATGTTCAATCCATCATTATTCAACGCCTTATTTAGATTCTAAAGCTAATTAAATAGAACGGAATTGATATGAACTAGGGAATGCAATCCCGATCTCGCGGGATCTCGATCTCGCGAGATCTCGTGACATTTTTCGGGATCAATCCCGAAGCATAAGATGTCGAGTTCCCGTTCGAGATCGACGGGATTGGGCGGCAGTAGTCAGCGACCTAGCAAATATCTCGTACGGAAAGAAATTAAAAATATAATCAAACGATTACATCGTAAACAACCAGACTCAACGTCTGGTACCGTGATTAATACCATAGTAGCAAACACAGAAAACGAAGATGACTTGCCTCTTTCTATGACTAATACGTCACTTCAAGAGAAATTAGAAGAGACTCTGAGAGTATCTAAAAGTCATTTTTCGCGTGTATCCACGAGTTTAGATAAATTAGAGTCAGTCATAAAAAAGAAATGGATCTATTTGAGTGTGGAGGAACAAGGGGAAGATTTTTGCAGTTTGCATATTGTAGGGGCGTGTAAATAGCCCCAGACACTAGGGAATACTACCCTATGTAATTAATGAAAGATGAACTCTTCCCTATGTGACACAAAACAGATTATACAGCAATTCCAAAATCCTCAGTGAAAAAAAAACAAAAACTCACTCTGAGAATGCAGCTCTCCACATGATGCCCAGCACAAACGACACTAGTTTCCTTCAAATATTGATTTTAGTGCACAAATTCGGTAGTGCACAATCTCAACAGGTGTTTATCACAGGAAGGTAGTTCACACGACGGATATAAATTTGCAAATTAATAGTACGTGCCGAAATCTCACAACAATAATTTAATTATGGGTTAATTATTTGATTATGACTGACATCTATTGGCTTTAACCAACACTCACGTCGGAAGTAATTGCTTGCCCCACAGAGGTCAGAAAATGCCTGAATTCACTGAATTTCAATGTCACATAGGGATATTCAATATAATACAACCACCATAGATGGCGCCCCCATGGACCCATAGCATAAATTATTAATTTAAATGAGATTAATGCCCAAATGTATTTAAATATATTTTGTGGCGCGTATCCACATATCATTGCTTAGTCAATAATTACAGTCAGTAATTACTTTCTAATCTCTTTAAGCTATATTTTTTCTTGTGATTATTTTAATTTTAAAAAAGCTGTTAATTATTTAGTAACTAATATTAAAGAATAAAGGTGTTTGTTTTCTTTCAAATAATATTTTCTTTTAATTAACGAGATCCCGAAAATTCCGAGACCTCGCGAGATTGTAATTTCTAATCTCGAATTTGCGATCTCGAGTCGAGATTGCGTTCCGTAATATGAACTAACGAAATTTCAATACAAGCCCTACACCTTAACACTACTGAAACGTCATGTGATATTTCTAAAGACAGCCTTCAATTTGAAGCGCATATTTTGAGATTTTGACAGGCTTCGGGTTGCGAGGAATATAATACAGTTTCGGATCTTCTTGGAACTATTGAACGGATAAATCAATTAATGTAATCACCAAATAAATTATGCCTTGCCTACGAAAATTTCATAACCGAAAATGTTTATGAAAGTCGTAAGGCCTAATGTTAACTTACTATATTTTAATTAATTTTTACTACGAATTGGTTTACATTAAAACAACGAAAAAGTATGCTTTCGATAAATTGAAGCTGTTTCCACCGTTAACATTGAGTAGAATTAAAATAAAATTAATAATTATTTTCTTAAAAAAAAAAAAAATTCATTAGAAATATGTGAAGGTTATAAAATTATAACAATAATAATATTATTGTAGAAAGCAATCACTATGTGGTTTGACATCATTACATAGTATAAAATGAAGTCGCTCAAAATGTGTGTGCGCATAGAACTTTTAAACTACTCAACGGATTTTCATGCGGTTTTCACCAATAGATAGAGTGATTCAAGAGGAAGGTTCATATTTATAATACATGCTTATTATAGTGGAGAAAAGCCGAGCAGCGGGCAGCTGGCAAGCGGGTGGTATGGATTTTATAAAGATTGGGTAATGGCGTTGTGTTTCGTTAGCCACAGCAACGTGTGTCCGGGTCTGCTAGTATTTAATAAAATAAAATGCGTTTTTTTTTTAAACCACGAGATTTATTAATTTATGAACCGACCGGTTTCGCTTACTTAAGCATCTTCAGGGTACAAATTAATACTCAACAAGAAGTACATAATGTGTGCTTATATATAACAAAATATAGAGGGAGAAAACATGATACAAATATTACAAACACATATATGGCCATAAAATACATTTACATAAATACTCAAATAATGGGAAAAACCGAAAGATAATTAGGTAGACTAATGGGTTATAATAATAAATTTGGAGAAACAAAGCATCAACTGGCCTTAAAAGTTGGTTGTTTGCAGGTGGAAAAATGTAATAAGCAGTAATTGTTGAATGAAATACTAGTATAAATTGAATTATTTGGCGGGAAGGAGATAAGCCGACGTAGCTCAGTGGTTAAAGAGCAGTAGACCGGATATCAGAAAGACGCAGGTTCGAGTCCCGTCGGCGGCATGTATCTTTTCTCGAGAGATTTTTTCAACGAAGAAAAGTGTTTTAGGCTAATAATTATTGCTTATATCAGAAAGTTTATGCTTGGAGAAGATACGGCTTTGCACGCGGAGGACATTATATTTAAACCACTGGACATTGCACGATTTTACATTTGCTACCCCCATCACTATTAGTAATACATTTATAAAAAGATTAGTGACAAAAAAGATATTTATTTTGAACGACGGGAAAGTTCATGAAATGACCTTTACAAACGCTTACAAATAGCTATAACGTATAAAAATTACTTTTTAGAAATACAATTTTATGGCCAAAATTATCCATTGATAATTTGTTTTTCTTTCTTTTAAAATTATTCACAAAATAAATAAAAAAAACATTTTTTCACCTACAGCCTCCGTTTGCAAAGCAATTTTTATACCTATTACCTATATTCATGGTGATATAAAGCACACTAAGTATACACACATTTTTGTCTCGTGGCTTCCCTGAATATATACGTGAAATCCTATTTAGATACTATTTTGATTAATCTTTACGACCAATCGGCTTACAGTATGAACATCAAAAAATATGCTACGGATAAATCGAAGGTTTTACTAGCTTTTCTATGTATTGGAATTACAATAAAATTATTATTTACGTAATAAAAAATATAAGCGTAAACCACAAAAAAAAAAAGATTTTCATGACTTAACTATGAAGTAATACAAGAAACAATTTAAAAAAAAATACCCCTTTATGACTAAGACTATTTTTGAAGTTTTCTATGTTCTAACTTTTTTTTCGTTCTTATAAAATTATGTACAAAATAAATAAAAACCACTTTTTCGCTTACTAGCCCCGTGCAAAAAGACGCTCGATTTTAAAATTTTGCAGGCATGAGATTCGAAATATTTCTAGCGTTTGTATTCCTCTTAAAAAGAACTGCTGTTATTCTCAGAATGGTAGAAAAAAAACAAATTATTTCACGTCACGAGATTTAAATCATCTTTAGCTGGCAAGTCAAAAAAAATAATATATAAACCGTTTTAAGATTTTCACGGCCAGAAGCATTTTCGTTATATGTTTTTGGGGTGTTGTGCCGTGTTGCGCTACCTCCTTCTTTAGCCAACGTTTCGGACATCGTTGCAGTGTCCATCATCAGGGCAGATCCGGCAGATCCGGTAGATGCCACATCTACCGGATCTGCCGGATCTGCTGATGATGGACACTGCAACGATGTCCGAAACGTTGGCTAAAGAAGGAGGTAGCGCAACACGGCACAACACCCCAAAAACATATAACGAAAATATATAAACCATCCTACCGTGGAGGACAATTACAACAGAATATAAAGGAAATAGTTTTTTGTCGCCGAGCTTATTACACAAAGAAATTCTTTGTAAACAGGCTTTCATCCTAAATTAAAACACCGCTTCTTTTTATAATGATTAAGGTCTACTAGTTTTTTACAAGTGGTTTTGTAATTAGTTTTCTTAAATACGAAATTAAAAAATTTGATATTAAAGTTAGTTACTGTCGAAAAGATCAAAAATTCATTTATGATTTTATGAAACTTTTTTATAACATTCAGTTTAAACAGAATTAATTTGATATACAACTTCTTTAGCACCGTTGTGATTTAAAATTCGATGAAACGAAAGAGCGACAATAAAAAGAGACAAACACATACATCTATAGGATTAACCCTCCAAGAGAATGAGATAGAATAATCGGTCTCCTCTTTGTGCGGTGCTTCGTAGCTCCCCACTCTTGTCTACTTTAGTTTTCTGAAGGTTTCACTTCTACCGAACTGCACACTATTTTTTTATTAATTTATTTCTTCATGTTCTCCATGAAACGGCTGTGCACCAATATATTACGGAGTATAATACATATTTGAGTACATGGTAAGGATACAAAGGTCACAGGGGCAGTTTTACTATTCGCATGCATCAAAAGATTGTTGCTAAACAACTGTCTATAAGTGACGTTGAAAATGTCAATGGTCAATGCAGAATCGCTGTGCAGTTGCGTCGCTCTGTTGATTGGCGCTTTCTAATAGATAGATGTCATCGCTTTCGGACCATAAAAAACGTACACGAGATCTCCCACGAGTGTAATTGTTAGGTACGAATTATAAGCTAGCCGTCATTCAAATATCTGGATTATGTATATACATAGGATTATATATATACGGAAATTAACTTAAACAGTCTTACTAAAAAAACGCGTATTTTTTTATTATTTAATTGATAAGCGATCTTGGATGCGAAAACATTAGATACTAATTAAAAATGACAAAAAATTGTTCATAGAAAGTTATACACATTGCTTACACAGCCAAAAAGGGTTGTATATCTATTGTATGTGCTTGTTTTATTAATAATTTGTGAAGGAATTTTGTATTTTAAACATCTTCTATATTTCTTCTATATTACGAGAGATGGGAAGGCTGATTGAGATATCGAAAGAAGGGTGAATGCCGGAAACTCCATTAATGGTGGCCTGAATGCCGTTGGGGCTAATAAAAAACTGTCAAAAAAAGCGAAGCTAGCTGTCCACAATGGAGTCCTGGTACCTACCCTGATGTATGGCAGTGAGGCATAGACCTGGCAGAGGAAGGATGGAAGTAAACTGAATGCTGTTGAAATGAGATCCCTGAGACGTATGTGTGGTAAAACAATGTATGATCGTGTGAGAAATGTGGATATCCGCAAATAATGTAAGGCTGATGTAAGCATAATGAGTAAGATTAAGAAAGGGACCCTCAGATGGTTTGGGCATGTAGAGCGAATGAACGAAGAAAGTAGTGTAAGAAGAATATACGACGCGAATGTGAATGGTAGAAGAAGTATGGGACGCCCGAGGAAGACATGGCACAATCAAGTGAATCAGATACTTGAGTTGGGCCATGTCAAAAGTCAGAATAATAGAAGAGAATGTATGAGACGACGTATGAATGTGAGTGAGGTAAAGAGTGCCAAGACCGTGTTGTTTGGCGGTCTATCCTCTCTGCCTACCCCTGCGGGGAAACGGCGTGATGGTTGGTTAGTTAGTTAGTTCTATATTTCTTATTTTTGAAGATGTCGTAAAAACAAATACCTCTATAGAAACAAGAAAAAAATAACGTTTAGCTTTTTATCACAAATATACTTACGTGTTTAAAAATTGCACTATTTTAAGCTTCAAATACGAAAAAAATTGGAAAAAGCTTAACGTCAATTGACGACAAAAAATTTCGGAAAATTCAAAATTAAAAAACAGTCTTTTTATATAATGAATTTGGAAGAAAACGGTTAATTCACTTCTTTCTCATTCATACAATTAAAATTTTTAACAAAATTATGGCAAATATTCCATAAAATCTGACATAATGAGTTAATTTTTTCACAATTTAAACTTTGATAGCCGAATTTGGTATTTATTTACAAACGTACAAGACATTAAATATATTAAATATCATTACTTTTATTAAGTTTTATTAAAGTCAATCAGATATATAAGGTAAACACATAAATATTCTGAACAACAGAATAAGGAAGTTAACATATATATTTAGATGCTTAAGAGATATTTTAAACGAAAAATTACTTAGAACCACATACTTCGCTTTCTGTCAATCAATTATGCAATACGGCATTATAGGATGGGGCGGTATATATACAAATCAAACACAAACAATTTACATATCACAAAAACTAATAATAAAAACAATTAAAAAAAAAACCCTACTCATATTCATCAGAACTGTTATTCAAAAAATTTAAGGTCAGAAAATTAAGTGCGTTATACTTTTATCACGCAACATTACAAATTTATAAAGATAATATTCAAAATAAAGTTGCACCCTTCAAAAATAACAGAAATCTTAGACAAACATCAAAACTTCCTATTCCAAAATGTAAATACAATAGGACAGTTAAATCATAAATATCTCGGAGTTAATTTTTTTAATTCACTTCCTGAAAAATCAGAAACATCAACAGAAACATAAAAAAATTTAAAACTCAGCTTAAAAATTACACTGAAAATTTGAACTGAATAAAAAATAATAAATTGAACCAATATTATAACACCCCCCCTACACACAAGCCCTGCTTATTTATGGGGGTACATCAAATACATGTATTATGTAATTAATTATTGTAAAAACTATATATTAATTTATGTATCTTTTTGTAAATAAAAAAAAATAAGTAAATAAAATAATTTATCCAAAATGAGCAATTTTTTTATGCTAACAGACTTAAAGTAACAGCATGATATTTTGAAAGCACTAAAACTGTCAAAAATGAGCAAATAATAATAATTATGTCCAATTATACTAATATAATATTGCATTGGTCATTATACTGAAAAATGTTGAACAAAAACATTATATGAATTGCGCGTAAAATGCCACATATCGCAACAGAAATTTTCCTGCGAGTAAATGAAAAAATATGGCGGCCTCACTTGCGCAAATCCGCGAAGTTCAATGTAGCCGACATAAAAACGTCATTATCTTATTAGTAAAGTTGCAGATGTACCGTTTAACGGTCACCGAACAAAAACACCGTATCATGGTTGTTGAGTGTTTTTTTTAGTGAGGCTGAAAATATTTACCTGATAAATAACCTACGATCAACTACCGTAATATTGTATGTTAAAGATATTAAAGTTATCTTGCGGAACAACATTTATTTTGTACTTTGTACTCCCTATGCATTGTCAATTTTTCACAACGCTGCCTCGATCAGCCATACACACTCCCCACATATTCCAGATAATTCTCCCTATCTGAAGCCTTACCGCCTGGACGGGTCAGGATGTTCAGCCATCACAGGGGTTTGCCCGTTCCAAGGTCGATAAAACAGAACTCTGTTTACCAGATCGTCCCTTATTTGTGTGCCGTCAGCGTTTAAAGAACCTCGTTTAAGGCTCCATCGGAATTCTGAATACTTTGCTGTTTTAAAATGTGTACATATTGGGATTATTTTGCAATTCATTAAAAATCGGTTTTATTTTATTTTCTTTTTTGAGATTCTGCATACTATTCGTTGATTATTACTCGTAAATTTATGTAAAAGCTTAGATTGAAGTTGGGTGAATACAAATAAAATTCACAGCGGATACTGACGCATCTATTTGCTTTTCTGAACAATTAGGTTTTTAGTTTGTTTGTCCTCCGGTATTGCGATACCAATTTTGTTTTCTACCGTATAAAATAAAAAACGTATTTTAAATATTATTTTTTAAATCGAAAAAAGTAATCTCGAGTCGAAATTACCGGCAACCCGAAAATCTTTCAATACTTTCTGCTACAATTTTTGTATTCCTTTAGTTACCGAGTTCAGTCGCAACTGCTCTCAACCGCATGCAGTCAGTGAGACTATGGCATCCCCAATTGGGGTATGTTGTGAGACTGAAGGGAGGGAGGGGAAGGAGATGGGGTTGAAGAAGGTGGGGAGTTACTATTCGGATGTAGTCATCAAACACGGCTTAAGCCATTTCAAACAAAGTATCATTTCTGAATGGTGGTCTTACACCAGGGAGATACTGAGAATATCTTCCACTGCTGCACATACTCCATCAATTACTCCTACCATGATGTAGTAGGTATCATCAGGAATAATAGTATCATCATGAAACCCAAAAATACTCGGAAATATTTACGGAACTGCACTTAAATGCGAGAGAGAACTCGTCGATTTTACTTGACTCATTTTCATGCGGAAAGTCTTTCTACAATTTGTGTTTCTTCTTACTAAAACATGGGTCACTTCAGGACTCATTTTCACCTTTTTCATCATAATACAAACCTTCTAATAATAATGCATTAACTTTTGAGAATACCTAGGGCCCACTGTGAGGACCTTGCATGTAGTTTTTTTGTTAACAACGCTTCAAAAATAAATTCAAATTCAAATAAAACACAAACCTGATTTTCGTTCTTAGGAATACCTCAGGGTCTCTTGAGTGGACCTTTTTTATATTTTTTGCTGTTAAACAAAGCTTTATTACTTTCATTATAAATTTTGCATCACTGTTAAAGCATAATTATTCAGATTGTCAATATAAATAATTCCGTTAGATTTCCCCACCAGATAATATCCATCAATACGTACATAATGCTCAAAGCGTGTCTCGTCAACGAGGTAATAATAATTGAATTTGGTATTTTAATTAGCGCGGTAATAATGAAATAGTTTTGCCTGTATTGGCTGCCAGGAATATCGTCATGTCCCCGGTAATAATATCCAGTGATAAAATAATTAGTGAGGATGTGCTACCTTTTTCATTAGAAAACTTTTTCATTGGTAAGAATGCTTCAATTTAATTTCGATAATAATTCACCTGCGGCGCACACCTGGAAAGTTTGCTTTTTTACGTTACCTCCACACAGGAGGCCCCGAGGAAAATAATTCTTCTCGGGGCCTATATCCTCTTTGGGATGCTGTGTGGGGGGTCTTTTTAGGAAAAGAAGGAGATGAAGTTCTGGGAAGAAAAAGGTTTATAAGGATGCGGCTAATGGCCTCCGACAACGCGGTGGTGACCGCAGCCTTCCAATACCAAGCGTTACATCATAATGGATTATTTATTTAAAATAAAACAATAGCTTTGTAAACACCACTTTTATATAAAAGTGGTATTATTGTTTTATTTTAAATTAATAATGTCACATCACAAAGTATCCGCTTCATATGAAAAAAAAAAATTATTTTTGTTATTACTAATATTTTTATTATTTTTCTATTTATGTTCTTGTTTCTTTACTGTGTAAATATATAAACATGTATACCTAACTATATGGAACGTGTGCGTTGCAGTATCGGTCCCAACGTCCTGGAATAAATAATAATAATAATTATTATTATTATTATAAGGGGTGGGTAGGAGGAATCTGGGAGGTCAGTGTGTCCAGGAGTGACGGACATATGAATCCATCACTTACACCGCGGTGCAAGGCGATCTTCCGAGAGAGTACGGCTGGGGAAGTCAAAGGGACTCCCTCAACCATTCTCTCCCGATCCGGCATGAATTTTGCCAAATTTCGATCACAAAATAACTTTGTTTTTCATTCAATATTGTAACCGACGGATTTCACTAATCGATCTCCAGGGTAAAATTTTAAGACTACTTATTATTCAATGAAATTTAATATTGTAAGGAAGATGGAAGCGTAAAAAGCAATATAGAAATAAAATCACAACAACCCACGAAATAAAAAAGCTTCCCTTGTTTTTTATTTCGGAATTGATTCAGTGAAGAATGAATTAATTGTGTGTGTGTCCAACTTTTATATATTTTATTCAATGTGAAACTATTAAGACAAAAAATAAACATAACAAAAATGTAAATATTTAATGCGTCACACAGTCACAGAGTTGGTGGAAAATAATGTGTGATTGCAGAGATTGTAATTTTATCGAGTTTAATTTTTCCATTTATAAATTCCATCGTGTGTTATCTTCACGGTGTAATTTTAGAACAATTTCCATCCAAATAACAGATTATGTCGATAATCTTCATTGATCACATATATGGCAAGGTACTGTTTAATGTACAATTTATTTTATGTACTGGCAATTTTGAATGCTGGTCACACCGGAAAGACTAGATGTAGTTCCAAATGCCACCGCAAAATTATTCCGTCCCGAATTGTCCTGGTGTGTACAGCTATCAGATTTAGCCCTGCAACTTTCTGATATTTAATATTGTGTCGCGATTGTGTTTGACTATTACAATAAAAAGAGAATCTATTAAAACCTTTTAATCATTTATTTAACTCCCGTGACACATATGGAAGTGTTGATTTGGTAAGATAATCACCTTTCCCATAAAAGACACATTTTTAATACACGTTTTCATAGTTCTCCCTAATCATCAACAGTTTTTCATCCCAGGACTAAATAGATGAACATTAAATTATATCGTGTCTTAGGTTAATTGGAAATTTTGCAGCCAATAAATTGAATTAAGTATGTATTTAATTAAAATATCTCGACGCCCTTAATGGAAATCCTCGTATACATAAATTTGGATTTAATCTCGTCCGCCATCTTATCTTATTTAAAATCAAATTGAATTGTTAATACAAGGCTGCAAGGAGGTTAATGGAAGCCACGAGTATCTACCGCAGGGTTTCAATTAACAACAATATTTGTTTTTCTTCGCCTCTATTACACTTGCTATATTCAAAGTAATGATTAATAAATATGTTTAAATAGCTTTTGCTTTTATAAATAAACTTTATTTATCTGTTTAATTTTACGCCTAGAAAGCTTTCATATAAATAAAATATTGGTAATCATCATCATCATCAACATTGGCTCTACAACCCCTGGTGGGTCTTGGCCTCCTCGAGAGTCTTCCTCCACTCATCTCGGTTTTGTGCCAGCTCTCTCCAGTTTAGAAGCACCAAGATAGATATGTCTTTGAGGACGTTGTCGCTCCATCTTAGTTTTGGTCTTCCCAGGCTCCTTCGCCCTATTGGTCTTGAGTTCAGCGGGGACTTTGGTGCTTGTTGCTCGGTCATTCTCTCCACATGACCCAACCACCGAAGTCTTCCCAATTTTATAAATTTTGCAAAGTTTAGCTCCTTAAACAAAGTTTAGAGCTCATTGTTGTAACGTCTGCGCAAAAATCCATTTTCTAGAATCGGTCCGAAGATGCGCCTCAATTTTTTTCTTTTAAAAACGTCCAGCGCGCGCTCATTCCTCTTAGTTAGTACCCAAGTCTCAGCTGCGTACGTAAGTATTGGTCTGATAAGTGTTTTGTACACTAATATCTTCGTGTTTCTGGATAGCAGTCTGGACTTTAATTGGTTTTGTAGGTGGAAATAACAGCAATTTGCGTTCACTATGGGCCTCTGGATCTCCTCTGTGGTACTATTGTCGTTTGTTATCAGGGAGCCTAGGTATGTGAATCTTGGTACCGTTTCGAAATTTTGGTTTCCACGTGAGATAGTTGGGATTTGTTGGGTGCATCTTACGGTCATGTATTTGGTCTTTTGCTGGTTAGTAAACCAAAAATATGGGTCTCGTAGTAACGAGACCCATATTTTTGGCAGAGCTTTTAAGATTATGAAGGCGTTACGTAAAGCATCTGGAGTTTTCGCGATTATGTCGATATCATCAGCGGAAGCCGTAATTGGTAATATAACTGAGAAATAATTTTGAACACGAGAATGAAATAATAAAAATCAAATTAAATTAGATAAAAATACGAGATAATTTTTTTTTAAATATGCACAAACAGACAATCGAAGGATTGAGAAAAAGGTTTGAAAAGGTTTTTAACGTGATCAACAAAATTCATCAAGTTAACTTTAGACATGTCAATGTTAATCACCATTTTTTACGTTCGCTCCACGCAGGAGGCTCTCAGGAATAAAAATTCCCTCAGGACCTGTGTCATTTTTGGAGATGCTGAGGATCTTTTTAGGAAGGAAGGGAGAAGAGGAAGTTCAAAAAAGGAAAAAGGTTTGAGAGGTGGATAGGAATCTGGGGGTCAATGTATCCAGGAGTGACTAAGGAGTGTTAATCCACCCTTCATACTAATTAAGTAATTAAATAACAATAATGCCTATTTTAACTCATTAGACATATTAAAATATTAGGTATACGACAGGTGGAAAGTCAATGTTTCAAAGAACCAATGGCATTAACCCCCTTGCCACTGGCGCCCAGTCGGAAGACGCCCCAAACATTTCCTACATTCGTACACGGTTAACATTATTTTCAGCGTGTGAACGGGGATTTTTTACGACTTGTTCGTACGTCCAACAGATCAGCGGTGTAACTACGTCCCTCCTACAACATGATTCTCCTTCAAGAACCAGGTTCATCCTCCCCCTCCTTGAGTAGACCCTCCATAAGCCATTTCAAAAAAATGACATCATGAAGTAAATAAAACGTTAATGTTTCAGTTTATCGGAATAATTTTGGAAGGTTGTACAATACACATTTGACACATTTAGTGAAAAGAAGAAGTTGTTATTAATAAATCTAAATGAAAAATGAAACAGGAAAAATATATGTTTTTTTGTAAATATTACTTAACGGTCGCAACTGGGGATCGAACCAAAGATCTATGTCTTACCTCTAAGACTCTAACCACCGAGTTACTGAGTTTATCTCAATTTAAACCTATATTATTTTTCTCAATTATGTAATTCCATTTTTTGTCTGCTATGTTTTATGTATGATTGAAAAGTCATACCAGAATATATTTGGAATAAACAGGTCGTTACCTCAGTGTTGTCCCGGTAAGACAGGGGTGTTGGGTTTGACCCCAAGTTGAGACCGTAACCTTTTTATTTTCTGTCTCTTTTGCTGGATCACGTTTCGTTGAGATAAATTAATAAAACACTTTGATTGAATTTATTAAAAAAATCCGTTATAACTAAACCAACTAACCATCATGCCGTTTCCCCGCAAGGGTAGGCAGAGCCTTGTCTCGTTCACATTCATACATCGTCTCATACATGCCCTTCTATTATTCCGACTCTTCACATGGCCCGACCAAGTATCTGATTGACTTGGTCGTGCCATGTCTTCCTCGGGCATCCCCGACTTCTTCTACCATTCACATTTGCGTCATATATTACCATTGCACTTCTTTCCTCGTTCATTCGCTCTACATGCCCAAACCATCTGAGCGTCCCTTTCTTAATCTTACTCATTACGCTTACATCAGCCTTGCATTCTTCGCGGATCTCAACATTTCTCACACGATCGTACACGGTTTTACCACACATACGCATCAGGGATCTCATTTCTACCGCATTCAGTCTACTTTCATCCGCCCTCTGCCAGTTCCATGTCTCAATGCCATACATCAGGGTAGGTACCAGAACTCCATTATGGACGGATAACTTCGCTTCTTTGCACAGTTTTTTTTTGCGCCAACGGCGTTCAGTCCTCCATTAACAGTGTTGCCTGCATTTACCCTTCTTTCGATATCTCTATCAGCCTTCCCATCTACAAAAAAATCCGATTCCATTCCACTTGCTTACCACAGATTGTGAAAATATTGTTTAACTCTCAAATTTAATCGTGAATACATGCAACAAAAGGTTCCAACTGCCCAGAGCTTCTGGGTTTATGGTGTAGAGAACGATACTCAATAGCCATATAATTGTGTTTTATACGCGGGCAACTCAGTCGACGCGCTTGCCCGAATTCCGTTCGGCGAAGGTAACGGAATTCATTCGTTTCCCGGTTACCTGACGTGCGGCTGTTTGCTTGAGTATCGTTCCTTATAAATCTTCCAATTTAATACTTGTCGTGTTTCTAAACTTAAATAAATCGTAACTTCAGTATAAAAAATATTACTTTCAATCACGGTATATTTGGTAACCCAATGGAGTCAGATTAAGAAGTGTAGTGAAGTAAGTATATCACCACGCGGTTCGCTGAACAGAGCCAGCGGACGCCATTATACAAAATCCTACCCACACAACATCTCTCTTACCAAAATGGAAACCCCAATTAGGAGAATGTTGAATGTTTCAAGAAACGTTTTGATTCTGAAGTGGTCTTTACTAGGGCTGTATACAAGTACCTACCACTCTCGATATTTTCTCGATAAACTAGAAAAATATTTGTTGTAAGAATATGCATGTTCTTATGATGTATCTTGAATATTCCAGTAAGAAAATAACTGCAAATCCGAAAATACCTGCATGATATTCCATTTGTATCTACGAACCTTTACTTATCGTACCTGTGTCTCGAGGATTCTCAAAACTTATGGCTCAAGTCCCTTGCCAATAAACTCGGTTGACATTTCTCTGTTCAGAATGCATTCCGAGTCATGTCGCCTTTTCAGTGAACTTTTCTATACTAATACTGTGAACTTTTCTATACTGGGACTGTGCAACAGAAACTGTAAATTTACGGTGAAAGGTTTTCTTAAAATTTATAATAAATCTTAACATGGACAAGAATATATATTTTTCGGCGAGCGAATTTAATAATCTCAATGATGTTCCATATATAACTCTAATATAACTCTACCTACAGTGATATATTCTCATAATAACTCTACCTATAGTGACGTGAGATTCATGCAGGTATTTCCAAAAAAATTGTATGAGCATCACTTCTATTTTTCATCAGTTTATGGAGGATTGACGTGATTGGAGAGATATTCAGCAGATTTTTTTTCAAATAATATAATTCTTCAGAGGGGGCCCTGACTGGAACAATTTCTTTAAGGTACCTATGTCGTCCTCGGAATTTTATTTTATTTATTTTAGGGAAAGTTGACAGCAAATCTGAAATTACACAATAAAACTATAATAAGATAGTTAATTATTATGCCGATGATGAACTTTCCACTGATGATAGTGAATGATAAAGTGTGACATTGTAAGGGTGTTTTCTTAATCAATTTATTTTTTAGTTACAATATATGAAAGGGGTGGAGGGTAGAAGGAACATGGGATTAGGATTATGAGGCAAACGACGGGAATATATAGGGATTAAACTTTCAAGTTTGAGTCATGTCGCATTGAGGATGTATATTATATTGGTGGTAGGGTGCACTACAAATGATAAAGAAGTAATGTTTTTTTTTTACATTAACTCCACACAGGAGGCCCTGGGGATTTTTATTTTCCCTCAAGCCTATGTCATATTTGAAGATGCTGTGTGGAGGGTCTTTTTGAGGAAATGTTGTAGGAAGGAGGAAACACAGAGGCCGGCATATCGTTCCACAGCCGAGCCGTTGAACTCAAAAACGAGTCACGAGTCAACCCGTTCTCATGTGACTAATGTCAATCGTGTACAAATGTTGGGCGCGTGTTTGGCGTGTTTCCCGACTATGCACCGGTGCCGAGGGGATCAATGACGCTAGTTCCTCGGAGCATCTTCCATTGTAATACCGGTAGAACAAGGACAGCATTCCCACCTGACGCATATGCTCTAAAGATTGCAGTCCATCTGTTAAGATGGGAGAATCTATCAAACGGACCGCCCGTTTCTGCACAGAGACAAGATTTTTTTAGGTATTTTGGAGCTCCAGACCAGAGGTGGCTGCCAAAATCAACCTTGGGGCGCACTTGCGATTTGTACAGGGTTAGCAGTTATGTACTATTAAAGTATCTGCGGGCCCTGTACAGTACGCCTAGTTTCTGAGAGGCTAACTTAACTTTGGTGTATTATATATCTATTTAAGATTTTTACCTGCAGGACTTGGTGGATGGTGCAAACTAAATCTGCCATATTATATGAGATACTATATATTTTTATTTAATAATTTTCCCAATATTTATGTACGATGTGGAAACATGGACACCAACAAGCCAGACGCACAAATGTGTCCATTCTGGAAGAGCTAGGCATTCACGATAGGTTTTTTAACTATCTGCATACAGAGTAGATACTTTGTAACGTTGCTCGCCAAATTGAGAACTCCAACTTTGAGAAACACATAGTCACTGATAAATGATTGGCAGAAGAAGCAGAGGAAGATCACCAATGCGCTGGAATGTTCAAGTATCACTGGCGCGTAGGAGCCTTGTCCACCATACCAAGTGGAGTAAGAGTCACGATCTTCGGCAATGAGGAACCGACAAGTATGTAAACCGTTTTATTACAACTAAAAACATTCTTAATTAATGTAATTATTTATAAGAAAAACAAATAATTCTTGGAAAGACGCTTGAAACTCGCAAGATTTATATTAAAAGAACAACCAACATTCCCTTCACCATCATTGTTCAAAATTTTCCAATTACCAATAATTGAAGACCTCTATAAAAAAGATTCAATATTACAAATATTCAAAGAGAATGTAACTAAATCAACTCATCATTAAGGCATAAATTTAATATCCAAATCCCTCTATTTTCAACACAACAAAAGCACAATAATTATATTTACAAAGGCATAAAATATTTTAATAGTCTTCCCGAAGAAATTAAAAAAATAACAGATTTCGTATCATTCAAGAAAAGGTCAAATTAATCTTTAAAAAAAATCAACAATCATAACATCACCAATCAAAATGTTATAACTTCAATTCATGTCATATCAAAATTAACATCACAACATAGTTTATATTTGTTGTATACACTAAGTAAAATGTATGTTATAAAAATGAAATAAGAGTAGTTTACATATTATATTTATATATAGTTTATATTTATATATAGTTTATATTTATTGCATACTGTAAGTAAAATGTATGTTATAAAAATGAAATAGTGTAAAATAACTCCTACGCCAAGCTCAAGAGCTAGTACTCTTAATTGTTGTAGAAATTTATTAAATCATGTTCATTTTATTAAATAAATAAAAAAATAAAAAAAATTGATTTAATAGATTACATTAGGTTAGGTTAGGGGCCGTTCAAGTATTACATAACGCACTTGGTAGGGGTTCTTGTGAAACGTTACTGTACATTACGAGGGGGGGTTCGAACAACGCGTTACGTAACTTGTTTTTCTTTATTTAGATAAAAAAAAGTAGGGAATTAAAATCTTCCAATTTGGCAATAATTTTCGTTCTCAAAATTTCTTGTTTTATTTACTACCGCAAACGCGATTAAAACAAGAAAAAAGGTATTTAAGCGACTTTCTAGTATTTTGCGCAACTTAATTGTGACTTTCGTTACATAACGTTTAGGGGGGGGGGTACGGAAAAACGTTACGGCGCGTTACATGGGGGGGTCAAAAATCTTCAAAAATTGCGTTACGTAATACTTGAACGTCCCTTTATGGACTATTTTTGATTATTTTTTTCATAGCTGTGCAAAGAGGTTGAGATGAGTTGAGTTGATTCTGAGTTGGCATGGAACTAGATTTTTTCACGGTTGAATATATCAATTTATCTTCTCTTTTTTTTCTTTTCCGTTTTTGACAGTATTTCAATAATTCTCGCTTTTACCAACGCCGTTAGGGTTTGAGAAGTAAGAAACGATAATGCGTTAACATGAACTTTTACGCGAGTGCGTCTCTATTACTTTTCTATTACAAAACATTTTCCATGAAATTCTAGTCATCCTGTTTATCTAATGAAAGCTTTATGTAAAAGTAGTTTAATCAGTTCGTGTTTAAAACAGCGAATTAAGTTAAGTTTAAAGGTTAATATGAGAGAAACCGCAAAATTACCAGTATTACCACACTGCTTCCGAAGCTTTTTTCAACAAGAAATGTAAAGGATCCTTCTATCTACGTTCAACGAAGGATATTGCTTTAAAAAGTATTTTCAACAACCACATCCTTATCTGCAACTTTCAAGATAGATGCGTCAATACAAAATTTTTAACAACAAAGTTGCTTTTCAAAATGCGGGGTTGAAATTCATGTCATACAATGATATATACTTTTTTATGTATTCAATTTTATATGAACAGTTTTGAAGATTTCATGTGGTCTTTTTGAAACAACTTTTCTACAAATTTCCATCGGATATCTCCTATCGGATGAGCTTTTAAACGCCTGAACTGAGAGCAATTTTAGGTAGTGAAATTCAGACACCTCTTCAAAAAATCTAATCGTATTCAGCAGTGATTGAAGATGATTTTGAATGTAATGTGAGCTTTTTCGGAGGGTCGGTAATTCTTTTGTTTTGGCTTGATTCGATGTATCCGGGAAGAGTTTTAATCCGACCACGTAGATCGTAGATATTACACTATACAGTTAAAAGTTTTCTAAAGCCATGGCAAGATAAAGAAACTATCTTCGATACAAAACTAATTCTGCTATCAGTAGATTTTGTGATAAAACAGAGCTAAAACTAACGTAATAAAGTTGTTTAAATGGGTTTTCCGTAGATACATGGTTTTAAAACATCCTGATTTGTTTTAACGATTATTCTTAAGTAATCTAAGACGTGCTTTTGTAAAAATATCAAAATTTGTTCTTAAATTACTTTGTCGAAATCTGTAAGCACTATGATTTTTTTTATCCAGGTATATTATTTACAGACTGCTTTCTCTCTAGATTCCACAACAAAACTTCAGGACGTGGTAGCAATTGTCACCAAAGACACCTGATTTTAAATATTTATAAGCGTATAATATGTATCAATCGTCCAATTGATTAATCAGAAATCTCCAAATACTAAGTTTTGTGGTATTAAGTAAAGTAATATTTCAATGATCACTTTAAATCAAATATTATTTATACGTTTCTGTGTTTTACATATTAAATATGCTATTCCAGCGCCCTTGAGGTGATTTTTCACGAAAACAGCGCTATATTAATCAGTCAAATATTATTTAAATATTATATTGTAAAAAAACACCGGTAGGCATAACGGTCTGTTACATTAGTATACCACTCTGAAATATCCCACTAGTGACCCAGAAAACATCAACATTTGGTTTAGGTCACAGGTTTTTCTTCATTATAATTTATTTATTTTTTCAGGTTCTTCGTAAAACAGTTATACACCAAATTATTACGGAGAAGATTACAAAATATAAGAGAAAAAAAATTCCAAGGGGCAGTTTCACTATGTTGAGACGTATGTCAAAAGATACTGAACTCTCTATAGGTTATAGGTCTATAGGTAACATTGAAGATGTACTGGTGGTGTTTATAAGTGATGTGAGTATTGTACCAGATAGAGGGTACACTTTTACAAGTAATTGAATTAGGTGTACATGTAACTGAATTATATGTAAAAGTGTACCCTCATTATTATGCGTGAATGAGTATTGTGTACATAGTAGATTTGTTTGTACATCTCAATTTGCCCAAAAAAATAACATATTATTATTATTTTTTTATTTTTTTTATTATATTTTTAATACGCACCAGATTTAAATGTTCGGGTTAAATTTTCCCCACAGGAAAAACTAAACCCTTCCCCAAATGATCATCTAGTCAACCCACGCTATGCAATTGCACTATATAAGTATTATAAATACAAGAACAACATGTCAACCTATTAGAGTCCAAATGGGAATATAATTAACTGACTCCAGATATTTTCATATCAGAGGGTTCGGCTCTGTGGCATTTCTAATTGAACCTATAAATCCTACTGCTCCCTCAATATAAATATTTAAACATGCTTTTGTAATCCTACATGTATTTAAAATTACTGATTTTTGCATTTTTATATACAAATTCTTTGTCAAATCTAATATGCTTAAATTTTGAATCAGATTCCTAGGTATTATGCCAGTGGCCGAAATAACAAATAAATATCAATAATATTATTACTAAATTAATAAAAACAGTTTATTTTCAAACAAGTTCTGCTGTGTAATTATTATTACGCGTGACAGCTGTTTCGCCTTCTGAAGGTATTATCATACTGTCAGTTTGAACCAAACAATGGCCACTTGCATGAATTTCATTTCGGAAAAATCGTGTGGATAGATCTTTTTAGTAAGATTACGAAAATGTTAGTAAATTTTTTTAGAAAAGTACATATATATATTTTTTTTAAATAAAAATCCATTATTTGGGATCGTGACATCACTACTTGAAAATGTCCCGTCTCCGAAAATGTTCCTATTAATTTTGTACAATTCCAAACTGATATATTTTTTTTTATATGGCATCACTTTGATTTCAGGCGAATATTTGAATTCGTTCACTAGATTTATTGTTTGTTCTCTGCGAACTTATCATTTAGTTTGACTTTTTGACAGATGTTGTGAAGAGAGCCCCGTACATTTTAGATGTTGGTACGTATTTTAGAGGTATAATGGTTATGGTGCTGATTTTATCAAAATCAAATTTTATGATATTCTTATTATTATTATAATTTACAAGTACAAGTATATTACATTAGATTTATTAATAAAGACGTTGTACATTATAATGATTTATGATCAATAAGATTTTTTTTATTTTTTTTTATTTATTTATTTATCTATAAAAGGTATGTTTACATAACATTATTCGATGCCTGTCTCACTAGGGAATACCTGTGTTGAGACAGGCGTAATTGATACGAGCATGAAGAGTGACCCAAAACCCCGTCACTAAAAAAATAAACGCAAAGGAAATCAGCCTACCTAGAGAGCTACCCAGTGTAGTCTAGGTACTTTCGTACGTCCATTTTTATCCATTTTTTTTTAAACGCACCAGAATTCGAATTAAATTGTTTTGTTTTGATTTTTCTTTTTTTTGACAGATAGGAGTTTTTTTCAGAAGGGTCATGTGAGACTGTAAAAAACATTAACTGATATTCTGTGTAACTTGTAAAATAAACTATCGTACCGAGATACTTGTATTTTGTTTCTGAGCCCACTAAATTGATACTCGACCCTATCAATTGGCGCCCAACGTGTTTGTCAGATCAATAAGTTTTAACGAATAAATTCAAAGACAAGAGAGGCAACAAACCAAACAAAAGTGGGCTCAAAACACTGAAAATGCTACAAACACGTAGCACAACAGCGGGCAACGCTACCACAGTGGAGAATAAGGATAACAGTCCTCAAGCTCAATCCTCAGCGGATGTACCAAATGGAGAAACCTTCACGACAGACACCCTGACGACACGAATCCTTGAAATGTTAACAACAAAACTCGCTAACATAGCCGTGTGTCAAAGGGAGCCTCGCCTGGAGGCAATATTTTCTGGGAGACTGGAAGAATTTCCACGACTTTTCCTGGAACGGTGCGAAGAGTATTTCCAAATAACTAACACCTACGAGGAAAACAAAACGAGGGTGGCAACGGCCCAGCTCCGGGACAAAGCGAAGGACTGGGCGAATACTTATAAACACCCAGAATGATCGATTTTTAAAAGATTTTTCCTTCGGGAATACGAGGGACCAGAAGTGGAACTCCGACTTCAAAACCAGATCTACTATAAAACACAAGAGAACACGGAATCCTTGGCAGAGTTTATTGCTAATAAACAAAGAATGTTTGCACGACTCCATCCGACAAAACAATTATCGGAGTTAGATGTATTCGTGCCTGCGTTTTGTAATAGCCAAATGTTACCCCAGTACATACACATATATGCCACCACCATGGAAGAGTGGATGAACCAGGCCATGAGGTTTGAAAATTCTAAAGGCAGATATGAGATCCTAGGCCAACGCCAAACAAGAAGCAATTTATCTCCTCGCCGGTCAGCTCAACAATATTCTCCGCGTCACCGTTCACCTCAGCGTAGTTCACCTCAGCGTCATTCACCGCCACGCCGTTCGCCGAATCGCCAATCGCCATACCGCCATCCGCCGGCCCAGCGATCCCCAGCTCAACAAAATAGAAGAGATAGAAACTCGGGAAACCGGTACCGCCTGGGAGCTCGTTACTAAAACGGCAACCCGGGCAAAGAAGGAAGAAACCGAAACAAACCGCAGAGTGCCACACGGCAATAGCAGGTTCCTTCCTTCCAAGGGTGAGAGTCACCATAGAGGGGCAAACCTATCAGGCATTGGTAGACTCTGCATCTTCACACTCTATAATAAGAATGGGCATCGCCCAAAGTACCAAATTACAACAATCCTCGATTCCATGCCTCAAGTTGGCGAACAAAAGAAACGTTATGCGAATAAAGGGTATGATATCGATAAAATTCGATATCCAGAATACAACACGGGAATGGAACTTCCTCGTGGGAGAGAACCTAAGGGAGGAAATCATCTTAGGACGCGATTGGCTATCCAAAGAGGAAGCTTCAATAGACTTCATGCCAAACTGTTTAAATTTCGGAAGCTCAATCAGGACATCCACCCACTTTGTGCCCGTTTGCCAGGGTCAAAATAGTAACGATGTCCACGGGCCATTATTAGATCGAGTCCCAGAATAGGAGAAAAAAGGATTCATGGATCTATTATCCGAATATAGTGAAGTATTTTCCCCCTTGACAGGCACAGCGAAAGTAGCACCGCATAGAATCCACCTGAACACCGACAGACCAATCTGCGTTCCACCACATCGCCTTTCGGACGAGAAGAAAAAGGATTTATACAAACAACTGGAAGGGATGCTAGCGGATGGAGTAGTAGAATCCAGCAGATCCCCATACAGTTTCCCAGTAGTATTGGTGGCCAAAAAGGGAAAAGAAGGGCGACGATTCTGCATAGACTACAGAAAGTTGAATCAAGCAACAATAACTGAACCCTCCCCACTGCCAATCATCCACGAAACACTTAAAGACCTGAGCACAGCCAAGGTATTCACAGTACTGGATCTTAAAAGCGGGTACTGGCAAGTGCCGATGGCACCAGAAGACAGAGAAAAGACTGCCTTTACCACACCAGATGGGGGCAGTTACCAGTTTCGAGTAATGCCATTCGGGTTAAAAGGTGCACCCAAGACATTTCAAAGAACCATGAGCCAGCAAGTATTAGCCGGGTTCCTTAGAAAATTTGCCATAGCCTATCTGGATGATATCGTCGTATATTCCGAAAACTTAAAAGACCACTTACGACACCTCCGCCTCATCCTAGAACGATTGGCAGAGTTTGGTTTAAAATGCTCTCCAGAAAATTGGAGGGGACCCCACCACTTTCCCAACGGCGTTATAAGGAAACATATGGTTTCCTCCTTCACCGCACACGTCAAGACTCTATTTTTTTTTGAACGAAGCTACATTTATTTGAACGACTCTAGACCCTCCAATGTCCATGCATACGGGGTTAGTAAGCAGTATGCAAGTACTTACATTAACATTATACAAAAGATAAATAAAAGTAGCAGCCCGTGGAATGATTCTTCTGAAATCTATAGAGAAAAATATATACAGAAAAATGTATCATCGCCACAGATGAAATCACATACTTGGGACACACAGTCAGTGCCACGGGCAACACTCCCCAGAGGCCACACGAAGAAGCCATTAAAATACACCATCACCTCAAACAAGAAAAGAACTTCGCAGTTTTCTAGGAGTGTGCAACTGGTTGAGGGAATACATACCAAACTTTGCCGAAATGTCAGCACCCTTAACAAATCTTACCAGAAATAAGATAAAATTCCAATGGACCGGAGAAGCCGAAGAAGCCATGCAGCAAATAAAAAATGCAATGGCGGGGCCGCTGGAACTCAAGAGACCCGATTTTAGTAGGGAATTTGTGCTACAAACGGACGCAAGTAAATTAGGAGCCGCAGCAGTACTCTTCCATAAAAATGAAGATGGTTCACGAGATGTGATATCATACTCGAGCACCCGGTTCTCACCAGCTGAAGAAAGGTACCATAGCAGTGAACAGGAAGCACTGGCAGTAACATGGGCTATTAAGAAATACCGGCCTTACCTAGAAGGGAGACACTTTAAGCTCATCACAGACAACCGAGCTCTAACATGGCTAAACGAGGCAAAGAACGAAAAAGCCAAACTCACAAGATGGGCCCTACTCCTACAAGACCACGACTTTACTGTAGAACACTGTCCGGGGAAAGCTAACGAGATCGCCGACGCGCTGTCTAGAAACCCAGGACTAACGCAAATGATACTCGAAACGGTTACCGGAAACACCCGAGAAAGCTATCCGGAAGTCGGCGGAGATAACGGCATAAACCAAATAGACTCAGAAGAGGAGGAAGAGCAACAAACCCTAGCAAGCGCGGTAAAATCAGGACAACCGACAGATCGGGAAACACGGAAAAGAATAGATCGATGGAACACTCTAAACGACAGAGAAATCCTAAACAATGCCATCGATATAAATCACTACACAAGGTATAACGTCCACCAAGGAATACTTTGGAAAAGAGACGAAGGAAAGATGGACCGGCTGTTCGTCCCTCGAAGCACAATTCCAAGAGTTCTGGAAGAATACCACAACTCGGACACCGCAAACCACCCGGGAGCAGCAGAAACAACGAGAGCAATATCAGCACATTACTTCTGGCTAGGAATGAACGAAGAGATCCGCAGACTGGTACGCCAGTACATGACATGTGCCACATCAAAACGTGGCCCAAATAGACCCGCGGCTCCTCAAGGAGGCACAAAACCAAATAGACCATTTGAAGTGGTCGCCGCCGACATCATGGGACCGTACCCAAGAACCCTGCATGGAAACAAATTTATTCTTGTAGTAACAGACTTATTCACAAGATGGGTAGAAGCATTTCCGATTAAGTCTAGTATAGCAAAGACCATAATCCACCAGTTAGAAACTGAAGTATTTCCAAGGTACGGCTACCCGAAACGCATTCTCACGGATAACGGGAGACAGTTCATCCACCGCCAATGGTTAGCCGCAATAGAAAGATGGCAATGTAATCATTGGACAACAGCTATATACCACCCACGCTAAAACCCCACGGAAAGGAGAAACCAGGAAATCAAAAAAGGCTTGAGAATTCTCCACAGAGATTCACCTCACAACAAATGGGATGAGAAACTGTCGGGAATAATAATGACGACCCGCAACAGAAAGAACGAAGCGACAGGCGTATCACCCAGTCAAGCACTACTGGGATACGATATACCGCGACCAGGAGAGTGGCAAGCTTTCCCAGAAAACGCAAATGAGGCAATCGTTTTACCCCATCAGCGAGAACCAGCAGATGAGGAAATAAGTAGGAATCAAGCAGCGTACCAAGAGAGGTACGCCCCAGCGGTGGAAGCCTTACTTAGATACCAACAAGGAGAAGAGGTGTTAGTAAAGGAACACCAATTATCTGGGTCTCCAGAAGGAAATTTCGCAGGGTTTGCACCTAAATGGAGTGGACCTCACAAAATCCTCATGAAAAGTGGAAGAGGTAATATATACTGGGTAGACAAGAGAGGTAAACCCACTAAAATCCACGCAGATGAATTAAAAAGGGTACCAACAATCCAAGAAGTCCGGGTGGAGGATCAAGATAACGAGGTTTTGACTCAAGAAGACCGGGTGGATTGATACGAGCATGAAGAGTGACCCAAAACACCGTCACTAAAAAAATAAACGCAAAGGAAATCAGCCTACCTAGAGACCTACTCAGTGTAGTCTAGGTACTTTCGTACGGTGGTTACACAAATCCATTTTTTTTAAACGCACCAGAATTCGAATTAAATTGTTTTGTTTTGATTTTTCTTTTTTTTGACAGATAGGAGTTTTTTTTTCAGAAGGGTCATGTGAGACTGTAAAAAAACATTAACTGATATTCTGTGTAACTTGTAAAATAAACTATCGTACCGAGATACTTGTATTTTGTTTCTGAGCCCACTAAATTGATACTCGACCCTATCAAGATGTATCAAGGAAAAAAATATTTATGAGATGTAATATTTTTGGTATGCCTCGTTATTCTCCTGTGCCATTCGTGTGGAAAACGTTATTTTAAAAAAAAATTATTTTCGGCTATGTAATTATCGTTTTTTCTTACCTATAACATTATGTCCCGTCTTTTCGGTTTATAAAAAATGGTCTGATTTTTCGGATTGAAATTTTCAAAAAATCCCCAGGGTTTCAAAAATACGATTAAAAAAAAAATACAGAATGTCTTCGAATATTTGCCTAAACCGGATTTTTTTTTTAAATGTGATGCAAGTGGCCTATTCTGTTTCCACTGTAGTAGTTTTACGGTAGTAGTTACTCGTAATTTGATTTTAAATGCTAGCGATTTTCATTTAGTTGCCAAACTGTAACGCATGCGAGTTGGACCGCGCTTCGGAACGACAGAGCGATAAATTATATGTTCGAACTTAAATTTTATTTCAATGCATCCGGGTTCACCGGGAAAGGTTTGTCTAGGTCTTGGCGGCAGATTCTTTCGCACACCTGCTGCGTAGCAGGCCAGATCGAGAGAGAATGGTTGAGAGAGACCTTTTGAGCTCTCCAGCCGGATTTTCTCAACCCATCACCTTGCACCGCAGTGGAAGGGGTGGATTCATGTTCGTTACTCCTAAACACTTTAACCCCCGGATTCCTATCCAACCCCCATTCCTTTTTCATTCCCAGAACTTCCTCTCCTTCCTTTCTGTAAAAAGACCCTCCACACAGCATCATCGGCAGCTATTTTTTCTATAATTATGTTATTTAGAGTGTTACAAAGAAAATAACATAGTTAATGAATTTCGTTATTGTCGTCACAATACTAATTATTTCAGCCCTCAAGGGGTTAAGTGTTTTCTTAATAGTGATTATGTACAGTACAAGCAACATCAAAAAAACATTCTTACATAATTAAGTTAATTAATAAATAAAACCCTTTATGTCCGCTAACGCTTGGTTGGCCGACTAAAGAATTGATTATTTAAATAGGGTGACACATAATATATTACCATAAGAACAACCCTTCTGGTGCCGGGTACAGTGTGGCCAAAATTTGATGATTCATTTAACCCAATAATATGAAGGATCGGGCGGAGGGTCCTCGCTGACCCTAATCAGGCTATTTTTTACCACCCGTCACACCATGTCACAACCAACAACACTCGGTTGGACGTCTTTTTGGGACCAAATTAAATGTTCAATTTTAAATATTATTACAGTATAGGTGAGATGTTCTATTCTTAGTGGCGAGACTTCGATAAAATGTGCACATATTTTATTTAGATTATTTTTATTTGATTATATGCCCGAGATAAAGACAATTTTCTCTTAGTTCTGGTGATATTTATCAAACATTTTCAAATATAATATATGTTAATTACCTGTCTGTGGCCTGGGATTAGAATCGCTGGACATTCTGTCACGAATATATTTTTGAGTGATGGTGGGTAGAGACAATAAAATATGTTGTGATGAATTACTTCGTCTTTATTACGTAGCCAGTTGTGGGCGTGTATCGCGATTGGATGCATAACACGTAGGTCACATCGATGGAAGTCGGCAGGCGGAGGTGAAATTATAAATAAACACACGGTAATCCTTTCGATGGATGTAAGCAAAGCTTTTGACGGAGTATGGCATTATGGCCTTCTTTAT
Organism: Limnephilus marmoratus; assembly: GCA_917880885.1. Lineage (NCBI taxonomy): Eukaryota > Metazoa > Arthropoda > Insecta > Trichoptera > Limnephilidae > Limnephilus > Limnephilus marmoratus. The sequence continues at coordinate 14,946,607 of OU862917.1, read as the reverse complement.
AAGATGTTCCTCCTAGGCTTTCCAATAACATTTATCAAAATCATCTATAGCAATCTTACGGATCGCACTCTTAGGGTAAAACTAGACGAGATTAAGAGTTAGAGTCAGTAAACTAATTGTCTTAAGAACTCTAAACATACATGAACTCCAAGGATTTTCCTAGTCCTCCAGTGAGATGCTTGACACTGTGGTCGGTGGAGATGATGTGGCTAATTTCACCAAGCCGATATTTAATACCGTTGGTGTTGGAAGACAAACGGTGGCGAATCCTCCGATGCAAAACACCGTGGATAGTAGAGTTGAACGATGGTGGAGTGTGGTCATAACAATGTAGTCGGCCCTCGACGCCATGCGGGCGGAGGCTGGAAAGTGCGCTAGGCCAGAGATACGAGTGAATCTCGAACGGCCGGCCGGCGGACCGGCGAAGGACTGGCGATACGAGTGTCACAAGTCGTGGTGAATTTTTAAGTACTAGACTGAACTGAGTAACCGGACTGTGACACAGCACGCTGCGTTTTATATGAGAATGTCTTATGTAGTCTCGCGTAGTCGGTGCTCATCATTGGCGGCAGCAGATTAGTTGGGCGGATTGCACGTGACATTATTTCAGAAGCGCGTGGCAACACATCAAACACATCAAAGAAAAAAACATTGAATTCCGCTACAATGCATTAATGTCTGATCTAAACCTACCACTACTTTCTACCCAGCGTACGATTAATGACATTCTTATACTTTTTAAATTACTGAACAATCTCATAGACTGCCCTCAAATGTTAAGTGTTATAAATATTCGTGTCCCTGTTAAATCAACTCGACTCCACCACCTTTTCCACAGTGACAATCATAGCACTAACTATTCCTATCATTCACTGCTAGTGCGTTTTCACCGAACTGCCAATACGTATACAGACCTTTTCGATATTTTCAATACCTCACCGTCTTGCATCAAAGCAAAAATAATTAGTAATTTATGTAACTGATATGTTTGTAAAATGATAAATATTTGTTGTACTAATATTTATTTTTATTTATTTACATATAAACGGCACAACACGTGCCATTAACATAAATTAACATATTTATAATATTATAACAACATGAAGAATAACAGTATAATGTTGGTAAAATTTAAGAAAAAAGGTAAAAAGTAAGGTAATAAGTAGTGTATAAAAGTGAATAGTATAAAATATAAAGTATTAAAATACAAACTATAAATTATTAGGTAAAAGTTAAAATAAAAATTTAAAGAGAGAAATAAAACAATAAAATGTAAAATACCTACAAAGATTTAAAAATAAAATATAAAAAGTAATAAATACTGGATTATGTTAACCGATATGATAAATTGTACAAGTACCTATGATTTCTTGTGCATTTATAGTTTTAGAGTGAAGTACTGGTAGGCATATTATGTTTACATGATCTATTATATTTACGTGGTACTAGCAAACAAATTTAGTTTAACGCATCTTTTGTATGATGCCAGATTACCGGCGGCGTGATCGATATTAGCATATTCATTGCCTAAAATATGCAAGCGATTTATGGTTGAGTTTTGTTCTGCGTTCGTCATAGTATTGTCACAATGAAAAGGTGTTTTGAGTCGAGTCGGTCTACAAGGTACATGGTAATTTATTAATGAGATTAATTCAGGGGAGTCAAACCAGTTACTGTTTATTTTAAATAAAAAAATTAGATCATTGAGTATTCTTCTATCTTTTAACGATAAGAGTCGCATTTTTTGTAATAAAGATTCATAGTTTATGTCAACCGCGGGAATACCTAATTTGAAATTAATTGATCTGAGAAATTTGCGTTGGATTCTTTCAATTGAGTTTGAGTGGCTTTTGTAGAAAGGGTTCCATATGGGGGAATTGTATTCTAAATGACTCCTAACCAGAGTTGTATATAGTATTTTGAATGTTTGGATATTTTTGAAATCTTTACAAATTCTTACAATGAAGCCCAGCATTTTCATTGCTTTACCAGTTATTATATCAATGTTCGGGCAAATCTGTACCTACTCCCATCTATCCCTCCCGTCTTACCTACCTATCCTGTTACATCCATCTTGCTATTGTCACCGGTTCAAGTTTGACTCCTAACCGTGAAATCAGTACAATTTCAACACCGCGCGGACGGCAGCCCAAATACTTTGGTGTCTCGTCGCTTATAGTCAAAACCCGGATCCGCGCAAAATATATGCTTTCAACCGCGAGTTATCTTGAGTGCATGAAGTGTGGGACCCAGGAAGTCATCAGCAAGGTAGGATTTCATCTTGTTTTCGGTGGACATCCCATTTTTTCCCCTTCATCTCATTTTCCATTCCAACAGTGATAGGTGGAGATTCCGAACTCCGCGGTAGAAAGTAACAGGCTTCCAATCAGCTATCGAATCATTGGTCCTTCGGCGGATGTACATTCTTTACAGATTAGTTAATTTACATGATTAGAAATTGTACTCAAACTAGTTTCATTACAAGACGATTATCAATAGTAGGTAGTTTCGGTAGATACGGCTTATCAGTTCAGCTGGTAGGTAGATAATATTGGGTGCAAATAAAATACTTTATTTGTTGCGAGTAGATACCTACTATTATAATTGTTAATTTACGTATTTAATACATTTCAAAATGGATAAAGTTGCAACCAAAATTTGTTCGTTAAAATTAAAACGGCAAAGGCTCTTTGGGAGAGTGCAGGTCGCATATGATCTCATTAAAGATTTAGAACAAAAGACTAAGCTATGTCAGTTCAGAGCCCGAATGGATAAATTAGAGTCCACATATGACGAATTTCAAAGTATTCAATGTGAGCTGTCAGATCTGGTTTCACTTCCCGAGTTTGAGTCGAAAAATGATATATTGGAGGTTTCGCGTGTATTTGAGGAATTGTTCTTTGAAGTTACATCGGCACGTGATGCCTTAGAAGCGAGTCAAAATAATCGTCATGACGTGTCAGGCGGAGAAGTACAACGCTCTGGGCAGCCCGGTCGCAACTTACTAGCTCCAGAAATAAAAATTCCTATGTTTAGTGGATGTATTAAAGATTGGCCTCCGTTTTTTAATATATTCAGAAGTATTGTGCATGAGAACAGTTCTCTGAGTGACATTGAAAAATTTCATTATTTATTGACCTCTTTGAAGGGAACAGCCTTGTCATTGGTTAAGACTATTCCACTGATTCAAGAAAATTATGAATTAGCGTGGGAAACATTGTGGAACCATTATTCTGAATCTAGAGCATTATTTATATATTATGCCAACTCGATTTTAAATTGTAATTTTGCTAATAATGAAGAGATTTTGAATGTCTTGCGTGAAAATCTCTCGGGGCTTCGCGATTTAAACCGAGGAAAATTATTTGAAGAATTCGTTTGTCATATGGTTCTGCAAAAAATAGATTTAAAAACGCGTCGGTCTTTTGAATCTCTTGTTAAAAAAGAGGAAATACCGGATACTGGAAAATTAATAGAATTTTTAGCAACTCAAAACCGTATAAATATGTTATCAGATATTAAAGAAAAAAAGATTCCTAAGCGGGTATTATTTTCAAATGCGAGTTCAAACGGGCATAATGTCAAGAAAATTACTTGTATAATGTGCAATCACACACACCACTTGACAAAGTGTCAAGACTTTCTATCACTAAGTATGGTCAGTAGAAGGGACTTCGTTAAAAGGGAACGGTTATGTTTCAACTGTTTAAATGCGCACCTTATTAAAAATTGCCGTTCAAAGTTTCGATGCAAACGGTGCAATCGATCGCACAATACTCTACTTCATACTGATGAAAGGTCTCCTTCGCCGAACAACCGTGATACTGAAAGTGATAACCGCAGTGCAACGGACGCGGACGATTCTGTACAGTGTAATATTGCTTACGGGCGATCAAAACGTTCGATATTACCTACCGCGCTAGCAGAATTCCTGGACCGTTCGGGACGTAAACACCGAGCGCGGGTTTTAATTGATACGGGTAGTGAAATATCATTTATGTCCGAAAAACTATATAACATTTTAGGACTCCATTCACAAAAATGGTCCGGGAAAGTTCGGGGTGTAAACAATGCTATTGTCAACAATGTACAGGGTTTAGTTACCTGTAAAATATTCTCTATTCAAAATCACTGCTTTGTGAAAGGGCAAGCTATAATAATATCAAATATTACGTCTAAAATTACGCCCGTAGATTTACAAGAATCATTCGAAGATTTCAAACATTTAAATTTGGCTGACCCAGATTTCCAAAAGCCAGGAGAGATAGATTTCCTATTGGGGTCCGACTTGATTGCGAACATATGGAGAAATGGATATGTATCAAGTCTTAAATGTAATTTGCTAGCAGTGAATACGATATTCGGGTATGTTATAATGGGTTCATGTTTACAAGGTTATAATTCAGCACAACCCGTAGTGACGTCAGCGTTAACTGCGGTTGAAAATAGTGACTTAAATCACGCGGTAAGCCGTTTCTGGGAAATTGAAGAGGTTTCTAACGAAATTATTCAGAATAAGGACGATAATGAATGCGAAACCATATTTCAATCAACAGTCAACCGGGAAGCGTGCGGCAGGTATATCGTGGCACTACCTTTCAAGAACAGAGATCATGTGGATATCGGAAGTACATATGATATCGCCCTTAAGAGATTTTATAATCTTGAAAAACGCTTGTCATTAAATTCAACATTGGCAGCCCATTACTGTAAATATATGGATGATTTCTTACAGCAAGGCTTCATGACAAGAGTTTCCCCATCGACTGAGATACCGAATACTTATTACATTCCACATCATGCGGTTGTTCAAAAAATAGGAAATGACATTAAAATTCGGGTGGTCTTTGACGCTTCCTGTAAATCAAACAAACAAATTTCATTAAATGATTGTTTATATTCGGGTCCTAAATTACAAAATGAAATAGGTCAAATCTTATTAAAATTTCGTTTATATCCTATAGTATTTACTACGGATATTCAGAAGATGTTTCTTCAAATTCGGTTGAGAGAAGAAGATACAAATTTTCAAAGGATTCTCTGGCGATCTTCACCGTTACAGCCGGTAGGGCAATATATACTTGGTACAGTCACATTCGGGGTGACTTCTTCGCCCTATTTAGCCATAAGAACTTTACATGAACTGGTGAAGGATGAAGGTACTCGATTTCCAAAGGCTTCTAAAGCACTGTTGTCGGACACATACGTGGACGACATAGTTACTGGCGAATGGGAGCCAGACAGCGCTTCTCAGCTTCAAATTGAGCTGACAGAACTCCTTGCCAAAGGAGGTTTTCAATTGAGAAAATGGATGAGCAATTCGCAGTCAGTTTTAAATAACATCCCAATTGAACATCGGATCCACGCAAGTGGTCAAGTTGCGTTTGATGATAGTACATCTTGCTCAATCAAAATATTAGGTTTAATTTGGAATCCCGATAAAGATACATTTTCGTACTCGGTAGAAGAAAAAGAAAAGGTTTTTACAAAACGTGCGATACTGAGCTGTGTTGCACGTATTTTTGATCCCATTGGATTAATAACACCTGTTGTTTTTAAGGTGAAATGTCTTCTACAGGAACTATGGAAATTAAAGTTAGGTTGGGACGACTCCCTCCCGGAAAATATTGTTAATTTATGGGAAAATTTCTTGGATGAACTACCTAGGTTATGTTATTTACAAATACCGAGACATTGCAGTACAATAAAAAACTCAAATTGTACTTTAGTAGGATTTTCAGATGCGAGTGAATTAGGTTACGCGGCTTGTATATATTTGGTTACGAACGAAGCACAGCCTCAAGTCACGTTACTTACGAGTAAATCTAAAGTTGCACCGCTGAAAATATTATCAATACCACGTCTCGAGCTTATGGGAGCTTACCTACTTTCAAAGCTTGTAAAAATGACGAAGTCGTCTATAGAAACTCTCGTGAAAATTACAGAAATAATATTGTTTTCCGATTCTACCATAGTTTTATCATGGATCAAAACACCACCTCATACTTTGAAAACTTTTGTCGCGAACCGTGTTATCAAAATTATTGATGAAATCGAGGACGCAAAGTGGCACCACGTTGCGTCAAAAGAAAATCCAGCCGATTTTGCTTCTCGCGGTTTATGTCCATCGCAAATAATAGACAACCAATTGTGGTTTCAAGGGCCTCCTTGGTTGGCTCAGCCAAGTCAGAAGTGGCCATTGTCTTTACCGGAAAAATTAAAGGTTGAAGAGCTACCGGAAGTAAAATCCCACGTCTCAACAGTTCACAGGCCGCTTGATTACTATGAGGGCCTACAATTTTTCCGATTTTCTTCTTGGAACCGTCTTCGGAATGTGGTCGCTTGGTCGCTTAGGTTTATTTACAATACGCAGCAACGGACCAAGGATGCTCGTAGATCTGGAATTCTGACCGGCGCAGAAATAAATCGCGCGGTCACCCTAATAGTAAAATGCGATCAGCAGTTTCATTTTCCCGAGGAATTCAGAATGCTGCAAAATGATGCGGTCAACTCAGTGGCATTTCAAAAATTAAATGTGTTTATTGACCACGAAAACATACTTCGCGTTGGCGGGCGGCTCCGCAACTCTCATTTAAAATATAATACTAAGTTCCCAATAATCTTGGCAAAAAACAGTAAGATTGCGGAACTGTTAATATCTTATTACCATAAGGCCTATCTACACGCTGGTTCACGAACTCTGCAATTCCTGATTCAGCAAAATTATTGGATTGTGTCGGCACGTAATAAAATCAAGAAAATGGTGTCCAAATGTGTGAGATGCGCGAGATTGCGAGCGTCCCCGCAAAATCCTCTCATGGCCAGTCTGCCAGAAGCGCGTGTCACACAGAACCGCGTATTCAATCGGGTGGGGGTAGATTTGGCCGGCCCATACGTCTTAAAGGAAGGAAAACGCAGAGGTGCTAAGACATACAAGGCTTACTTTGCGATTTTTGTTTGCATGGCAACGAAGGCGATTCATCTCGAGGTTCTCTCAGATCTCTCGTCTGACGCTTTCATCGCTACCCTCGATAGGTTTGTTTCACGACGGGGTATTTGTCAGGCCATTTATTCGGATTGCGGTACGAACTTTGTTGGGGCGAAACGCCATTTGATTGGAACACAAAATTTTTTAAATAGTTGTCGTAATGATGAACAAGTCATGCGTACATGTTCAGAAAAGGGAATAGTGTGGAACTTCAACCCTCCCTCCAGTCCTCACTTCGGAGGACTATGGGAAGGGAACATTCGAGTCGTTAAAAATCATTTAAAACGAGTAATAGGGGACACTTCATTGACGTTTGAGGAATTTACAACTATATTACATAAAATAGAAGCCATACTAAATTCTCGTCCCCTCTGTCCTCTAACCTCAGACCCTGAGGACATTCAGGCCCTTACTCCAGGTCACTTTTTAATTGGAGAACCGTTAACTTCGATTCCAGAATATAACTATTCAGAGGTTAAGATAAATCGTCTCAATCGGTGGGAACATTTAAAGAAAATGACTCAACATTTTTGGCAGCGCTGGAATACAGAATATTTACAAGCGTTACAAAATCGAGTCAAATGGTATAAGGCTACCCGTAACCTTCAAGTAAATGACCTAGTGGTCATCAAAGATACTAGGAGTCCTCCATTGAAATGGCCGCTCGGCAGGATAAGGGAGGTGAAACCGGGCGCTGACGGGGTCGTACGATTAGCCTCAGTACAAACCAGCGATGGTATATATCTACGGCCTGTGGCAAAGCTTTGTCTTTTACCTGTAGAATGAGATAGCAACGTTTTTTCTTTTTTTTTTTTTTTATATGAATATTGGAATAGGTTCATATATTTTTTGTTTTGTTTTTTATGCCTTCGATGGTTTCGCATTGATTGCGATTCAGCTATCTTTTGTTTTAGTTATGTTTTTCGAGTTATTATTTTTTCATTACATTCTGCACGTATAGTCTTTAGTTTCACGTGCACCTAGTTTGTAAGGAGTAGATTTCTTTTCATATTCTTTTAAATGTTAGGAGTAGGTTTCTTTTCATATTCTTTTAAATGTTAGGAGTAGGTTTCTTGGCCGGTTTCGATGGGTGTTGGAAAAATGGTATTTTTGGCGGGCGGTATATGTTCGGGCAAATCTGTACCTACTCCCATCTATCCCTCCCGTCTTACCTACCTATCCTGTTACATCCATCTTGCTATTGTCACCGGTTCAAGTTTGACTCCTAACCGTGAAATCAGTACAATTTCAACACCGCGCGGACGGCAGCCCAAATACTTTGGTGTCTCGTCGCTTATAGTCAAAACCCGGATCCGCGCAAAATATATGCTTTCAACCGCGAGTTATCTTGAGTGCATGAAGTGTGGGACCCAGGAAGTCATCAGCAAGGTAGGATTTCATCTTGTTTTCGGTGGACATCCCATTTTTTCCCCTTCATCTCATTTTCCATTCCAACAGTGATAGGTGGAGATTCCGAACTCCGCGGTAGAAAGTAACAGGCTTCCAATCAGCTATCGAATCAATCAATGTGGTTGGTAAATAGTAGTTTAGAGTCGAAGGTTATTCCAAGGTCTCTTATTACAGGTACTGACAATAAACTCTGATTGTTAAAAGAATAACTATATTTGATAGAGTTTTTAATTCTAAAGAAACTCATGATTTGACATTTTTTAATGTTAAGTGTAAGTTTGTTAATGGTACACCATTCTACGAATTTTATAAAATTGGATTGGAGGGACAAGCAGTCGTATACATTTTTTATGATTTTATATATTTTCATGTCATCAGCAAATAATAATATGTTAACATCAGTGAATATGGAGGTGACATCGTTTATGAATAGTATAAACAATATTGGACCAAGGTGCGAACCCTGAGGCACACCGCTAGTGGCTTCAAATTCGTAAGACAAGTGTTCTTTAATACAGACAGTTAGTACACGTTTTGATAAATAATTCTTAATCCATAATAATAAATTACCACTTATTCCTAGTTTAGACAATTTATTTATAAGAATTTTAATGCAAACCTTATCAAAGGCTTTACTAAAATCCGTGTAAATTGAGTCAACTTGTTCTCTATTAGCAAGAGCACCAGAGATAAAATGTTCATACAATGTAAGGTTAGTTGGTAGATCGTCCAGAGATAAAACCATGTTGAAATGATGAGATATTAAATTTTATGCAAGAACATATTTTTTGAAGAATTAACTTTTCAAAAATTTTTGGTATTGACGATTGTATGCATATTGGTCTGTAATTTTCAACTAAAGACTTGTCTCCGCATTGGAGTGAGAAAGCTATTTTTCCATATTTGTGGGAACTTGCCTGTTAAAAGTGATTGATTAAATAGTAGGTACAAAGGGTAAGAGACACTACCCCCACAGTTTTTTAGAAATGCGGGGGGAATTTTATCTATATATGCATTGTATGTATGTACTGTATGTTATTCTATATATATATAATGTTTGTAAATGTTCGATACACTTGTATTATGAATGTAATAGCCCTATACCTATGTACGGGCGTTTAAATAATAAATAAATTTTATATTTCAACCAATTAACACAAAACCTTGACAAATTATAAACCTAAACCCTCGTCATCACTCTATTAATGAAAAACGCATGAAAATCCGTCACGTAGTTAAAAAGATCTAAGCGTACAGACAGCGGGAGTGACATTGTTTCATACTTTGTAAAGATAACAAAATTACCTTGATTGTTTTTGAGGTTCTAAGCTGTTTTGCACTACCACCATCTTTAGCTATTGTTACGGGCAATGTACATCATCAGGGCAGATGTGTCACATCTTACCAGATGATGGACGCTGTAACGTTGCCCGAAAAGTTGGCAAAAGAAGGAGATATCGCAACACTGCATTATACAAAATTACATCATGATAATAATTTTGGCCGTGAAATTCTCAAATCCAAAATTCAAATTCCAAAATAACAAACTTTGCTTACACCACCATTTATCAAAAAATCATCAACATCTTTCACAACCAACGATTCCTTCCTTCATCGAGATAAAAGTACAACATTATTATTTTTATAAGAATGTCCTACTTTAAAGAAAAAAAACAAATCTCAAGCTTTTAACGTTAGGTAGATACCTACGTATTTAAGGTTTTCAACAGCCGCGGCGTAATCCCATTGGACTCTTGTTAAATGAAGCCTTTAAAGGAATCCACAGCCTGTTGACTAATCTGAGTTGACGGCTGGTCGGGCTTGTGACGGGTGACGAGGCATAATTCTGCTCGGGCTTTAAAGCCATTCAATATCAAGACTCCTTCGTCCTGGTGAAGCGAGGAGGATGTTGTGGTGAGGGCCACAGTGAGCTTTATCCACCTATATTTTATATATGTAACATGTAATAATATAGGTGGATGTATCCATACTAATATTATAAATGCGAAAGTGCATGTGTTTGTTTGAACCCATCAGCAACGTATGCAGATATTCGCGTTAAAATGACAATAGCAGTCAAGTACAATAAGCGTGTTTTCACGTCAACGCAAGTGTCTCCACAGAAATCGTTGTAACTCCGTTATTGTTTTAGTGATATCCCTAAAACAAAAAGTAAAAGGTCGATAATGGATCAAGCTGTACATCCCTATTCAAGTTGTCCATAGAAATACATAAAAAGACCTATTCTGTCAGATATACGGTTGACGTTTATTTTACCCGCCAAATCGCCTACGGGCCGCTCGACATTGTTAATTATTATTAAATATTTTTGTATGAAATGATAAAAAAGTGAGGTGACAAAATTGTTTATTATACATTTATACAATAGAATAAGGGCGGCTTGCACCAACTGTCGCTAATTTTATCTTAAATTGTACTTAACTAAATGTATTTAAGTCACTAAATACATTTAACTTAAATGTGTTTAGTTTCGTCCTGCACCAAGCAGTTGGAGCAGTTATTTAGTTAAATGTCATTTAGCATCGGTAAAACAGTTACCGCCGTTAACGAGTCGATAAAACAGTGGCATCGTTCCTTAGCACCACCCACACGCACACTTTCTACACAGCGACTTTAAGTGCGAGGGGCACGATCGATCCAAATTGCCCGTGTGGGGATGCTTAAATTTGCGAGTGTCAAAATATTTTGAGGTTATGTTGTGGTTGCGTATAGAAATTAAGCACAAGAAACAAAAATGAATCATCTAGATTGGAAGAAAAAATAAAACAAACATAACTACGAAATGGGGCAAAAAGAGGTTTTGTTGTTAGATTTAAAAATAAAACAAATATCTGAGTAACTAGTAATTTTGTTTTTTTATTTCTTTTATGTAGATTGTTAACTATTATAAGAATGCTGTAGGTAGATATAATTTAAGTTACAACCTTCCAAAGTATTCCTCCATAAATAAATCAATAGGTACCTATTCCTCAATAATGAGTATTGCGAGCACCTCGCTGTTGTACTGATGTTAATGTTAAGCAATCTTTGAAACTTTCTGGCACCGAGTATCAAATAAATTTGTTCTTGTGTTTACTTCTCTCACTACAAACGGTCTACTTATAAAATCTATAATTTCTTCGTCAACTTCAGAATAAAAAACCCAAATGTCCATCGTGAATACAAATTAATAAATGAGACAGATTTCAGAAATATTAGACAATCGGTAATCGAAGGAATAACCTAAATTTTTTTGACAGAACTTGCTCGCTAAACATGTTTAACTCAGTTAAGAGGAATATAAACGCTAGAAATATGTCGAATCTCATGCCTGCAAAATTTTAAAATCGAGCGTCTTTTTGCACGAGGCTAGTAAGCGAAAAAGTGGTTTTTATTTATTTTGTGCATAATTTTATAAGAACGAAAAAAAGTTAGAACATAGATAAAGTCAAAAATAGTCTTAGCCGTAAAGGGGTATTTTTTAAAAATTGTTACTTACATTACTTCATAGTTAAGTCATGAGAAAACATTTTTTTTAGTGGTTTACGCTTATATTTTTTGTTACGTAAATAATAATTTTATTGTAATTCCAATAAATAGATAAAGTAGTTAAAGCTCAATTTTTCCGTAGCATTTTTTTTATGTTTATACTGTAAGCCGATTCGTCGTAAAGATTAATCAAAATAGTATCTAAATAGGATTTCACGTATATATTCATCTTAAACAGCCCTTTTTGGGCATTTAACTTTGACAGTTCTTTAAATGCGTTTAACGACTTAATTTTGTGGTGCAAGACGCCAAGTCGACTTAAATCAAATAATGTGTTTAACTTGACATTTAAATCAAATTTAACTTTTGGTGCAAGCCGCCCTAAGCATTGTTTTTTACATAATCCATGATTTTAGTACCGTTTTCACATAAAAACATCTCGTGAGTCATTTTTATATTTTTTTTTTTGCGCTCTAAAATTTTATATTTACAAATGTTAATATTTATTTGTAATAGAACAATTTGAAAGCTTATTTCATAACCTTCCAAAAAACAGTTTTTAGTATTCCGCTACATTCAGAAATGTTTCATTTATAGAGCTTTAATTGTGAAGCGGTAATAACACAATGTTTTCATTAAAGTGACATTTCGTTTAAGACGAGAAATGTGCACAACCGCAAATAACGTCAGGGGTGCTTGTTTGTTACGCTAAACTATTAAACCAATTTTTAAAATTCTTTCACCAATGAAAACCTACTTTATCAGCAAGTAACATAGGCTGTTTATAATGGTAAGTTCTGGCGTTGTGAAATTTGTGTAAATGAAAATGTGTGTATTTCATATATTTTAGCGGCAGGGAGGAAAGGCAGGGGGAAGGTGGGATTCGCGGAGAGGGAAGATACGAGGAAGGGGGAAGGCGGGGAAGGTGGAAGGGAACGGGGACGGGGACGCACGGGAAATGACATGCAGATTTCTTTGAATAGCATTGCAACTCGTGCCGGGTATCAGCTAGTATTTACATATGTAGCGAGACAGCGAACAGCCATAAAATATCATTTTTGTCCGATTTTGCACTGTGGTATCGCCGGTCACCACTCTCCAGCTACGCAATTTCATTTTCAAAATTCATTCCGGTTCTAGTGTTCGCCCTCTCTACCTGCTTTACCTCTAAGCAAGAATAATATTAAACTTGTACAAATGATTGTAACATAAAAGTTTCCGTTGTAAATATATTTTGACTGGCGTTAAATCAAGAGTTGTTATTTAAATACCTCTGCACAAACGCATCCAGTTTACAGACGTGGGCACGGTCTGTAGGCTGTCAGACCTGGATAAAATATTTAAACAATACCCTATATTGCCCAAACATACATATATATCGAATGTGCTTTGGTTAATCTCTTCAGCAGTAGGCCTACGTGGTCGAGGCGTTCGACTAGCGATGATCCGGAGGTCGCGGGTTCAAATCCCGGCGTTCGCTGGCAAATTTTATTTGATTGATTTGTGTAATTTCACAATTTAATCAATAAAAATAATATAACGTATATTTGCGGCACTTTTCTGAGGAAGATACCTACTCAATTCTGAGAATGCAAAATTTTACACAAAAATGTTGAAAAAGTCTAGTAGTAGTAGGTAACCACTTATATATGCTGAATACTGTGTGTCCGGAAACTCGTAGCACAAGAGGGAAACTTGAGAATCTACATCACATTTGAAGATTTCGCGTATCACTTTATTTGATTTGTGTTCCGTTTGTAAATAAATGATAATAAGTCATATTTGTAATAAGTCCGAAGTTGGAATTTTTCAGGTCAAATTTTTAAAAAAGTCGGTCGCTAATGGGTTAATAATAATTTCAGTTGTTAAATGTATTTTAAAATGCGTCGAAGCGTAGACCCGGTTCCAAAATTCACATTGAATTAAAAATACTGATTATGGTTGTATGTCTGTAACTACGGTTCAACACTAGAACATTTGCTTTGAATTTAAGTACCATTTTCGAAATTGCAAACTGTTTAGTTGAAAATTCAGACTATCCGTGATTTTTCACGGGTCAGCGGTATTATTTTTCTAAAATATGTTGGATATTAATTTAAGTATAAACATTGGTTTAATAGTACTCACATTCACTGCATTTAAAGACATATCAACAATTTTTATTATAAAAAGGTGTCTCAACTTTGACCTTATTATTTAAGTATACGAAACAGAATACAAATTGACAAAACACGGATACAGTGGTTGGCTACTTTTGATGTCTTAGCAAAGTGAGGTTTTTCTAGGTCTTGGTGGCGAATGCGTTTGCACACCTACTGCGTGGCCGGATCGGTAGAGACTGGCTGAAGGTAATCTAGAACCTAGACCTCTCGACCCATCGCATTACATCGCAGTGGGAGGAATGGAATCTTACATCCGTCACTTCTGGATGTACTGACCCTCAGATTCCTACCCACCCCTCATATATTTTTCCTTCCCAGAACTTCTTCTCCTTCCTTTCCCTAAAAAATACCCTCCATTTGCCCAGCGGAAAATTATTTTCCGCAGGGCCTTAAGGGCCCGCAACCCGAATTTCTACCGATTTCTTACATATCTCCCTTAAACATTTGAAGTTTTTAAGCTCTTAAAAAATATATGTTATTTTTGAAGATAATGTCTAGATGCTGCCCGCACCGAAACGTAAATTATATGAAATTCCCTCGAGAGAAAAAAATCGCAAAGTATTCTCCAAAAATTATTAAAAACAAGTTTGTTTTATATAATCTTATAAATTATATTTGTGAATAAAATTCACAATGTTTCTTTAAATGATACTTAAGATGCTCCTCGCGAGATTTTTGCTAAACACTAGCAGACCCGGCCACTCGTTGCTGTGGCTAACGAAACCTTATAACTTATAACCAGCGCCATCTGTTAAATCAAATCCACACCACGCTGCCCGATGGCGCTTGGCCGGATATATTATGTATTTCAACCAATTTACACAAAACCTTAACAAATTATATGCCTAAAAAACCTAACTCTATCTATAGGTGAAAACCACCCGAAAATCCGTTGCGTATTTTAAAAGATCTAAGCGCACATACTGCGTAAGCGACTTCATTTTATACTTAGTAAAGATCAAGATTTTTGCAATTTTCGCATCGATTTTGTCGCTGTAAATGTTAGCGCTCTCCTCTAACATTCGTAATTTCGTATCTCTCCATCGTCTTCTTTTCGAGCCCGGTTGCGGATCCTTAAGTGTGGAACTATTGTAAAAAATATATATTATAATAGTTTTTATGTCACAATAATGATATTTTTATTTTTATTTACAAACAAAATTGCTGCCTTTCGAAAACGGGTGAGTACTTTTGCGTCACCTTATACCTACTTTAAACTTATTTAATCTCTTTAATAAGAGATAATTTCCATCGAATATTCTCGCATGCCTGAGCAGATCGACGGTACCATCATCTGTCGCCAGACCCCAGACGTCTTCACCTTCATATCCAAGTCACCACGTCAAAGTTGTCATGTTCCTCGAGATTAATCCGTCGATCAGGGGGTCCAATGGGCTTTAAAACTTTACCTTTACCTGCCCCGACTGCCCTTGTTACCTGTTACCTCACCTTCTCTTTTCCCCTCCTGTTGCCCCGGATCATTGTCACTTCTGGCTCACTGGCTGGGTGCAAATTACATAAATGCTCAAACAAGATCAAGTCCGCGATAAGATTCATTTCTGGGCTCGGGTTACTATCCGCTCTTGAGATTACAAACAGTGAAACTTATATGATATCGAGACTGGCCCTGTGGTCGCGAACGTACCCTGGTCCGGGTTTTGCGCGTCTCCATCCCGCGACAAAATATTCCCAACAAAATATCCTACGGACAAAACATTCCCCAACAAAATATCTACTAAAATCTAACCTAACCTAACAAAAAATGGGGCAAAATAATGCAAACCTCCAATAAAGACAATAAATATTATTTTTGTCCCATATTACTATTTTTGTCCCATATTACTATTTTTGAACAAAAATTTGTTGTTTATTTTTATTTTTAACTTTATGAGTAAAAACTCAGAAAAAGATATTGGCATCTCGGGGACTCGAACACAGGACACTTTGCTTACGTGACATAAAAATAAAAATAAATATTCATCCAAGACTTGCAGAAAAGTCAATAGATGTCGCACATTAAAAATAAAGTGGTTAAAAATTATCTTGATAGCATTTAGTTCGGGTTGAATCTTGCAATCATGTATAAAGATAGCAGCCAATAATATGCGCGTTAAGTATTTGAAGATAATGTTGGTAGTTCTTAGTCGAATTATGGTACCTACAGTTAAAAGTGACCAAATTGGATATAGACACCTTAGCTCAGTTGATAGAGCACTTTTTTTTTTTTTACATGAGCTCCACACAGGAGGCCCTGAGGAAAATAATTTCCCTCAGGGCCTATGTCATCTTTGAGGATGCTGTGTGGAGGGTTTTTTTAAGGAAAGGAAGGAGAGGAGAGTTCTGGGAAGGAAAAGGGTTTAAGGGGTGGGTAGGAATCTGGGGTTCAGTATGTCTTGGTCATCCGCCTCCAAGACCTAGACAAACCTCACCCCATGAACCCGGGCACCCCTGCTAAATCACCAAACATAGCGAACCACTTGGGGTGACCTATGGCAGAGGTGTTGGTTATCCAATAAAGGTTCCCGGGGCGACGGTACCCATTCCCGCCTCCCAAATTGTTTGCCTTGCCATATAAACAAAGGGTCCTGGGTTAGAGTCCCAGAGGTGCCAATATATCTTTTTGTCTCCAGATTTTCGATTGAGTTTCGCAAATTTGTTTTCATTTACAGAAGTGGAGGGAGATTTGTAGTTGACATTCAAATAAGTAGATCACAGAAAACGGATTTTTATACACATTCATAATCGAAGTAAATTTGAGGATGACAAAAGGAAATTACAGTCTGTAGGAAGGACCTATGTGGCACAGCGGTAAGATTGGATCTTTGCCACAGATTATAGATTTTTTGTTGTTTTTTTTTCTTACGTGAGCTCCACACAGGAGGTCCTGAGGAAAATAATGTCCTTCAGGGCCTCTGTCATCTTTGGTGATACTGTTAGAGGGTATTTTTAGGAAAAGGAAGGAAATGAAGTTCTGGATAGAAAAAATGCATGAAAGTTGGATAGGAATCAGAGATTTTGTGTGTCAAGAAATGACGGACGAATAAATCCATAACACCCACTGCGGTACAAAATGGTTGGTTGAGAGCTGACGTCTGGATGGATAAAAATTAGGGGTACTTACTGCATTCGAACTATTCCAGAAATAATTTTCTTTTCTCAATTGACCAATTAATACAGAAAATGAACCAAACATCGTCGTATTTTTCATTAAAATTTTATTAATATTATTTTTATTTAATTTAAAAACCGTTTACTTATAAATAAGTTATGCTGTTATAATATATTATTAAGCGTTGCAGAATTTTCACGTTCCGAAGGCATTATTAAACTCTGGTGAAGCCACTAACGAACCATTTATTTTTATTTTCGTATTCCATACAAAATTAGCAGAACTTATTTATAAATTAACGGAAATTAAGGAAATTCTTGGAAGGAAAAAAATATGAGGGGTGGGTAGGAATCTGGGAAGTCAATGTGTCCAGAATTGACGGATTTGCGAATCTATGGGGTTTATGTTTACGTGTGTTTAATGTGTGGTAAATCAAATAAGTAGATCCCAGTTACAATACTTACAGGTTTATATTTAAATATGAACAATTGTATACAAGAGTGGAGAGCAAACAAGTACGATTTACAAGACTGTGTATTATCCGGGAGTTTAATAAAGGTAGAATGATCTCGATGATCTTTGTTGCAGCGCGTGAGAGTGACTTGAGATAAGGCTCGATTCCTATTGGACCAATCGGATTGCCGTGAGACTGCAGATCGGTGTCCTTGTTCGATCTCCACAAATCCATCCCTCCCACTGCGATGCATGGCGATGGGTCAAGAGAATCCGGCTGGATAAGTCAAAAGATCGCCCTTTACCGAGATCTCCCCAATCCGACCCGCCACGCAGTAGGTCTGCAAATGCATCTACCATTAAGACCTAGACAAATCTCACCACATGAACCCGGGCACCCCACATCCCTCAACCAAATAAAAAGGTTTCCTTTAATCAATCTCTACCAATCTAGGGAATAGGTGTGAGCTACGCAGTAGGTGGGCAAACGCGTGTGTTGCCAAGACCTAGATAAACATCACCTCATGAACCCAAGTACCTCTACTAAATCATCAGACGTAGAGAACCACTTTGGGTGACCTATAGCAGGGATGTTAGTTATCCAATAAATGGTGCCCGAGGCGGTGGTACCGGCAAATAAAATGAATTTAAGCATATTGCTTTCAAGTAATCGGCATAAGTTTAATGACTAGGACACACTGAACCCCAGATTCCTACCCACCCCTTAAACCCTTTTCCTTCCCAGAACACTCCTCTCCTTCCTTTCCTTAAAAAAAACCATCCATACAGCATCCCCAAAGATAACAAAGACTCTGAGGAAAATTATTTTCCTCATGGCCTCCTGTGTGGAGCTCACGTAAAAAAAATTTCAGTTTGTCTGAAAAATGTCTCTCAATTCACTTCCAAAACTCAGATTCGTCACCATTTTATTCATTACTGCAAAATACAATAATTCACTTAAATAACTTCTTCTCTTGCTTTACAAGAAATAATCATAAAAAAAATCTGTCTCATAATACCGTCTTGCTCGATGACTCCCCAACCGAAAGAAGTAACTTAAATTAATACGGAGCAGATGGAATTCTTGCAATCTATTTGCGTTTTCTGCAATATCTTCCAATCGCAAAGCTCGAAGCAAATCCATATTTTATTACGAGATCGTAATGAAATATTATATTACATTTCATTAATCGTAGAAATGTAATATAATAATATAAATGTACCCGAAAATTTTTCTATAAATCCAGGGAAAGCTCGATCGTTTTTCGCGGCGGCGGCAAAAATAATAATAAAGCAGTAATCCTTCAGATGCAGTTGGCAAAAGTTTGAAACAATTTCGAGAGCGGGCAATAAATAAAGCTGGGATTTTAATCCGAGAGCCTTCGAGGATGGGAGGATAGGAGAGGTCGTATTTTACATTCAGGACTTTTTTCATAATCAATAAATGTCGGTGGGATGTGTGCAGTGGGGCGCGGGATTGCTTCCGACTTTATATCTTCGGACTGAGATTTTATAGGGCTGAGGTGAGCGGAAATAAATTTAATTTCACTTTTTATTTTGGGAAGAGTTGGGTTTTTTAATGATCATTCCTAATAATGGATGAGTCAGTTAAAATTTTTCAAAGGGTTCTGTACACATGTACCTATAACTATAGGATGGTGTCAAATAGTTTATTTGATAATCTGATTCTGTTTCAAAGAAAATAAGTTTTGTCCGGAATTCTTAAGGCCCCGAGACGGCGCACAAAAAGAAGAAGGTGGAGAGATACTAAATAACGAATTTTAGAAGAGAGCGCTAACATTTAAAGCGTCAAAATCGATGCGAAAATTGCGAAAATGTTTAATAAAACACGACTCGTTTAAAATAGAGCAAAAATCTCGTGATACGTATCTTAAGAGCGTTTAACCAGCCAGCGGACGAAAATCCACATTTCGTCGAAAGTTGTTCTTCCGATCGTGCAGGGCGGTTACAATGAGAAAGATTGATTATTCTCCGTACCAGCTTTTTTAAATTATAACTCAATATCGAATTTATTTCAATCCAAATCAGCTTTAATTTATACCTTCATCCAAAAATGCTGAAAGGCGTGATGATAAAACTATTAAAATAGTGTACTTTTTGTAGTTATTTTTTGATTATAAGTATTTATCATTTTTCAATAATGTCTAAATTTAATAAGAATGTTAAAAAAATCTGAAATATATTAGTTTTTAAGTGCGCAAATAAATACACAAATGGACCAATTTTCGTCAAGAAACAAATGTACGTACATATTTTTTAATGATTTTATTGAAACTAAAATTAAAATTCTAATACATAACTTTGCTAGATAATGTATTGATTTATTTTACTGCATGATTACATTATTTGAAATGGGTGTGGTATAATACAAAAACTTTTTTGAAAATTTAACAAATCTGCCAACGACCTATGGAATAACCTTATTATACTAAAAATTAAAAAGAATTCTAAAAATTTATTACATAACTATGCTAGATAAAAGAACAATCTTTCGAAATCCATTTATAATTTTTTGTGGAAAAGAGTCAATACGTCTAAAAACTTTTTTGAAAATGACGTATTTTCGGCTTTCTCTGGTAATGCCCTCTTAAGTGTCATTTAAAGAAACATTGTAATTTTTTTCACAACTATAACTTGTAAACTCTTTGAAACAAATGTGTTTATAATAATTTTCGAAGTATGCTTTGCAATTTTTTTTATATAGGGAATTTTATATAATTTGCGTTTCGGCGTGGAACACGCCTTGATATTATCTTAAAAAATAACATATATTTTTTAGAGAGCTTAAAAACTTCAAATGTTTAAGGGAGATATGTAAGAAATCGGTAGAAATGCGGGTAGCGGTGCCTTAAGTTATCGCAACTATTTTCATCTAAGACAGTAATTTGCTACACGAGTTATGGAGTTTTACATTTTTTTGTTGATATTTAATAATATCATTATTTATTTGTGATAGTTCAATTTGCGTGTCGGCTGTACCGCCGCCCCGGGAACCATTTATTGGATATCGAACATCCCTGTCTTAGGTCACCACAAGTGGTTCGCTACGTTTGATGACTTAACGGGGGTGCATGGGGTGAGGTTTGCACACCTACTGCGTGGCGGGCCGGATCGGAGAGAATTTGGTTGAGGGAGATCTTTTGATCTATCCAACCCGACTCTATCAACTAGAGCTAATTTAAAAAAATATATTTTTTTCATTAGCTCCATTATTTTGAAAGATCTGCTAATTTTGTATAGAATATACAAATAATAATAAATGTGAGTGTAAGTGGCTTCACCACAGTTTGATAATGCCTTCGGAAGGCGAAACATTGTTACGGATCTGTTTTAATAAATTGTAATAGTAAAACTTATTTATAAATAAACTGTTTTAAAATTAAATAAAAATATCATAAAATTTTATATGAAAAATAATAATAAATATAATTTTGTCATTATGTATGTGGTGGAGGTCGAACAAAGACACCGATCTGCAGTCTCACGGCAATACGATTGGTCCCCCATACACCAATAGGAATCAAGCCTTATCTCAAGTCACTCTCACGCGCTGCAACAAAGATCATTGAGATATTATAACTAGAGACACTGATTCATCGCATTAACGATATATTCGCGAATTAAAGCAATAAATGGTGTTTTTAGCGATAAAAACTTTAAAACGCGAAATAGCAGCGATTTTTACAACAAAACTCAACAAAATGGCATATCATATGCTGAACCGTCAAGACAACAGCACTAATCAATTTCTTGAGCACGCAGGTAAAATTTTCAATCCTGCAATTGTAGGTCAGAATGTCCAGCGATCAGACGCTATTCTTTTAGCAAGTAAAAGTAGGCTTGCTCCAACGTTTAAATCTGTTGATGACAGTAAATTCCTGGAAGGTAACAGGTATTTTCAAAGACAGCTTGTAGAGCAAGTGAGGGATGGAGTCACTGTAGACATAATTCAGCTACTCTTAGCTGTAAAAATTGTTCACAGAGAATTTGCTGAGGCAGCTCTGATGACTGTGTGGGCCCCTGTGAATAGTGTTGACGCAGAAAGATTTTTTAGTTGCTATAATCTTGTATTGACAGATCGTAGAACGAACATGACACACTCTACTGTAGAAACATGTGCCATGTTGAGTTTCAACCAATAATAAAATGTTTCAAGTGATTTTGCCAATTTAATTGTTTTTCCCCTCTTGCCGACTCCCATTCCTTGATGTTATCCTATTTAGCTATAAACGCTATGAAAACGCAAAATTAAAGCTATAAAAGCTATTTTTTCAATAATTAATGCTACATTTCTTAAAAATTAAAGCTATGAATCAGTGTCTCTAATTATAACCCATTGGGGAGTTAAAAAATATTGAGATCATTCTACCTTAAACTCCTGGATAATACACAGTCTTGTAAATCATACTTGTTCGCTCTCCACTCTCATATACATTTTTTCATATTTAAATATTAAAGTATGTTGCGTTATGTTCGTTTGTAATTTGTTAAATAAACCTGTAAGTATTGTAACTGCGATTTACTTATTTGATTTACCACACATCAATCACACGTAAACATAACCCCCCATATGTGTTATTTTGCTAATAGAAAATTATTTCTGGAAAAGTTAGATTGCAGTAAGCACCTAATTATTTATGACATATGGCACTATGTGATTCAAAAATATCGAATGCTTAAGCTGAATTAAAACAAAAATAAAAATACATTGTTCCATGTCAACAATAGCGACGTTTTAGTGTACTCGTAAGGCATCAGCTCAAAAATACTCCTACGTGCTTTTTCACTTCCGTCTGAACGTGGCTTTAGACTTTAGATGGTTTGGGAACGTGTAGCGTACGACGCGGAAGTGAATGAAAAAAACAGAACGGAAACGTCCCTGGGAGATATAGCGTCACAGGATATGGAGGGTGGGGTCGCACTATCTCTGACTAACCCTGAAGCTAAAAAACTGATTTATGTATCAGAAATAGATGCGAGAAAGTTACTGAAAATCACTTTGTTTTTACCTGACGAGATCCAGCACCTTTATATAATTTACCTTTACGTAAAATTTCTAAAACAAATAATTTTTTAAAATGCTGTTTAATATCTTCTTCATACACTTCATGAATTTGCTAACAATATGCGAAATTTTAAAAAATCTGAAAATAATAAAATGCAACATAAAAATAAATGAATGCATGAAGGTTCCATATATTTTTTTGTTGACGCCAGCAGAAAAGCAGCAGCAGCAAAAAAAATGAAATCTTAATAGCTTATAAAAGATAGAGTATTAAAATTTACATATGCCTCCATGGTCGAGTGGTCGATTACTTGTGATCCAGAGGTCGCGAGTTAAAATACCAGTGTAAGCAAGTAAATTTTATTTGTTTGTATTTTGGTAGAAAGCAGTCACTTTGTGGTTTTACATATTAATTGAAATAAAACATTAACTTTGTTTGATACCACGATTTAATTACTTTAATTAACAATTTGTTAATAATTAATTAATAAATTATTTAGATTAATTAAATAATAATGGATTTTTGAAATTGAAAATTATTGATAAAGATCATACCTTCATTCAAAGCACCGGTGCTAAGATTTTACTAAGAAATGGTCATGGGAACAGACTAAATAATTTAGAAGCACACGAAATAAAGAAAGCTGGTGAAACAAAAACCCAAATCCTTAATAATTAGTTAAATTTGTCCAATAACCCGATAGTAAGGATATTTCCCATAAACTAATATGACTTTATCCCTTATTCACCTGTTCGATAGGTTAGGTTAGGTTAGGTTAGGTTAGGCCGGCTCTTTCTCTCTATCACTACATATATAATAAGTTAATTTCACGCTATCACCGTTCCTTTATATTATGTTTTGTCTCTTTCTCTATATATATATATATATTTATAAGTTCACGCAATTTATATTTTTGATTAGTTTAATTTAATACCCTTAAGATGCTTGTGTTAAGCAAAACCGGTCGGTAATAAAAAAATTAAATAGTTAAATCGTGGTTACAGAGTTATTGTTTTATTTCAATTTAATTGTTTGATTTGTATTTTCATAATTTAATCACTTAAAATAATACTACTAATAATACTATAAATTCGTACTACGAGAATTGGCTCTGGTCTGAACTTTATGGCAATTCTAACTTAATCTTCTCTTGGTAAAAGAAATTATTTTTATCAAACTCCACTTATATTTAATAGCCTTCCAGAACATATAAAGTCATCTAATTCGTTGTACATTTTTAAAAAGAATCTTTAATTATTTGTGTTAGTCGAAGATTGCCAATTGATTTTCTCTACTTTCTCCTTTCTAAATTATTTACTATTTACGCACCAGATTTAAATGTCCGGGTTAAATTTTCCCCACAGGAAAAACTAAACCCTTTCACACACTTCCCAAATGATCATCTAGTCAATCTACGCTATGCAATTGCACTATATAAGTATTATAAATACAAAACAATACAAGAACAACATGTCAACCTACCAGAGACCAATTGGGAAAATAATTCACCGACTCCAGATATTTTCATATCAGAGAGTTCGGCTCTGTGGAATTCCTCATTGAACCTATAAACCCTACTGATCCCTCAATATAAATATTTACAAAATCTTTTGTAATCCTACACGTATTTAAATTTATTTATTTTTTTTTTTTTAATTTTTTTAGCTAAATGATTAGCTAAATTAATATTATTTAATTTTTTATTATTTATTACTTAATAATTAGCTAAATTAATATTATTTTTGATTAAACCGTTTTTTTTAATCTTCCTCCTGCCAAGTTTATAGCATATTATATTATATACAAATATTTATTATTAGTAACTTCATCCTTTTTTAAATCAGATCACTAAACTATGGCCACCCTAAAAATCTACACGTTTATATTAATGTACCCAGCGCCATCAGTTTAGTAGGTACCCATAATCTCAACCTGTAAGAAATACAACAATACTGTTCTTTGAATATCTGTATAATTTTGTGTTATTTTGTTCATTTGTATCATTGTCAACCTCAACACAGGCTTGTCCTAGTGAGGTGACAAATTGTATTGTAAACATTTTAAGAACATTATTATTATTATTATTTCTTTACACTGCAGGTGTAAAGAAATAATAATAAATAAGAGTGCAAGATACTCTCAGTATCGCTCTAGTGTAAGACTACCATTGAAACCTTGCTTGAAATGACTTTCATATTTGGTGACTAGACCTGAATAGCCAGGTACTTCTCTAAGTCTTTCCTAATGCCTCCCCCTCTCCGCTCTCCTTCAGCTTCACAACATATCCCAATCGGGGATGCCGTAGTCGCAATGGCTCCAGGCGGTTGAGAGCAGTTAGGACTCAGGTGCGGTGTTCCCATTTAAACAAAATATTAATGTTATTTTTTTTTTAAAGAAAACATTCCCTGGTTACATTGGAGGACCCACCACTTACCCGCCCTGGTATAGGTAACAGATGGTTACCCCTTCAAGGCTCTTGCAAGGACTCTAATTTTTTTGGTAAAAACGACTCTACATTTGAAAAGGAAACTAAACCTCCAATGTCCCTGCATAAGTTGTTAGTAAGCAGCATGCAAGTGCTTAGCGGGAAATACAGATACAATATGTGTTAGTATGACAAAATATAGACAAGACAGTGGGACAGGTTGGTAAAAGTTCACGAGGTGGCAAGCGCTGGGTGATTGTATCCAGCGTATCCAACAAGCACCTGTTTGGGAGGAAGACACAGTAGATAAGTAATAAAGGCATGGCAAACGGTTGGGAGTCCTCTCTAATCGATTAACAGTCCCAGCAAGAATGCGCATGACGTTCGGTCTAGTCGTGAACCACACTCAGCTTCCGCGCCCCTTAGCCGGTTCCTCGGTGATGCCTCAAAGAAAAGTAAATGGGAGATTGGGGGGAAATACTCGACGACCCTAAGGAATTCAGCGTCGAGTAGCCGGAGGCAAGGCGAAGGAGAGCCGAGGTCGCCCCCCAAACCTAAAGCCTGCACATAAAGCCTGCACATGGTTACAAATAACCCGACAATATTTGAAAATCTCCTACTACCACCACAGTAAGCCGAAAGTGTTGCTTGAGTCGTGATGGAAGACTTAGCCAGCCGAGGAATCGAACACGAAACGGCTGGGTGGGACCCAAACGCGAAGCCCACTCAACCACTGACCGGTCAACCTGTAATTAGAATATTAAAATTAATAATACTATAATACCCAGCTGCATGAATGGGATATGCAATTCAATGTATCCATATTGGCACAATAGCAAGCAGTAGAAAAAATATTAGATACGATGTTTCAACATGACCCTCGTACCAAACACAAAGAAAAAAGAAAGAAAAAATGAATTAATAAAATAAGTAATTTAAAAAGGGAAAAAAAATATTTCCAAGGGTTGCAGGGTAATGCAGAGCTTCATTTTATTTTTTATTATTTTTCGATTAAATTTAAGATGTCGTTATGCTTACTATAGAATTTTGTCGCGACAGTCGAGTTCGTTGACAATTTTACATCTCAAAATGCCAAATAAACAATAATTTTATTTCCCAATTAATTTTGAAACAAAGATTTATGGCTGCAGACGTCTTGAAATTCGTGGTATCATAATTGAAGTGCCCGTCCAAGTACGACGAGAGCTCGAACCCGGCGATCCGAGATTGAATTACCCTGACGCCCGCAGTGATATCGTGTTTCAATTACAAATAATAAAAGTGATAAATCGATCGGAAACTTATTTTTGATGGGCGATAATCCATGGCTTCGATGTCTCTTTTTTGTATTTTGGTTATAAAAAATATAAAAGTATGAATAAAAAAATGTGATGAGTATTATGTCGCAGTTCATGCAAATACCACAAGTGACTTGAATATATGAATCGAATGGATAAACTATTAAATTCTAAAGTGCATACGATTCCTATGTACTAACAATTTTTGAGGGGTGTATTACGCTCGTATGTTAAGAGGGAATAACCACACACAACCGGAAATACTCTATGTCATCAATATATATAAAAATGAATCCCAATTTCCCTCGTTCACGCCATAACCTCAGAACAACTTTACCTATTTCATTAATCTTTTTTTTTAAATTTTCTAATACTTTGTAGAAGGTTCTTACGGAAAGAAAAAATAAGAAAATTGGATAGTTTCTATAGACATCCAAATTTAATACATGAGAATTTAATAGATGAGGGGAAAAATCAACTATGGTAGTACAAAGAGGGGGAAGATGACTGTGATTCGTTAAAAAATCAATCTGACAGTATATAGGCATCTCGCATTATAATATCACCATTTAGTTCTTAAAAGTAAAATCAGCTTTTGAATGAATAAATCTTTTTACGTGGGAGCGCGAATTGCTCGCCACGTTATTAACATATTTGCGAAGTCCAAATACGGTAAAGTAAAGTTCGCATCTTTTCACATACGAATATTTTGTTGCCGTATTTAGTTAAGACACTTTTACAAATGTTTCATAATTTACTTACCCCTGTAACCAGCGACGAGCACACTGGAGAACCGCCCACATTCGTTATGATCGACATGTTTTAGGGTGTAATGTATAGCACAAGGTAGCATTTTTGCCGTGTTATTTCGTAAAATGTACTATGCGAGCTCGACGCTGGTCAGGACAAGAATGATGACGTCACATTTTTTAGATTTAGGCGAGGCTCTCGCAAGCCCAGCCGGTTCCAAGGAACCGGTATGGGGAGGGGGAAATAATACGCTTTTATCACTTAGGGCAGGTATATTCATATATCTACGATAATTTCAGAAAACTTTTCAATCATAATACGGTATTATGGTTGAAATGTATTGCAGATGTAAATACCCGAAGCGTTATTTATGTTTTGAAAGTAAGAAGTTAGGATTCGGTTTTTAGGTTATCCGGGAGGTGGTCGAAGATTTTAGGAGCTTGGTAGATGAATTGCCTTTGTGCTATCGTAATATGCAGTTTAGGTACATTGTAGCGTCGTTTGGTTATACTTCTGTTGTAAGAGTGCTTTTTAATTTATTTTTACAATAAATGTGTTGGCATAAATTTTATAAAGATTTGACGTCTATTTGATGGCTGGTGTGGTCTAGTAAGCCTTTTAACTCGCAATCCGAAGGTCGGGGGATCGAATCCCTGCGTGGGCAAATAAATTTTATTTGATTAATTTGTTTATTTCACAATTAATTAATTTAAAATAATAAATAGTATATTTGCGTGGAATATATAGAGTGGAATATTCTTTCAGTATCGTCCTGGTGTAAGACCACCATTCTTTAGCCGTGTTTGGTAACCAGATCTGAATAGCCACTGGAGGTTGCCCACCACTTTCCCACGGCGTTCTAAGGAAACAGATGGTTTCCTCCCTCACCGTACACGTCAGGGCCCTAATTTTTTTTAATTGTCCGGGCATACTTTGTTAGCAGGCAGTATGCGAGTGCGTACATGGTGTTAGTTATTTATTTCACAGCATCGCGTCTCATCTCCGCCACTGGATATAGCTGAAAACAAAGTTTATTAATAGAAAAGAGGAAAAGTTACTAAAAAAAAAACATATTATGATGAGATTGTACGACTTAACCAAAGCAACTGAGTTAACCAAGTTAGTCGTTGGTTAACCAAGTTAACCAACGACTTAACCAAAGCAACTCGGCAGTCCCGCCGAGGATAAGTGGAGCCATCAGTCCAGTAGCAAGCGGTACTCGGTGTACGCGCCCCTAAGCCGGCTTCCCGGTACGTCCTCGAAGAAAGTGTAAATAAATTAATAGCCAGGTACCTCCCTACCTTTCTCTTCCCCATCTCCTTCCCCTCCCCACTACCTTCAGCCTCACAACATACCCCAATTGGGTATAGTAAGCCATAGTCTCACTGGCTCCAGACGGGAGCAGTTGGGCCTCTTGTAAGGTATTCACATAAAAAAAAACTGCATTGGATAAAGAGGCGAATGAAGGATTATCTTGTTGGTCGCTTTTTGATCACACATAATACCATTTTTAGTGCATTTTATAAAGGATCAATAATAGTTTGTGCACAGTTACCCCAAATGATGACGCTATTAAAGAAACATTTTACAAAGACAAGTCATTTTTAAGGGTCGTCCAAGATCTCGGTCTCGGCATTCTCGGCTTCAAATTCTACCGAGAATTCTGTCTTAGTTTACACGGCCATAACCGAGACCATTGTAAGTAGATAATGGGATTCAAATCTTCCGCGCGCGTCCACATTCGTCACTTCGTGTCCGTGCGTGCTGTTTTTCTTGAACTTAGTTCATAATAAACTGCCAAAAACAGTCATGAACATACAAATCAACTAATCGATGTGTTTTGATGAATTGATTCACGGATAGAGTTTGTTAGGGTGTTATTTCGATTTAACGTGTATACTGTAGATATACAGTAGGGTGGTCACAAGAAATCAATGTTGGAATTTTTGGGGGGGGTACCCCCTAAAAGTTGCCAATTGGCTAAGAAATGAGATTGGTGAAGTTTCAGCTCAATTGGATGAGGTTAACCCGTGCCTCATCACGGTTGAAGTTTTAACTTTCTATAAAAAAAGTTTTTTTTATAAAATACTTAACAATATTGCAAGATTTAATTACATATGCTGTCCTGATTTTGCTTTATTTATTTTCTCAATTGGTACATAAAAAGGGGTGTGTTTCAAAGTAAAAACAGCACAATCCAAATTGAAAATGATGGATTAAGGAGAAAAGAAAAGCAAAAAGGTATAAAAAACAAGAAAAAATAATGTACAAAATTTGATTAATTAAAATATAAAAAAGAAAGTATTATAAAAGAAAGAAGTTAACATTATTATTATTTACATTTACAATTAATTATCAGATTAAGGTGGCAACGGCTTAGATAACATGGCTTTGAAGAGTCAGGAAAAAATTTTCTACATTCCGTTACAACTTGTAACAGAAACTGTTGTTGTTATTCGTCTTTTTTTGTCAAACAGGAATTGAAGTCTTAGATTAATTTTACCCCTCTTTCAGCTGTGTAATTGACAGCCTTGAAACCGTTCAGTATTTTTTTTTGCTTTTAAATGATGTGCATTTTCACACCATATATCAGGATTCTTATTTAAAAATTATCATTTTAGACAGTGCCTTTTCTGCAAAGTTCTTTATCGATTTCTCTATATTTTACAATATTATTTTTTAATATACAAGAGATTTTAAAAATTGTAGGTCTTTGTTGGGGGACAAAGTGGGTTTGGGGGCATTAAACCACGCTTTTACATAAATGTTTATTAAAAATAAACAAATGTCAGTGATATCTTTTTTTCTAAATTTGTTAATGTAAATATATGCCTAAAAAGATTCATTTTTATACAATAAATGACCTTTGCCATCCAACACAATTAACGAAAGTTGAATTAATTCGTAGTAATCATCCCTTGGCTGTTGGTTTTTTAATTGTTCTGTAAGAAAAATTGATATTTCCTCTGAATTCCCCATTCCATGTCTAATATTTTTTTTCTTCAATAGTATTAGACTTTCGTATTGAAATACGAATGTAATGAATGAAACACTGTCAAAAATGATAAATCATGTGTGGTACCTCAATTCTGAGCAAATCGCATTTTCTTTCTTCGATGAAAATTTAGAAAAAAGTGTGAAAACAAGCATGGCTGTAAAAAGTCTACAATTAATGTGTACATGTGATGATAGGGATGTGAAAGCAAAATTCAGTCTCCATCAAGTGAATAATTTATTGGACACAGATATTGATTTTTTTGTTTCTCATCAAACTCTAAATTTTTTCAAAAGGTTTGAAAGTGATACAGAATTTTTAAATACGGATCCTGATATATGGTGTGAAAATGCACATCATTTAAAAGCAAAAAAAAAATAGTGAACGGTTTCAAGGTTGTCAATTACACAGCTGAAAGAGGGGTAAAATTAATCTAAGACTTCAATTCCTGTTTGACAAAAAAAAAACGAATAACAACGACAGTTTCTATTACAAGTTGTAACGGAATGTAGAAAAAATTTTCCTGACTCTTCAAAAGACACGTTATCTAAGCCTTTACCACCTTAATCGGATAATAAATTGTAAATGTAAATAATAATAATGATAACTTCTTTCTTTTATAATACTTTCTTTTTTATATTTTAAATAATAAAATTTTGTACATTATTTTTTCTTGTTTTTTATACCTTTTTGCTTTTCTTTTCTCATTGACCCATCATTTTCAATTTGGATTGTGCTGTTTTTAATTTGAAAACAGTTTTAACTACACCCCTTTTTATGTACCAATTGAGAAATAAATAAAGCAAAATCTGGACAGCATATTTAATTAAATCTTGCAATATTGTTAGGAATTTCATAAAAAAAACCATTTTTATAGAAAGTTAAAACTTCAACCTTGATGAGGCACTGGTTAACCTTATCCGATTGAGCTGAAACTTCACCAATCTCATTTCTTAGCCAATTGGCAACTTTTAGGGGGGACCCCCTCCCAAAAATTCCAACATTGATTTCTTGTGACCACCCTAATATACAGCCTTACTCCTTACTAAAAAACCCAGTGAAAATTTTATTCAATTGACAAACGGCCGCGGATGTGAAAACATTACTAATTAAAAAATTGTTCATGGAAAAAAATACACTTGGTTTACACGGCCTAAGAGGGTAGTTTATCTCTGTTTAGTAATGATGTCTGAACGAAATTTGGAATTTTTCCAAAGTATTTTGAATGTTCTATATATTTCTTATTTTTGAAGGTGTCGTAAAAACAAATACCATTTATGAAAACTAGATAAAATTACCTTTTAGATTTGTGTAATTGAAATACACTTTAGTTTTTAAAAACTGCCATATATTAAGATTCAAACGTGAAAAAAATGGATTTTTTTTACCAAAACATACTTGATGAAAATGTACAGAAATTTATAAAAAAACAAAATTTTAAAAATACACACCTTTTATATAATAAATTTGGAACGAAACTGTCACCTCACTTTTTCCTCGTGCATACAATAAAAAAATAATACGAGTAAAAAAGTTTTTTTATTTCCAAAAAACTAACCTAAAAAAATAATACCGACTTTTATAACAGATTTCTTGCAACTCTAAAGACGTTAATTTCATTGATACGTTTAGGAACACATGTTTTAGATATTAATATTAAAAAAAAAAACACCACTTTTATGAAAATCTCATAAAATAAAATCCTTTAAATGTACTCGTAAATTTGAATTTTCATGTTTTACATAAAATACTTATTGACATTTCAATTTTCAAAGTATGATTATTGTTATTATAACTTGACTAAAGCTTATTAAAAACCACAAAAAACACGGTAAATGTATCAATTATGCGAATGTAATAGTGAATTAGTCATATTAATAGATATTACGATCACATTTGTGTAATATTACACACACATCCGTGAAGTGAGTTTTTTTGGCGGTTTCAACGCGAATGACGAATGCGCAGGCGCCGCCATCTAGCGGTTCTGTAGGAAAACAAACAATTAAATTACGTACACTATGAAAAATTACATTGTTGCCAGATTTAAAATACATTTTAAGAACAAATCTTATTAGTAATGTTATCGTGTTTTAGTGTATGTTTGTTTTATTCATGTTGCTGCAGCAACACAGGTTATTTATCGGCCGTGCTGTGGTTTTTTTTTAGTAAGGCTGATAATGTTTTATTGTTAACTAAATATGCCTAAAGTAAATCCTGTTTGTGAATATTTTGAAAAAAATATTTATATACATCCTTCAAAGGCAAGTGTAAGTTGTGTAACAGAGCTTTGGTCTTATACGACATGAGGCGACACTCTTTGAAGGGTGAAAACGCAGAAAAAATGCTTTTTATGTGCTACAATATCATGTTCAATTTTGATTATTAAAACTATTTAGAACAAATTATTATTACATTCTTAAATACACTATATTATGCAAAAATAGCACATTTTCATTTTTTTCTCAATTTATCCATTCTCGGTCTCGGCTCTCGGTCGAGAACGAAAAACCTGTCTCGGTCGCCCCATATCAATTTTTAAGAAATTTTCAAAATTGTCCATTTCTATAATATCTACTAGCTGGTTCCCGGCATGCGTTGCTATGCCGTTCAATCGCCCATTCGTCCCGTTCCTTTTCCGCCTCCCCTTCCTCCCCCGCGTCCCCCTCACTCCGTCTCCTCTACCTAACCTCTCCCCACTCCACCCCCCCTTCCCCTATCCCGCGAGCCCCCTCCCGAGTTCCCCTCCCCTCTCCTGTATTCTATACATCCAGTCCCAATACATTCAGTTTTCATACAGCTCGCGTGCGACGTTTTGCAAAGTTTTTATACAAATTTCATAGAGCTCACCGGTAGTTTTATTCAAATCTTGTCCTGACAATAACGAACACAAAAAAAAGAATTATCCAATTTGGTGCAGTTGTTCGGAAGTTATGCGCGTACATAGATTTCGGCGATTAATTTTGATTTATATATGTAGATAAACAGATAGATAGACAGGGCTGTATTAGTAATTCGACCAACACCTGGAAAAACATTAATGTTTATGAACGTACCAACCAAGCAATTTTACAAATTTTCCATTTTTTAATCCTGAAAATAACAGCTTCTAAAATATACCCACTCTGTACCCGAAAAATAAACCCTTAAAAATAACAAAAGGCAGAACGTTCGATCGCAAATCGAAATTTGAAAAAAGGCAAATTCGCACAATTCCATATTCAAAATAAACCTGTCAAACAATACATCACGACAAGATGAGAACCGACGAGTTTTTTTTCAGTTAACGAATGACTGAAGAGCTGCCTGCAAAACTGAAACATGAAAAGTATTGAAATGAAGTTGTACTTTTTTATACAGATGGAGTTCCATCAATGGTGTTTTATTCATCTTTCAATTCTCACTGCCGCTTTTTCCTGTGTGATTGACAATATCGTATTGCACGGTATCGATGCGAACGTACTATACGACACACTAACCAAACCCGAAAAACACGATGACATCACAACTACTACAAGAAAAATGTGCACACCTCGCCAAAAAAGGTAACTGTATCTTCTGTGCTTTTTTTATCCTGCTTTCGTGTTGGAACCTTTTTTTGTGGGGTGTACTATTCTTTTTGGTAGATCAGGCAATAGGCTGAACCATTCGAAGTGAAGTGCATTCAGCGTATAAATGCGAATAGCACAATGCTTGAAAGCACAATGAGCACAAACGAATGTAATACGATTATTTGAATAAAGAAAGCAATTATCCAGTTATTGCGTGGCGGGCCGGATCGGGAGAGGTTGGTTGAAGTAGACCATTTTATCTCAACACCAGGATTCTCTCGACCCATTATCTTGCAACGTAGTGCGAGGGATGGATTCATACGTCTGAACCCATTGATCCTCAGATTCCTACCCATCCCTCATACTTTTTATTTCTCAGAAATTCTTCTCCTTTCTTTTCTTAAAAAGTCCCTCCACACAGTATCCCCATAAATGATGACAAAAACCCTGCGGGAAATTATTTTCCCCAAGGTTACCTAAGTGGAGCGAGAGTCCCTGTCATTGTACGTAAATCATAACAAGCTAAAATCTTTCGTTTAAATCTTTATATAAAAAAGTCAAGTTAGTTACACCATTTATAACTCAAGAACGGTTGGACCGATTTTTATGATCTTTGATTTGTTGGATTTGTCTCCGCCCCGAATAGCAGAATAGCTATTAAAATATTCACGAAAAATAATTATGAAGAAAATTATTTTCTTTATGTATTTTGTATGGAACGAATTCTCTTCTTTTGAAAAAGCTGCAGCAATATTATGATAAGTATAATATTGAATAGTGAGTCAATTTCAAAAATTCAAAAACGTAAAGTATCAATGCGCTGATTGTTTTGTTTTTGTTCTATAATGCTGCTCCCCTTTCTTACACACTAAATGTCAACAGTCGTAAATGAAACAAACGGTGAACGTGTGTCTGCACCCCTCCAAAAGAAAAAATACTGTAAATATAATAAATATCCCTCACACATATAAAGAAAATGAAATGCAATTCCCGTAAGTAAGTGGAAAAGCAATAAAATCACAAAAACTTTATAAAAAACTGAATTTAATTCAGCAAATAAGTTAACGCAACAGTTATTGATTCTGAGGCGGTACGAAGTTCGCCGGGTCAGCTAGTTTAGTATATTTGCAGCACGTTCCAGAGTGGAAGATATTATCAGTATATCCGTGGTGTAAGACCACTGTAGGAACTACAAATCTATTTGTTTATGTTTTTGAAGATTGGTCAAGGAAAGATCTGACAAGTTATTCCGTTTCCAATAACCTACCTCACCACTCGTCAAGTTTCGTAGAATCCTTCTGTATTATTATCGTGGATCCTTATAAATTTACGCAATCGAATAAAAGAAATCTATTATAAAAACGAGTGTTCTCATTAAATAATCCGCGACCTTGGTGACTGAAATGACTTAGCCATGTTTGGTGACCAGATCTGAATAGTCAAGTATTTTTTTCACTTTCCTCTTCCCCATTTCCTTCCCCTCCCCACTACCTTCAGCCTCACAACTTACCCCAATTGGGGATGCCATGGACTCACTGGCTCCAGACGGGAGCAGCTGAGACTCTTGTGAGGTATTTATATAAAAAAAAATATGCATATTCATTTGTGAATACGCATGATAGGTATGTTTATATATACGTGCATGTAAAAATATATACATTATATATATATTTTATATCTTTCACGTAAATTCATCATGTTACCTGTGCAAAATATAAAACAATAAAATTTGTTTACCCAAATATAAAGTAGGCATTACACAAACAAACGGAATATTTGAAATTTAATTAGGTCAATGCACAACGAAATGCAATAATCCATTTGAATATGGAACACAGCATTCTTTTGCCAGTGTTTGAATTTCCCGCGCGTATTATTCGCAGCTCCATTCAGGGCGATCGTATCGCGGTTTGCCGCCAAACCCCTCCCGGGCTTACAGGGTAGACCACTCCAAGACCACTCGACTCAATGGCTAATCAGAATTATTATTATTGTTTTATTTTCTCCCCTTTTCGCTTTCAATTGACGCACAAAGAATTGAAATGCACTTTTGTAAAGCCGCGCGTGGTCCCGTGCGCTAGTACTTGCATTTCCAGTGTATGCTGTGTTCTCGTTCTTGCACGTTTTTTTTGGTGACCACACATGGTTTGCAAAGTTGCAACTGCCCGAAAATGGCGAAATTATGGTGCAACTAATTTTCGTGAATTTTGCAAGGCGAAATTAATAATGGCATGTAAAAACCATACGGGAAACTTTTGAGAACTTTACTTGTCAGCTTTGGTCACCCAATAATTTGTAAAATTTGAAGTTTGTTACAAAATTTATCAAACGAGAGATTTATTTAGTAATTTTACCGATTAACATTTAATTTCAAACAAGCCGACACGGCGAACTCAGAATCAACAACCGTTGTGTTAACTTATAAGATGAATTAAATTCAATTTTTTTATTGTCAAAAATTACACAATGAAGCAATTATAGAATCGCAACTGTCCGTGTTTTGTTTTTGTCAGTATCAGAGATAAAGTTGTGTACTTACGGATTTACAGTTTTTTGTGATTTTCTTACTTTTCCACTTATACGGGAATGGCGTTTCATTTTCTTCATACGTGCGAGGGAGATTTATTGTAATTATTGTATTTTTTCTTTGGATGAGTGCAGACATACGTTCACCGTTTGTCTCATTTTCGACTGTTGACATTTAGTGTGAAAGAAAGAGGGACAACATTATATATTTAAGAACAGAAGCGAAACAATCAGTGCATTGACATTTGACGGTTTTGAATGTTTGGAATTCACTCACTATTCAATATTGTACTAATCACAATATTGCTGGAGCGCTTTCAAAAGATGAGAATTCGTTCCATACAAAATGTATGAAGAAAAGAATTTTCTTTATATTTTTTTTCGTAATTTTTTTTCCGATGTTTTAATAGCTATTCTGCTATTTGGGGGGGACACAAAGCCAACAAATCAAAGATCATAAAAATCGGTCCAGCCGTTCTTGAGTTATGACCAGTGTAACTAACCCGACTTTGTATTATATATTAAAGATATGCAGGAGATTCTACAATAAACTTTTGAATGAAAAGAGAAAGATTGTGTTCTCTCTTTTTGAAACTCTGTATTCCTGACGATAATAGAAAACAACAAAAGGTTTGATATGAACTATTCCACCGATCATAGAGTCGATAGCATAAAATGCCTTTACCGGCAAAAAATGCTTCGAATTGCCAAAGAACGCATTGACTACGAATAAATATTGTAAATTTTCATTTCCTCAAACTCTTATCTATAAATTAACAACGAATGATTTTTTATGTAACGCATTAGATAAAAAAATATGTATTGAAGAAAACTTATATCACTCTATAAGAGATTTCTATTTTATTTGCACTGAAAAAAGATTTACTCAATTTCATAAAAATATTAAAAGCCTAAAAATTTTTTTTGAAAAATTAATAATATCTTTAAAAGAAATATTTTTTTTCCCGGGCTTGATTGGGTTTACAAAGACCTACTCTACTGGCGAAACTAATTACTCCATTCCAGGGTACCAGGTAACAATAATAAGAATAAACAAAAACTCTGATATTGGAATATCTATTTCCAACCAGTATAAGGTTCTCAATATTAATGAAGTAATTAATGATTATGATGTTAATATTTTAAATATAAAATTTAAAGACGTAAATAAATTATCGCATTATATTGCTATTTATCCTACACATAAGTCTACAGTACAACAATTTATAGTAGAATCAAAAAAGGTTTTATTGAATTTTAGAAATATAGATAATATTATTATACGAGATATGCATTTAAATATTGTAAATGATTATGCTAGTAATGATAAAAATGTGATCAATCAATATATGATCAATAAAAAACCGGAACATTCTTCAACAATCTCTACACATTATAAAATCCGTATTTGTATTACTAACTCTATGTCACACTCTACTTTGAAAATACTCTATATATTTAAAAGAAATCAATATCACATTAATATTTTTACTAAATGGATGACTTCATAGCTAATGAATTAGAAAATAATTTTAAAATACAAGAATATGAGTGTGTATACACCGATTCATGTAATGACATAATCTCAAAGAATCTCAATAATATTTTCATTTTTCATAGTAATATACGAAGTATGGAACGAAATTGGGATGAATTAATTCTAAAATTAAACAATCTAAATAAAAAACCTGACATCATAATATTATCAGAAACTTTTACTAATGACGAATCACCCACCTATCATTTACCAGAATATAATTATGTTACAACCAAAATAAACATCAATAAAAATAGTGGTCTCGTCATATTCATTCACGATAAATTTAGTATTGTCAAAATAACTGAACATCCTATACACCTAGTAAACTGTATTGAAATACAATTAAAACTCGACAAAACAAACTACCACATAATAGCTGTTTACAGAACACACGGTTCGAATATCTCGTCATTTATAAATGAATTTAAACACATACTGTTAAAATTTAGTAATAAACTTTGCTTTATTGCAGGAGACTTCAATTTAAACATTAATGAAAACGTAGAAAATAATTTCAAAAATGAATATATTAATTGTATGACTGAATTTAACTTCATATCGTGCATTAATTAAAATACGAGAGAGATAAAAAATCACACTCCATCTTGTTTAGACCATATATGGACTAACATAAATATTAAAGATATCGACAAAATCAAATCAATTGTTTGGAAAACGAATATAACTGACCACCATGCATGCATTCTTCTTTATGATAACAAAATTAAACATAAAAAATTTAATCTAACAAAGACAAATTCCTACACAAATATGACTATTTTATCCAAAAAACTAAGAAATGAACAATGGAACAACGTGTTAAATAGTTATGATACCGAGACTTGCTCAAAAAACTTTGAAAATATATTGTCTCAACACATAAAAAATTCAACTACTGAAACTACAGTCCGCATTAAATCTAAACTAAGAATTTTAAAGCCTTGGATAACACAAGGACTTATAATATCAATTAGAAACAAAGAAAAACTTTATAAAACAGCATTGAAAAATCCTCTAAATGAAAAAGCATACACTTTTTACAAAAAATTTAAAAATAAATTAACAAACTGTATCAAAAAAAATAAAGAAGACTATTTCAAAAATAAAATACTTTCTACAGACAATAACAATAAACAAATATGGAAAACAGTCAACTTAGCCATGGATAACACTAAAAAAACACAAAAAATAAAATACATTGAACATGAAAATAAAATTATAGATGCTAATATTCAACCTAAACAATGCGCAAACATCTTTAATTCTTTTTTTGCTAATGTAGGAAAAAATCTTGCGAAAAATATCAATAAATCTTTTAACCCGAAAAAACAAACGATTGAAAATGTACAAAATCAAAATAATTTATCAAAATTTGAAACAACCTCAGAAAGTGAAGTTTTAAAAATAATAGAAGGCATGAAAGGAGGTTCGTCTCCCGGATTTGACCTTATTACAGTACATTTTCTAAAATCCATGAAAATTCATTTGGTAAAACCAATCAATGATCTTTCCAATGTTTGAGATTAGACAAATTGGGCGATAGTTAGTTACTTGTTGAGGATCTCCAGATTTATAAATAGGTGAAATAATTGTATTTTTATAGTTTGTCGGAAATATTCCCTCTGTTAAACTTAAGTTTATCAAATGATAAGTTTATTAACTTAAGTTTATCATTTGATAAACTTAAGTTTAACAGAGGGAATATTTCCGACAAACTATAAAAATACAATTA
This sequence comes from Limnephilus marmoratus, assembly GCA_917880885.1. Classification (NCBI taxonomy): domain Eukaryota; kingdom Metazoa; phylum Arthropoda; class Insecta; order Trichoptera; family Limnephilidae; genus Limnephilus; species Limnephilus marmoratus. The sequence continues at coordinate 14,907,152 of OU862917.1, read as the reverse complement.
TTTCACCAATTTATAAATCTGGAGATCCTCAACAAGTAACTAACTATCGCCCAATTTGTCTAATCTCAAACATTGGAAAGATTTTTGAAAAAATTGTGAAAAACCAATTGGTCGGTTTCCTAGAAAGTAATAAAATTCTTCAAAAAAACCAATTTGGTTTTATAAAGTCACTCAGCACACAAGATGCTATTGCTAATGTAACCTCATACATCAATGAATCGTTGGATAAAGGTGAAAAATGTGCCGGTATATTTATTGATCTCAGAAAAGCTTTTGATAGTATATCCCATGAGATTCTACTAAAAAAACTAAACAATATAGGTATAAAAGACAATGCAATTAAATGGATTTCGAACTACCTAAAAAATCGACCGCAAGTCGTAAAAATAAATCAGATTAATAGCGATAAAGAAATATCAGACTTTGGAATCCCTCAAGGTACAGTAATCGGACCAATCCTTTTCACCATATATGTTAATGACATTTTTTTTCAACCACTACATGGCCAAATTACTTCATACGCCGATGATACGGTACTAATAATTAGCGATAAAACTTGGGAAAAAGTAACATTTAAAGCCACCGAAGACATAAATATTTTAAAGAATTTCTTCGACGTAAATTTACTATCACTAAATGGTGATAAAACATTTGTAATTCCATTTGCAATACACAAAAATGATACCCCTAAAAACATTGATATCATCATCCATGATAATTCCAAAACACATAGTAAAAATTATTGTATCCAAAACTGCACAATATTAAAAACAACAAACACAATCAAATATTTAGGAGTCATTATCGATAAAAATTTGAAATGGAAGGAACAAATTTGTCAAGTTGTAAAAAAAATTAGAAAATTGATTTATATATTTTTAAGAATCAGAAATTTTTTATCTGTAAAAAACTTATATCTAATATATTACGCTTTGGTTCAATCAACTTTACAATATGCTATCATTAGCTGGGGATCCGCATACAAAACTAATCTTTCCCCAATTGAAGTTGTGCAGAGGCTAATAATTAAAATCATATTAAAAAAACCTTCTGACTACCCAACGGATCAATTATTTAAGGAATTCCAAGTACCATCTTTCAAAGATCTATACAATAGAAATGCATTGATTCAAATTATAAAAGAAAAAGAAAAATATCAATTTATAACTGAAAACCGTACTAGACATAAATATATTTTTTCATGCCCAAAATTAAACACTTCCTTTGCACAAAATTATTATACTTATCAAGGAAGACTTATTTTCAACCGATTACCGGATGAAATTAGAAAAATAAATGATAAAATCCAATTAATAAACACTGTAAAAAAATATTTTAAAGATAATCTCAAAAAAAAAAAAAAAAAAACAGTTTCCGACTAATCTAATCTACTTATAACTCAGTTTCCAAGTGATACTCCATTCTTCAAATAAGTTAAATTTTGTATTGTTTTTAGCAACTAATTACAATAATTCTGGACACATTATCCAAACAGTAAAATTGTTTTGATAGTAGATAAATACTTATAATCACATATCACCGAACTTACAACTTATTGTTTTTTACATTCACGTTGTAATTTAAGAACTTAAATATAGCATTAAAAAATGTACACTACTCTTCCAGACACAAGCTAACGCTTCCATGGAAGAGTGGTATTAACATATTTGAATATGAACATGTAAGCAAATTAATACATCATCTAAATGTACATTATATTTTATATGCTAAAAAAAAAAAAAAAAAAAAAAAAAAAAAAAAAAAAAAAAAAAAAAAAAACTGTTCTTTTTTAACCGCAATGGAAAAGAACTGTTTGACCATAACAGAAAAGAAGATGCTACGAGTTTTATGAGGGCGGAGGACGTGTCTTTGGTGACGGGCGGTAGCACAACTTGGTTTTTGATGTTTCGTGACAAATATGAAGCACTACGTCACCCGAGTAGTCAAACTATTATAGTGGAATTACAAATTGAATTCGCATGTTTTATTTTATGGTTAGTCATTCAATTAATAAATATGCTCATGAAAAATCGAAAAAAAAACAAATCTAAACATGCGGTTTTGTCACCACACACTAAAAATCTATGCGTTTTTATACTCGTATATTTTAGAATGTTGTAACCTTAAAAGAAATACTAATTTTGATAAAAAAAAATATTTGATGTTTTTAACGTACTATCCATTATTTTGGTTATTGTAGAATATTGGGATTACTCTTCTGAATTTTTCTATCCTCTCTTCAAATAGATCTAATCATTGACGACAATATTAGCGACTGTCGAACGAAAATTTGAAACAAAAAAATCATAAAAAAGTTGTTGAATTCAGGACCTTAGTCTTGCCGAGACTGCTCTAACAACTGAGATAATTCGTCAGTATCCCCTTCGATCACATTAAATCGTATCATACTTACCTACCAATATTATCTTCAGTTTACCAAGAGTTAATTAATAAAGTCACTACAACCAGCAAATGATAGATCTATAAAGGGTTGACATTTCTTAGGCTGACGAGGAATATTTGTTAGGTATGCGGTGAGGGGGTCAATAAACATAACCATGCGCAAGCATTATTATAATATTTATGAGGAGCTGTACCGACTTCATCAAACTCACATCAAAAGAAGCCAATGTCAACAAAAATACTGATTTATAGAATTCACTGAACTGACCGGTAGCTGTCTTTACCTGAATGGAGAAATTTCCCAAAAAGGAAGTGGTCGAGTTCAACAGAAGAGCGATGAAATTTGAAATAAATTCTGTGTTACAATATTTGAATTCAACGGAAGATAAAACTCTTTAGCAGTAGCAGTGTGATGGGGGGTTTTTACTATTGAGGCGTTATATAAATCAGTTGTTGTAACCATGTAAAAACAGTTAATTTTATTTATTCAATAAATGCCTCTATGTAATCGACAGGTGTCACTCCTTTACATTTCAGAAAGGCTGACGCGGCAGCCAGGCAGCTACTGTGACGTTAGCACAATTTTACAGCAAAATACGGAGCCACAACCGCAGTCCGACTCGTAGAGGTATATAAATTGTTTCAACATACATAGTTTGATGCCAGAAAATTTAATTATTGATTAGATTCATTCATCTTCTCTGAAAAACGTAATCTTCACTAGCGCTATTGAATCTGCTAAAGATTAATCTAGCCCATCAATATGTACCTCACGGTCCAGAAGGGTGATACGGTATATTTTGTGTTAAGACAGCGTTATGAGACAATTAAGGCAAAATCCGTCGGATGTCGAAGGCCGTTCGTCGTGCGTTATCGGATGTCAATTCATCATTCAAATGAGAATTTACAAAATATTTTGTTGTGTACTTAGTTTCAACTTAATTACTTCAGGAAACAATACTTATGTCGGGGGAGTAAAAATGCATTAAACAAAATGGCTCCGCAACCGGGCCCGAAAAGAAGAAGATGGAGAGATACAAAATTACGAATGTTAGAGGAGAGCGCTAATATTTACAGCGACAAAATCGATGCGAAAATGTTTAATAAAACACTGCTCGTTTAAAATAGAGCAAAAATCTCGCAGGCATTGTCTTAAACAGCATTTAAAGAAACACTGTGATTTTTTTCATACATATAACTTGTAAAATAACAGAAACAAACGTGTTTATAATAATTTTTGAAGCATACCTTGCGATTTTTTCTATCGAGGGAATTTTATATTATATTTTGCGTTTCGGCGCGGGCAATGTGGTATTAGATATTATGTTCAAAAATATCATTTTTTAAGAGCTTGTTTATCAGTGTTTAAGGGCGATATGTAAGAAATCGGTAGAAATTCGGGTTGCGGGCCCTTAAGTGTGAACGTTAGAAATTACACATACCTAAGCGGAATTTGGAAACTTTACCAATTTATCAACTTATTCTGTTAGGGAACGTACCCATACTACGTGACCAACTTTTTGCAATTTTTAACCCCCCCCCCCCCCCCGGTGACCAAAATCCTAAGCAACCCGCCGCTCATTTGTATGGAGCGTGACATTTTGAAGACCCCCCCCCCCCCCCCCTAAACGTGTCACGTAGTATGGGTACGTTCCCTTACTTATAACTAGGTACATATTTAATAATATAAGCTGAATAGGCGTTCAAAAATGACAAGCTGTTTATCGTATTATTTCGATATTTGTGTAAATGTATTTGTATTTTTTCGTAGACTTTCGATTTACAAATTTCCCGCGACCAACAATTTTTAACGAGGTTTAACAATTCTTAACGAGGATTAACAATTCTTAACGAGGTTAACACACTGTCATCTCTCCAGTTGGCTTAAAAGGTGAAACCTTACGATCGTTATAATCTACGCATTCACAGATGGCGCCAATTTTTTTACATTAACTCCACACAGGAGGCCCTGAGGAAAATAACTTCCCTCAGGACCTATGTCATCTTAGAAGATGCTGTGTGGAGGGTCTTTTTGAGGAAAGGAAGGAGTAAACACGGGTCTTGAAGAGACCCATGTTGTAGGAGGGAGGAAACACAGAGGCCGGCAAATCGTTCCACAGCCGAGCCGTTGAACTCAAGAACGAGTCATAGAAACGACCTGTTCTCATGTGACTAATGTCAACCGTGTACAAATAGTTTAGGGCGCGTGTTTGGCGTGTTTCCCGACTATGCACCGGTGCCGAGGGGATCAATGACGCTAGTTCCTCGGAGCATCTTCCATTGTAATACCGGTAGAACTAGGACAGCATTCCCATCTGACGCCTGTGCTCTAAAGATTGCAGTCCGTCTCTTAAGATGGGAGAATCTATCAAACGGACCGCCGTTTCTGCACAGAGTCAAGGGTTTTTTTTTTAGGTATTTTGGAGCTCCAGACCAGAGGTGGCTGCCAAATTCAACCGTGGGGCGCACTTGCGATTTGTACAGGGTTAGCAGTTGTATACTATTAAAGTATCTGCGGGTCCTGTACAGTACGCCCAGTTTCTGAGAGGCTAAGTTAACTCTGGTTTCGATGGAGCCCCCGTACCTGAGCTGGTCACTTAGAGTTACACCAAGCATACCGATGGAGGTCCTGTTCGGAAGGTTGCTCCGTTGAAGGAGACTAGATTTTCATTTCGATCCCTTTTAGACGTTATCAAACATGATTGGGTCTTTGAAACATTAAATACGACGAGGTTATTCTTAAATTGTTTTCAATTTTTTTACACTTTTTGCACGTTAAACTTTAAAATATTAAGGTTAATTAATTGTTCGCGACCGTGCATATTCAATATGAACTAGATTAAATAATTTTGACCGTAAACAAACCTAAATCTTTCAAGAAAGGCTGACAAATCCAATTTCGTTTCGGTGATTCAACCCAATTTTGTATTTGTCAGCCGTTCTTGAAAGATTTGAGTTAGTTTATGGACAAAACTATTTATTTACATTCATAATCAATATGTTCGGGCGCAGACAATTACTTCACCTTAATGTTTTGGAGCATAAGTGCGAAAAGTGTTAAAACCTAAAATAATTTAATTGGCGCCATCTGTGAATGCGGTGACCCGACATTTGGTCAGGCGACATTTGATCCGGCGACAGTTGGTCCAGCGACATTTGATCCGGCCGACATTTGATCCGGCCGACACTTGATCCGGCGGACAGTTGATCCGGCGGACATTTGATCCGGCGAAAATTGGTCCGGCCTGAACCTTTAGAAGATTTTTTCTTCAAGTAAATATGTAAAGAGGGATATACGGCCGTAAAAGTTCTAAAAAATAAAAATAAAAATATAAAAAAAATTTATATCATATGATTTTTTAAATTTGTTCGCTGGTGTACAGTGTATGTGGGATTAGTCGGATTACTTGAAATGACGTGACTAGATCTAAATAGCCAGGTACGTTTGCCACATCTCCTTCCCCTCCCCACTACCCTCAATAACATGCCATACCAAAATTGGGGATGCCATTGGCACTCACTGGCTCGAGACGGTTGAGAGCAGTTGGGACTCTAGTGTAATTTTCAGATAAAAAAGTTATACGCAAGTAGGAATCTTTTACGGTTTTTTTTGTTAAACCGACTGCATGTATAAGCATGTCGTATTTTGTATTGCCGCATGCTTATTTGGAGAGTCAAAATTATTGTTAGTAAAAATATTTTTACAGCGGATCAGATGCCTTCAGATATAAATACATCGACTTTGGTTGTACGGCCGTATATCCTCTTTACATACTTACTTGACGAAAAAATCTTTTAAAGGATCAGGCCGGACCAATTGTCGCCGGATCAAATGTACGCCGGATCAACTGTCCGCCGGATCAAGTATCGGCCGGACCAAATGTCGGCCGGATCAAATGTCGCCGGACCAACTGTCGCCGGATCAAATGTCGCCGGATCAACTGTCATGGAACCGTGAATGCGTAGATTATAAAGTATGTTACGTTTTACCTTAACTACTTTAGCGCAACACCGAATAGCACATTTAAGAAAACTGGCAAATTTTGTCAAATATGACCGATTTAACACGCGTTGGACTGTCGCAAAAGATTCATTAATCACCTTTCTGACTGTGAGAGTTGATTTGATCCCTGTGAAAACTGATTATTACGGTCCATCAGTGATTTTATAAGTTACTAAATAACGGCTGCGAATCTTTATCTAATAGAAGACATATATATGTTACCGTGAAAGCCCGAATATTGGTAAATCCTAAGATTTTCCGGTAAATCCTAAGATTTTCCGGTAAATCCTAAGATTTACCAACTCTTAATGGTAAAAGTCCGAACCTTTCTATAATCATCGTTCACCAACCTAACCTAACCTAACATGTATGTGTGTAACATGTTTCTTATTTAAATATTATAAACGATTTTTTCGGGCTTTTACCATTAGAATTTAGTACATGTTAGGTTAGGTTAGGTTAGGTTAGGTTCGGTTAGGTTAGGTTGGTGAACGATGATTATAGAACGGTTCGGACTTTTTCCATTAAGAGTTGGTAAATCTTAGGATTTAACAGAAAATCTTAGGATTTACCGTAGTTCGGGCTTTTACAGTAACATATATATTACTTAATAACATGAACTTAGATTAACAATTTATTTAATGCAATAATCACTTCCAATTCGCACACAATGAACTTCATCAACCAGCCAAGCCAGCCATCACAATAAGAGACTTAGTGCAATAAAAAACGCCGTACAGTAATGCCCACTATTCAGTGTACTAGTGCCGCCTGCATTATGCACCCCGGCAAAGAATGATTCAACGATCGCCTTTGAGATGCGATATGCCGGCGTTTTGTTCCCAGCCGCGGTCGCCGAATAGAAAATGCAAGGGGTATGAAAGTAAGGACCACGGTTCCTTTGGTATATTAGCAGCTAGGTGGGCTGAAAGTGGGTTCTTATGCGTAATTGTTACGCCGTTACTTTGCTTTTAATCCGGTGAATTAATTTTGTTTTTTAGCTTATTAATTTGATTTAAATGCTAATTAATATTTTTAAATTATTGTTTTTGTTTTTTACATTAACTCCACACAGGAGGCCTTGGGGAAAATAATTTCCCTCAGGGCCTATGTCACCTTTGAAGATGCTGTGCGGAGAGTCTATTTGAGGAGAGGAAGGAGTTAACATGGGTCTTGAAGAGACCCGGAGACCAGAGACTATGCACCGGTGCCGAGGGGATCAATGACGCTAGTTCCTCAGAGCATCTTCCATTGTAATACCGGCATTGAAGTACCCACTACCGTCCCACCCCGGTATAGGCAACTTATTGTCGCCCCTTCGGAGTTCTCGCAAGGATCTATTTTTTTTAATAAACGGCTCAACATTTAATGTAACGAATCTAGACCTTCAATGTCCCCTCATACTGTGTTAGGTGGCGGTATGCAGGCGCGCCTACAGGACTGTACTCTAATAGTCAATCTCTACAATTCTAAAGCCAATGGAAGTGTCAATGCAAAAGTAGTGAGCCTCATGGACAGTCAAACAAGTAGTTAGTGACATGGACAAGAAAAAAAATAAAAATAAACAAAAGTAAACAGCAACCGTCATGAGTAATCAGCTTATGACAGAGAAAGACCACACACAATCCGGGGGGCGGCATCGGGCACTGTACAGAAAAAAAAGAGAGAAAAAACAGGAAAATAACAGATATTATGTACTGAATAGAAATGGTGTCACCTCATCCTGACTACCGGCAGTCCCCAAGACTATGAAGGAGGCTGATTGTCCAACCTCCCAACACCCACCAGCGTCGTCCTTAAGCCAGCTAGCCGGTGGTGCCTAGACGAAAGTAAATGGAAGACAACATGACAGAAGACCCTAGGGAGAAAAGCGTCAGGTAGCTGGAGGCGGGACGGACAGCTATCGGATACCGTTCAGCCTTCCCTCCAGCTTCTTCATGTCACATGTAATACCGGCACTGGAGGTTTCCACCGCATACCCGCCCCGGTATAAGTAACTTATGGTTACTCCTTCAGGGTTCTCACAAGGAAGCTAATTTTTTTTTATTTGAACGTCTCTACATTTAATTAAACGAAGCTAGAGCCCCAATGTCCCCGCATATGGTGTTAACGAGCAGTATGCAAGTGTTTTATGTGTACAGGTTAGTATTAAATAATTAAATAAATATATACATTACCTCTTTCTTTGGGGAAAAGCAGAGGGGATAAATAAAATTTTCAAGTGTAGGCGGGATGCCTACTCTGCCAGTTTATTGTACATAAAAGACATCACTCAATTTTCATGTGGTTGCTGGTAGGGAGGGAATGTGTCACAGATACACCCGGCAGTCCTGTTGAGAGGTGCATGTTTTCAGGAAAGTCATGCTTGAGGGTCGGTTTCCGCGCCCCTAAGCCGATTTCCCGGTGATGCATTGACGACACTGCTATTTGGAAGTAGGTGGCAGAACCCCAAAGACTCTAGGAAGGACAGCGTCGGGTTGTCGGAGGCTGGGCGGAGGGTCCCCTTACTCGCGCGAGACACCCTTACGACCCACACCTCTCCCCAGGGGAGGCGCGGGCGATCCATGAGACAGCGCTCCGGGTCGGCTTCTCTCCAGTGTCCGCATGCAGGGACGGGGTCACAAACCACCCCCAATAGTGGGGATATGGACGAGACATAACGCTAGTTCAGCTTTCATCTCTGGGAGTTTCTAAAGAATTTTTCCGGCAGATCAAGGACAGCATTCCCTACCAACGCCTGTGATCTAAAGGTTGTAATCCGTTTGTTAAGTTAGAAGAATCTGTTAAACGGACCGGCCGTTTCTGCACAGAGTCGAGGTTTTTTATAGGTATTTTGAGGCTCCAGACCAGAGGTGGCTGCCAAATTCAACCGTGGGGCGCACTTGTGGTTTGTATAGGGTTAGCAGTTGTGTACTATTAAAGTATCTGCGAACTCTGTACAGAACGCCCAGTTTCTCAGTGGCTAACTTAACTCTGGCTTCGATGGAGCCCCCGTACCTGAGCTGGTCATTAAGAGTTACATGTACAAGTTGTTGTTTAAGTAAATCAACGTAATAGTTTGATTATTTAATGCTGCAAGTATTTTAGTTTTAATTATTGTGACAGCTGTTTCAGCGTTTATCAAACCGTTGTTATCCTAATTTGTGAAGACTTATTTGTTTGATTTTATTTACCCCTACCGTATTTTTATTTTTATTTGTAGAGATTTACTAATAATTTTAGTGAAAACCGTTTTAAAAAATCATTTGTTTGTGGCACTTACCTTCCGATGTTTACCTTAAATGCCCAAACAGCTATTACAATAATAAAAGCTAAAACACTTCCAGAACTTGATAAAAACACCATTTAATTTGATTTTAGTTTAAATTAAATTAAATTTATTAATGTTGTTCTCCGAAATGTCTTACTTACTAGACAGGTTAAACAACAAATTGATTATTTTCACAAAAAAAATCCATTTTATCAAAAAGAAAGACAAAATTTGTACAAATAACTTAAAAAAATTAAAAACTCCATCTTTCATGATTATTATTTAGTGAAATATGTTGCTTTTAAAATTATGAATATTAACAGAGAAATTGATCCCATGACATCTGGGATACCCGAAGCATGTGCCCACTCAGCTACTAATCGATCATAATGAATGATAATATAAAGTTGTTATTAAAAGCTTGTCTTATTAGCTCATTCCCTCAATTCCGCATCGTCTTTTGTCGAGCACCTGATTTGAAATATTTTTTTTTATAATTTGATTTTTTGATATTAATCTAAGGGCGAAAAAAAAATTAACTAATCGAAAATTTTGAGCTTTAATTTAACTTTATTTCATTAAAGTTTTCCTTCTAAAGGTTTCATCTCTTTCCTAGCTATTGGTACGATACATTTAAATTATGTTACATTTTCGTGTCCATGCCAAGGTAAAACTGAAACGGTGTATAAAAAAATCAACACCTTTTTCATATCTCTAAGTCCTCATCGTCATAAATTTCAAAGAAAGCCCGAATACTTTATGGTCGTCAAAAATGATATAAATCTACAGGAATAAATTAAAATATGTGACATTTTCCAAAAGCAATTAATTTTGTCCGACACTATCAAAAAGCCTTGAACTCTTTACCATTTTTAAAATGAAGGTTTTTGTTTAATGTAAATTCTTTCGTATTTTATAATCATCCATTCAATCGCTTCACAAAATTACAAACCAAAGTGATATACTATTGCTTTTATTTCATCAGAAAAACGAACATGCCTTTTTTAATATTTTAGAACGGAATAATATTAATATTTTCATCACGATGGAGACATCGTATCGAGACTCAACGGGGATTCCCAACTTCTTGGGGTTGCAACCCCATTTTGCAAAAATTCATGTTACTGCGATCCCTATGGGGGGAGGGGGTTTTTTCTAGTGGTGTGGATTCTGAAATTTTATAAATTACCCAAAATTTTTCTTGAGTTAAATCTTCTTCTTTTTTCGTATAGTACTAAATGGTGTTTCGTATGGTGTTTCGTACGGTGTCCGAGTTAAATGATATTTTTGGACGTAAATGAAACACATCAAAATCAAAATCATTTATTGTACAAAATTTTCATTTAGTACAAAAGGTATAACTTATAGGTACCTATATCCTATTTCTTCCAGTTAACCTAACATGTTATACAGATATGAACACAAATGAAATATAAATATAAAAGTGGTGTAATACTCGTACAAAGTGAATTTGTTTTAATTTATTATATAAACATAAATATAATAACAGTTGTACCTATGTGAGGTATTCACTTAATGTGTAATGAGACCTGTTCAGAAGGAATGTTTTTAGTGATGACTTAAATCTGAGTGTATCTTTATTTTTATTTCATTTTATTTGTTTGTTTATTTAGCACAATATATTATACATTTATATACATTATTTATTAAATTTTGACTGCCCAACTAGGAGTATTATCCCGTTTTAGGACAGTCAAATAATTATGGGTATGAACATGTGGAGAATGATTTGTACAAAAAGAAAGAAAATTGCTGAAATAAAAAGAAGAGAAGGAATATAAAATAAAATAATAAGAAAAGTTTTAGATATAGTGCCTAATTGTTATTTGTTTAGCATAGCAAAAGAAAAAAAGAGAAGAGAAAGAATAAAATAAAAATGAAATAACCAATTAAAACATAAAATAGCCGTGGATTGTTTCGCATAGTTGTTGAAATGATAAGCCTACATACATATTTTGTATAAATATGAATAAAAAAGAGAAGAGATAAAATAAAATAAAATATGCAATTAAAACATATGCAATTAATACATAAAAGTAATAGGTAGGTACATACAGATAGGTAGAAACACATAATAATATAGATAGAATCTTGTATTTGTTTAATATCATGTGGAAGGTTGTTGTATACTTTAATGGCCATGTAAAAGGGTCCTTTTTGGAAAATTGTTTTGTTTGCTTTTGGTATTAATAAATTTTCTGTAAACCTTGTAGCGTGTTTTATGTGTGGAGTTTTTTTGTGGAAACTTTTCTGGAAATGATCGCACTAACATGCATAACTCCATTATATATATATGTCGAAAATAGGTTTTCAATACGATAAAACTGTAATGTCTGCTCTATTCACATTCAGATATAAGTGAAATGTTGGGCTCTTCCAATGAATAATTAGGTTCTCGGTTACAAGTTGGTTTATTATTTATGGTGTACATTTACAATATTATAATATTATACTGGACTCACGTCCGCACCTGACTGGCTAGGAAATATAGATACTCGCTCAGGTAGACGGCAATTTCTTTATTAGTGGTATTAAGTGACCAGCTCAGGTACGGGGGCTCCATCGAAACCAGAGTTAAGTTAGCCTCTCAGAAACTGGGCGTACTGTACAGGGCCCGCAGATACTTTAATAGTACACAACTGCTAACCCTGTACAAATCGCAAGTGCGCCCCACGGTTGAATTTGGCAGCCACCTCTGGTCTGGAGCTCCAAAATACCTAAAAAAACCCTTGACTCTGTGCAGAAACGGGCGGTCCGTTTGATAGATTCTCCCATCTTAACAGACGGACTGCAATCTTTAGACCACAGGCGTCAGGTGGGAATGCTGTCCTTTTTCTACCGGTATTACAATGGAAGATGCTCCGAGGAACTAGCGTCATTGATCCCCTCGGCACCGGTGCATAGTCGGGAAACACGCCAAACACGCGCCCAACATTTGTACACGGTTGACATTAGTCACATGAGAACGGGTCGTTTCTATGACTCGTTCTTGAGTTCAACGGCTTGGCTGTGGAATGATTTGCCGGCCTCTGTATTTCCTCCCTCCTACAACATGGGTCTCTTCAAGACCCGTGTTCACTCCTTCCTTTCCTCAAAAAGACCCTCCACACAGCATCTTCAAAGATGACATAGGCTCTGAGGGAAGTTATTTTCCTCAGGGCCTCCTGTGTGGAGTTAATGTAAAAAAAAGAAACTGCAACGCATGCCGGGAACTCGGTAAGATTTATAAAAACATGTTTCTGGAATCATCCAGAATCAATTAAGGTCACACTTATTAATTAAAAAAGATGGGGCTAGTCTTCATTCGAGCGATAAATTTATCAATATCACAATCGATCATCGTTTATTATTTTTGATCAATAATCGTTTTAAAAGTCAAGTTCGATTAATTCTAATCGAGTGAGTATTGAAACAACGAAAAATAGTTTTAAAAAACTTGACATATGTTGTATTAATAATGGTTAATCTAAGCACCGTTATTAAAAAATATTTGAGGTAAAATAAATCTTACCAGCAAACATCCTCGACGGCAAGTTTTATAGGGCAAACTTTTTTTATTACTATACGTTTTGCGCTCAATGTCAATTCTAATTTTGGTGAATTTGTTTGTTAAAAATAGAAAAAAATTACAGTATGCAATTCACACCGTGAAACCGTCAGAAAAGTTAAGTAGACAAGATTGGCGAGACCACGAAGCAATTTTTTTTATTAAATCGAAAGACGATTTTTTCCATATTTTTGTCGTCGAATTCCAGTGCACCTTTTCCTATACATTTGGTCATCTTATTAATATATGTAGTTTCTTCTTCGGAGTCGCTAGATGTCGTTTCATTTTGCCTATTCGAGTGATTTAAAGATTGGATACTGAATTAACAAAAAAAATTTTTTTTGGATTTCGTAGGATTTGACTACTGGTCGGCTGAATGTCTACAAAGATTCGTCGGTCAGGTACTTTATACCTCTACACTAAAGAGGAGTCGCGTGGGACCATGGATTTATCGTATTATATTGAAACTTACTACCCGCATAAAAAAAAAATAAAATATGCTCAAAACCATTATAATTTTACGACACAAAAACAAAGTACCTACCTACGAATAATAATTATATAAATAACCTTTTGAATTGAAAACTTCTTTAGCACCGTTGTGATTTGAAACTCGATAAAACGGAAGCGAGCGACACTAAAAAGAATTCAACACACATATATATATATATATATCCTATAGATGTGTGTTGAATTCTTTTTAGTGTCGCTCGCTTCCGTTTTATCGAGTTTCAAATCACAACGGTGCTAAAGAAGTTTTCAATTCAAAAGGTTATTTATATAATTATTATTCGTAGGTAGGTACTTTGTTTTTGTGTCGTAAAATTATAATGGTTTTGAGCAGTGGCGTAGCTAGCATGGGTGGGATAACGGGTCACCCCCTCCCAATTTCGACTTCACAAATGTGTAGAAAATTGGTCTATCCTAGGGGGAGGGGAGGGGGGCGTGGCTAGAGAATTTCAGAAATAGGCTATTTTCGTCTATAAAAAGACTGTCAGGCACAGAATTCCTCTCTTTTCGGTACATTCCACGGGGAGCCATAGAGCTACGAAAATATAAACAACACCGTATTCAATATTTTTGTGACAGTATCCTTCGGAATATTTTTTGTCGGGTGTCACCTCCCGTCGGGGGTAGTGTCACCCCACTGTCGGGTGGCATCCGGGGCGGTCCCCCCCCCCCACTCGCTACGCCGCTGGTTTTAAGATATTTTTCTAATCTAAAGGGGTGTTCAGACATCTAATATAACCGCTAGGAGATATCTGTTGAACCGCGAGCGCTTATGTTTCGTGCCGTTCACACGGCGCAGATAAAATATTTCTTCCTATGGTAGGAGAGGGGGTCAGTTGAATTAGCGAGCGGCCACGGAGTGCGCATTTTCGTACTGAATCTATCAACTTGACATCTGTCATCCACCGGTCTTGGCAGCTCCGTAATTAAAATGACCCCCTCTCCTGTTTTTGTCAGAGTGGGGGGCGCTTAACTGTTGGCATATCGCCTCAGGAGCGGTTACGGCGTAAGATGTGTATTGTCTATGGTTGATGTGCGCATAAAGCGCTCAGGTGTGAACGGTCGTCTGAAGGGATTGTATGGAGAGCGATATGTGGCGTGCTATGATCTTTTATATTTATATGCTCAATGTGAACGAGCTCTAATACCGCGAGTTTTCAATAGAAATTAGCAAGTGGAAAGAAAAATTAAAACGAAAATGCAATATTAATTCAAAAATCTTATTTCCCATCACAATGGCTGCATTTACACAGAAGTACCAAAATGTATGTTTTGCATAAAAAAGATGAGAATATTGGAAAAGTAGGAATACTAGAAAAGTAGTATGAGTAATAAGGAAGGAAGAGAGAAATATTATTGTATTCACTAAGGAAACAATATGAAGAATTCTTCAATGAAGTTGACAATTTAAATGTGAGACTGAATTTATATCAGAAATTAAATCAAAATCTAAAATTATCTCTTTAAAAGTGGATAACTCTATAAAATATAGGTTTAGGTACATACAACCTAACTCAAGCCATTTTTTATTATTATTTTTCTTGCATATCTAAAATAATTGTAATGGGTATTTTTAAACAAAACTGCGTAAACAACATTAGGTCCTCTTGTATTTCACGCCAATTGGTGAGAAAGCTGTAGCGATCTATCAGAATTTAAAAAATATATGTGTATATAATCGTACATATATTTTTTTATAGTAATAATACCTCAAAAGAGTCTCAGCCACTCCCGTCTGGAACCAGTGGCTTCTTTGGCGTCAGCAGCCTATGGCACCCCCAATAGGGGAATGTTGTTGGCCTGAAGGTAGTGGAGAGGGGAATGAGATGGGGAAAAGGAAGGTGGGGAAGTACCTGGCTATTCAGACCTGGTCACCAAACACAGCTACGAGTACTTTTCAGCTGTCGTACAAAAATTTATATACAAATGTTTTTTTACATTATCTCCACAAAGGATGCCCCGAGGAAAATAATTTCCCTCGGGGACTATGTCATCTTGTAGGATGCTGTGTGAAGGGTATTTTTGGGAAAGAAAGGAGGGGAAGTTCTGGGAAGGAAAAGGGTATGATGGGTTGGAAGGAATCTGGGGGCCAGTGGGGTCAGAGAGTCAAGGCGATGTTCCGAGAGAGTTCTGCTGGAGAGGTCAAAAGGTCTTGCTCAATCAGTATCTCCCGATCCGGCTTGCCACGCAGTTAGTGATCAGACGCATCCGCCATAAAGACTTGGACAAATCTAATAACATGCGAATAATATACACAACTTTTACAAGATACCACACGGTAGAACACGTACTAGCACACTTCAGAATGACAAGAGGAATGGTGCTATAAAATGAAATTTCTAAAACAGCGGATAATATATTTCATTAACGTGAAGATGTTAAGAATGTCAATGTATGTATATTATGTCATAGTCAAAGGTCGATATGCAGTCTCTTCATTTATTTTATTTATTTATTTGAGACACAAACAGAATATTTATAAAACATTTTAGTGTGTAATATATAATAAATTAAAATATAAATATAAATATCCCTAGACTAATGTGTCTGCAGTAAATGACTGGTTTATCCTAGGTTTGCCCAAAGCCTTCGGGCCAAAGACTTCAAGTCAGACCTGAGGATTGACTAGCCAAGCCAAGGAGCGCCGAGGCTTCGAGGATTGACTATAACATATATATAAAATATAAAAAAATAACACATTAGTGGCTCGACATGTTTTTAAAATTATTTTCTAATATCAACTTTCAATGTTAGTCTCGATGCTCAATAGTTACACTCGTGAAAACTTCCGCAAGGAAAATAAAGAGAACTTGTGCTCTTGCTAAACTGCAGAAGAAAAGAGGAGATGCATATTTTCTTTAGATATTGAAGAGTAATCGAAATGGAATCTTATTCCGCAACAATAATCATACTTGAAGATTGCCATTGTACGAGCAGTCGTCGAGAGGGCTGGCACGTCTCAAAATAATAAAAATAACGTTACCATATAAACCTTTCCTTTTTAAAGTAATAGGAGCCTTACTAAAAACGTCGTGAATATTTTATACAAAAGGTAAACAACCGTGTATGTTAAAACCTAAAAGAGAAACATTGTAAGTGTTAAATCCCTCAAATAATCCCGCAAAAATAAAGTTGGTTGTTTTCAGGTGGAAAAAATATAATAAGCAGTAATTGTTGAATGAAACACTAGCATATATTGAATCATTTGGCGGGTACGAGATAAGCCGCCATAGCTCAGTGGTCAGAGCAATCGACCGGCAATCGAGAGGACACGGGTTCAAGTCCCGTTGGCGTCATGTATCTTTTCTCGGAAGATTTTTCAATGTGGATGAGTGTTTCAGGCTGATAATTATTGCTTATAATAATTGTTGACTTTTTTTATTGTAAAACACTTTTTTTAATGTAGAGTCGTTTTATTTACAATCACTTTAACAAGTAACAATGAAATCAACACTTTTTGTGACTAATTTTGGCCCGGACCCCGCCTGGGCAGTAAGGGAACTGTACCCTAAGTATCGATTAATGCGAGAGAGAGAAATATTTTGAATAGCACCCCCTTTATACTGCTAAAAACTGTAAAAATATCTTCTTTCAGACTATTAAAAATTCGAGAATAACAAATAACAATGGTACTAGACACCTACTGAGTCACGTGGTCTATTTTAGTTAGCCGGTAATACTAGCTTCAATAAAATTCATCCAGAGGTCTCTAGCATTCATACTCTCTTAATAAGCTAATGTGGGATGGGGTGGTTGTGCTGAATCCATTATTAGACCAATTATTTTAGTTCAAAAACTAATTCTGAGAATTATATTTAAATGTCAACCTACCCACCCGTCAAATGAACTCTTTGCAAAAATCAGAGTCTTAGATATTCGATAGCTATTTACTAAGATAAGCATATGTTATATATGCCAAAATAATCTATCTACTGGTAGCCCCATAACATCAAGCACACACACGTTCTTAGCAAACCTGGTTGCGTGGTCCCTAAAACTCAAACTTCTTTCGCTCAACGACAATTCTGGTATATCGCTCCTAAAATGTATAATGCTTTGAGTGTCGATATAAAGTCACATAATTCTAAATCTCTCTTTAAATCCCATATCAATCATTGGATATTTGAAAAGGGAAGAGATTTCTTCAAACAACACATGAGAGCTTAATATTACAATAAAAAACAAATAATATTAATATTAATTAAAAAAAAATACAAATTTAATTAATCAATTACTTTAACTTAATATTGCATTTTAAAAAAATCAAACAAAAAATTACTTTCTCTAACACTCTTTCCAATTTCTTTCATAGAACGAATATCAAAAATGACTAAAAACATGTACTCTCGTGCAGAAGATTACTTACCAAATTTTATTTCTATTTTTATTTCAAGAAGAATAATGCTCACCAATGTTTATTTCATCTTCTTTAAATTTTTTCTATTTCTTAGATAACTTGCAATTCTTATATTTTTATCTGTTTTTAGTTTTATTTATCCCTAAATGTGTTATTTTTTTCTTTTCTCTTCTTATATTTTATTATCTGTTTATATAAAATTATATTACATGTATGACTACCACAACACGGGCAAGGCAATAGCCTAGTATGGTAGTCAAAAATGGCCAAAAATGTAACATTTAATCATTTATGAAATAATAAAAAAAATAAAGATTAATTCAATGTGATTAACTACAGTATTTATCTCATAGATGTCACTATTCTTAACACAATGTTTTAAACAAAAACACGTGAACGTGTAAAACACATTTATGTATGTTAGCAGCATTACTTCATCAGCATTTTTTTAGAAAATGAACCGTTGACTAACATAGGGGAGCATCCATTTGAGTTCACTTTTCGATGAATGACGGCACAAACATCCCACTAGAGTGGTAGTTACGCTCATCATCTCTCGGGTGAAAGATAACTAATAGAAACTGTTCAAATAATTTTCGTTTATTTGTTTTTGGAGTGTTATGCCGTGTTGCGCTACATCCTTCTTTAGCCAACGTTTCGGACAGCGTTGCAGTGTCCATCATTAGGGCAGATCCGATAGATGTCTGCCCTGATGATGGACCCTGCAACGCTATCCGAAACGTTGGCTAAAGAAGGAGGTAGCGCAACACGGCAAAACACCCCAAAAACAAATAACGAAAATACTTTTTGCCGTGAAAATCTTAAAACGTATCTGTTCAAATAATATTTAAAAACTTTTCAAATATTCGATGAAAAAAAAACATTCAAAAATTAAAAAAATATATATATCTGAATATTTCGCTGGCTAACATGGATATTTTATTTACCAGGTCAATAAGTCAAATTTGACTACATCTTCTGAATTACGAAACATTAAATTTCATGCTGCTTAACTATGTAATGCCCTACCAAATCGAACAAAAAAAAATAGAGAATAATGTATTTTAAACTAAAGTCAAAACATGGCTGAGAACATAATATCTGAGTGATAAATCAGCTTGCAAACATTATGAAGACTTCTAGATAGTAAATACAGATTATACTCAATGTGGGTATTGCCGCCCCGGGAACCATTTAATGGATAAACAACACCCCTGCCATGGGACATCCCGAGTGGTTCACTACGTTTGGTGTATTAGCAGGGAGCCCAGTGGTTGTATAAAGTATATTCCTTTATATGCTTGCTGTAATTATCACTTTATTCGTAACCATGTTCAAACTATACCAACCGTTACTTACTGTAATTATCACTTTAGTCATAATCATGTACAAACTGTACAACCGTTACATACTGTAATTATCACTTTATTCGTAACCTTGTACAATTTGTACCAACCGTTATACACTGTAATTATCACTTTACTCATAACCATGTACAAACTGTACCAACCGTTACTTGCTGTAATTATCACTTTAATCATAACCATGTACTGCACAAACTGTACCAACCATTACTTATAGTTATTATCATTTTAATCATGACCATGTATAAACTGTTCCAACCGCTACTTGCTGTAATTATCACTTTCGTCATAACCATGTACAAACTATACCAACCGTTACTTGCTGTAATTATCACTTTAATCATAACCATGTACTGTACAAACTGTACCGTACCAACCGTTACTTACAGCTTACAGTAATTATCACAAACATGTACAAACCTTTACTTGCTGTAATTATCACTTTAGTCATAACCATGTACTATACAAACTGTACCAACCGTTACTTACTGTAATTATCACTTTAGTTGTGACCATGTACAAACTGTACCAACCTTCATCTTTTACATGTCCTTCCCTATCCACTCCCTTCAATCACACAATTTCCCCCGATTGCGGATGTTATAGCCCAATAGTATCCTACAGTTGTACTTGTACAGTAGGTATAACCACAAAAATAAAAGCAATAATACAAAGTGCTAATAAACCTTCAGGTCAGATATGGGTCAATCTTCCAAAAAATGTTCACAAATGGAGGTAACCTAATAGCATATTAGGTATATTATATTTGTTCATAACACAGAGAAATGACCTAATTTTCAAGATTAATGTTCCTAAGGAATTCTTGGAGATGAGAAAGAGGGTGTAGGTCGCACTTATTTATTTCTATCTCATAAACCAACCCTGAACCCCACCCCCTTCATCATCTTTTATCCTCCCACCACCTTGTCTTCAACAGTTTTTTTATAGGGGGGTAAAACAATACAAATAACAGAAAGCAAATAATATCTTACGTAGAACGTGAAACTTTTAGTGAAACAATTTTTCACGTTTTTAGAAACGTAGCAAAGCAGTGATTGTGTAGTTTTAATAAGTTTGTTTTATGAAATGTAAGATTCTTGTTATCATTTAAGAAAAAGTTTTTATAATTTTATACTTTAAGGATTGTCTTAAAACTGTTTATTAGAACTTTATTTTCAAGGTTTCAGGTCATAGTCAGTAAAAAAATACTGCGTTTTGACAAGTAATAATAATAATAATAATAAGCCTGTTTATCTTGTTTTACAATAGCTGGTAGTCAATATTACAATAAACTCAAATTTGATTTGTACTAGTTAAGTTAGCTTTGATTATGTTAGTAATATATGTAGGTATATGTTTTAAAAAAATATATTTTTATGAATTAACAAGAACCCCGGTTTGGGTAAAGGCCTTCTCCAAAGATGTCCATGTTTGTCTGACTTCTGCTATGGAGTACCAGTTTATGCCAGTTGATCCTTTCTGTAGCAAAGTATGAAGGCGTTGTGTTCTTCTATTTTGTAGCCCTGTCGTCTAACTTCCTAAATTTCCATAATATCTTAGTTAATTTTACTTAAACATTCTTCCAGTTCTATATTCGGTCGTATAATGACAGGGTGTTGACGTTGTATGTTATAATTTTTAATTGACGGCTTAACTTTGTGTGATTTTTCGAAGTTTTTAAGGTTGAGCTTGAGTTTTGTAACTTTGGAGGATTTTGGTCATAATCTTCCACGGTGACCAGCCGGGTTGGAAGATTCTTGTGTTTTTTATTGAAGTTTGTTTATTTGTGGTATCGGTGTGAAGAGAGGGGGTTAGTTGCTATGCGTTTTTATTCGTTGTATTTGTATTTGTCAAGAAGTTCAACATGCTTGATTTTTTAGCTCCTTCGGTGACACTATTTGACCTTGTGACCTTGTTTTTCGAACCAGACTGTTGTTGTTTTTTTTTTTTTGTTTTTTTTTCTTGAATATAAATATTTTCAGGGGATATTGAGAGATTTCTCTTATTCGCTGTGTTCCCGATTTTGTCCAGTATTATAAGTTTATCGTATTTTATTATTGCAGTGTTTCCTTTTTCTCACTCAATCTTTATTTGCTCTTGTACTTCTTTTCTTTTATTTAATATATAACGCGGATAGTCTTCTTTTATGTAGTACGTTATGTCTTTCAGTGTAATTTTTTTGTTTAAATATATCGATTTTCAATCCTAGATTAGAAAAAGTGACAACAATTGGTCTAGGTCTTTCTCCTTTTTTTCCTATTCTCTTTATTTTTTGTATGTCTCTTCGTTCAATGTTTAAATCAAAGTATTTTTTAATAAATTCAACCAAAGTATTTTCCAAGTTTAAGTATGATGACTCCTTCTCTTCTATTCCGAAAAATACAATATTTCTTTGTCTTACTTGTTTTTCCAAGAATTGTAAGTTTATTTTACAATAACACATTTACACGATTTTGCAATTTTTTTATTTCTACCTAACCAGGTTCCAGGTTCTTAGGTTTTGAAGGAACTGCGTGTTCCGCTTGCAAATTAGAAGAAAAAGGGATTCAAGGAATCATATTGGTTTAAAGAACTAAGTCCACAACAAAAACCAACTGTCAGCGTATTTATAATTAGCTCACATACAACACAATTAACATAAATGACAGTAGGTTTTAGCCAAGCTCCGAACCTAATGCCTTCGAATTTTTATTCTTCACAGGACAATTGTAATCAGTTTTTAAGCGTATTGCTTTTTAAACACGTGCTTTAAAAAATATCATTGTATTTTTATTCTTATAAAATATATTGTTGGTATAAGGGTGTTACTGAGAGTGTCTTCCAACGTTTCACAAATCATATTTACATTATTATTTTGAATGAATTTAGATGTGAAATACCTATCACAAAAAATTTTAAATAAAATTTAGTTTTGTAAACGCCGCAGTTTGAACCTGCTCCTCGTTCACGGATGCCGTCGAAATTACTTAGAGTAGTTCATACTCTGGATCTGTAACTTAAGGGAGAAGATGCGAGTATTTATGGTTGATAAAAATACGAAATAACACGATTTCTAATTCATAACCACTCCTTTTTTTGCACTTCCACTTACTAAAATCTACTTCGATTTCTATCATCATATATGATTTTCCTGACGCCGTGCTTAGTGGCCAAGATCTGAATAGCCTGGTACTCTCAACCCTTCGCCACTTTCCCTTATCCTTTCCTTCCCACTTCCCGCAGCCTCACAACGTACCCAAATTGGGAAAGTCAGATTCTAACTGGCTACGCAGTTGGGTGTCTTCTGCAGTATTCACATTAAAACAGGAGAAAAATATTACGTGGTATTTTCAATTATTATAATACAAAACAGCAGTGGCGGCTTGCTCTTAAGGTCATTTAGACATTGACCTCAAAATACAAGATGATAATTATATTGTTAGGAGCCTAATAGAACATAACTCCATAGTCTGGTCGCCCTTCTACAAAATTCATATTCATACTATTGAAAGAACTCGAAGAAAATTTCTACGTTTCGTAAATTTTAAACTTAACATTAGAGCACTTAAATTACCCGTCGTTAATGAATATTTTTAATTTTTCAACTTTGGAAAACAGACGAAAATTAAAGGACATAAACTTTTTATTAAAATGATTAAACTCTAAATTCGACTGTTGTGAACTCCTGCATTTAATTATTCTACATGTACCTACACGAACAACTAGACAAAATCAACATTTTATATACGTAAATCTCATTCCAACTATGATTTGCATTCTCCAATACAACGTTTACATAGTCTTGGTAACAAATACTTAAACAATGTGGATGTATTTGACGATAATTTGAATTTGGCAAACTTCAAACATGTGCCAACTATGTATTTCTACCAATCCCATAAACTAACGTGAACAACAATATTAAACATTTTTGTTTTGAAAAGTTTTATTTTTCGATGTACATTTGTTACTTTTAATTTTAAATTTTTTTGCTACCGGTTTCGACACGTCCGTATCATTAACAAACAAACTTAAAACCAACTTAAAAATTCTATACAAGTACACAATTAATTAGGCGGGGGTAGTGGGAGGGGGGAATTTGGTGGAGGGGGAGGACGGTGGGAGGAGTCAAAATTACATGGAAACATCGTAAGCAGAGGTGATTTACATGGTGCTATTATTTTATTAACTAAATTAATTTTAGATTTAATTTTTTTGTTGATTTCTAAAGTTTCTAACGCGCACAAATTAAAATATGAATTTACGTTGCAATGTTTAAACTTAGTTTTTTTCTTTTTTGAAGCTATGACCTGTCTCTATGAGATGGTTAGCAAACTCTGAGTAGTTATTATTACGTAAACAAAGTTCATGTTCCCTAATTCTGGTTTTAAAATTTCTAGTAGTCATTCCTACATATTGCGCGTCACAATCGTTGCATTCTAAAGTGTATATCCCGTTTTTTTTCAAATTTATTAGAAATATCCTTGTTATTAATCAAATTTTTTATTTTAGAATTAGTATAGAAAGCTGGAAAAATATGATCTGGTAATATGCGGGATATTTTTAAGGATAAATCGCCTGTATAAAGAAGTTTTTTATATATTAAGTTGATACTAGGTTTGTTGTTACTATTACCACTATAAATATATTTTTTTGTTAAAAATTTTGTTTGCTTTTTATTAACTAGGCGGTTAATTATTTCAGGTTTATATCCATTGTTCACGGCTATCTGTTTTATAATGTTAATTTCATTATTATAATTATCATTGTTTAAATGGACATTAATAGCACGATGTAGCATCGAGTTGAAGTAGGCGAGTTTATGTGACAAAGGGTGTAGGGAAGTAGACGGTATAACACAATCAGTGTGTGTAGGTTTTCTATATATATTAAATACACACTTATTATTATCTAAATTGATATTTAAGTCTAAAAAGTTTAAATTGTTGTCATCATTATGTTCCAGTGTAAATTTTATATTTTGGTGAAGGTTATTAATAAAAGTGAGAAAATTATCTAATTGTCTGTTACTACCCGACCAAATTACAAAAACGTCATCAACATACCTATACCATGTAAGGGAACGACCCATACTACGTGACCAACTTTTTGCAATTTTTAACCCCCCCCCCCCCCCCCCCCCGGTGACCAAAATCCTAAGCAACCCGCCGCTCATTTGTATGGAGCGTGACATTTTGAAGACCCCCCCCCCCCTAAACGTGTCACGTAGTATGGGTACGTTCCCTAAACACATTAGATAATAGGGAAAGTCCACAATCAAATCATTTGTTCTCAAAGAAGTTCATAAATATGTCAGCAAACAATGGTGAAGCAGGATTCCCCATAGGGAGACCATTATGCTGTTTGTATAATTTATCATTAAAGGTAAAATAGTTTTGATTAATGCAAATTTCTAATAATGTGGACATTTCCTTCACAATAGTTCGATCTAAATAGGAATTATTTCAAATATTTAAAATTAGGTTTTTACATTCATTAGTGGGAATGCTGGGAAACAGATTGACAACGTCAAATGAAACTAATTTACTGTTGCTAGGAATATCTAAATCTTTGATTTTATCGATTAACTCCAAACTGTTTTTAATTGAGCGATGTGATGTGAATAATTTATTGGATTTTAACAAAGATACAAATTTAGAACATATATTATAATTGGGGCTAGAATAAGCAGGAACAACAGGTCTGATAGGGACATCCTGTTTATGAATTTTAGCCAAACCATACAGTTTAGGAGATTGAGGATTGGTTAATACTAGAGAATTATATTTAGGTTTCCCGCAAATTAAAGGACAGCTCTTGATTGTCTCCTTGACGTCTTCTTGATTCTTCTTTTTGGGGTCTTTTTAAATGGTTGTAAAATTATCAACTTTTTAAAAAATCTTCAACTTTATTAATATAGTAACTAATAATAATGGTAATAGTAACAACAAACCTAGTATCAACTTAATACGTAAAAAAACTTCTTTATACAGGCTATTTATCCTTAAAAATATCCCGCATATTACCAGATCATATTTTTCCAGCTTTCTATACTAATTCTAAAATAAAAAATTTGATTAATAACAAGGATATTTCTAATAAATTTGAAAAAAAACGGGATATACACTTTAGAATGCAACGATTGTGACGCGCAATATGTAGGAATGACTACTAGAAATTTTAAAACCAGAATTAGGGAACATGAACTTTGTTTACGTAATAATAACTACTCAGAGTTTGCTAACCATCTCATAGAGACAGGTCATAGCTTCAAAAAAGAAAAAACTAAGTTTAAACATTGCAACGTAAATTCATATTTTAATTTGTGCGCGTTAGAAACTTTAGAAATCAACAAAAAAATTAAATCTAAAATTAATTTAGTTAATAAAATAATAGCACCATGTAAATCACCTCTGCTTACGATGTTTCCATGTAATTTTGACTCCTCCCACCGTCCTCCCCCTCCACCAAATTCCGCCCTCCCACTACCCCCGCCTAATTAATTGTGTACTTGTATAGAATTTTTAAGTTAGTTTTAAGTTTGTTTGTTAATGATACGGACGTGTCGAAACCGGTAGCAAAAAAATTTAAAATTAAAAGTAACAAATGTACATCGAAAAATAAAACTTTTCAAAACAAAAATGTCTAGAAATTGTTACATAGTCAGTGCCCACGAAATACAAAAAAAACTATTTTAAACATTACCTACTTTAGATATATTATGATACCTGTATTTTGTAAACTCATTTTTTCTCTGTAATTAAAAAAAAAATGTACTGCATTCTATGTAAAAGCCCTATGGGCGTTTAAATAATTAAATAAATATGAATAGGAAATCTAATTTAACAAAAATCAGGTGAATAATTGTAATGTTAATTCATTTGAAAAATTCGACGGTGATAAGATAGATGATCTATACTATGCATATTGAGACACGGCTTTTGGAATAACACTAAGCACGGCCTCTGGAAAAAAGTATTGTCGTTGCAAAAACGTTACTTTTTTAGGTCCAAAAGTGACTGCCGTAATAATGACAGTACCGGTTCGTTCGGCTTTGTACAAATATTCCCACGTAGTATTTTGATAAATGAAAACGCTCCTACAATCCGCGGACACATTCCGTCGCAATAAATCATACCAGAAAATAAGTACAGCGGTACAACAATTGCTAAGCCACACGTATAGAAGAAACAAACCGGGTTCGGATACGAATGGGTTGTTTTTCCTATATTTTCCAAGTTTTTCCTACTTTTGACTGGCAACAGGAGACGAGGCTCATTAATTTTCATGTCAGTTTCTTCATACAACCCGTGTGCGTCAGTTCATAGTTAGTATGTTTTTATGCGTATACCGCACAAAAGCCGCAACGGCCCGGAACCGATGGGAGGATTTATTCTTAACCCTCAATGTAGTGAGGATACATCTCCTAACACAGCTGAAATTTTCAAATCAATTAATAAGTATTACTATTAGTTAGTGTAATGTTCTTTAATTAGTGGCTCACTAGCCCACAATAATGGATTACAACGTACGTTTTTTTTCTTCAGTTTATTGGTAATATTTTACAGATTCAAGTAGTATTGTATTAATGTCAATTGTAGCGACTGACTGTTAAGGCTTCTATATTAGATCTGAGAGCGGCGAGCCCGTCAGCCGTTCTCGTGTACCGAGAGCCGTTCGACAATCTTCGGAAACCAGAACGTTTCCGAGCGGCGATGATATCCAACACATCTACAATTACATACACTACAGTTAGTTTCTATTAAATTAGATTTTCCATTGATATAAATTATATCAATATAATCTTGTAGGTCAATATGTAAATGACCTTAAGGGCAAGCCGCCACTGTTGATTTGAATTATAATCATTGTAAATTCAACATAATATTTTTCTATTTTTTAAGTGAATACCGCAGAAGACTTTCCGTAGCCAGTGGGACTATATCATCTCCAATTTGGGTATATTATGAGTCCGCTGGAAGAGGGAAGGAAAAGATAAAGGAAAGGAAGTACCAGGCTATTCAGATGTACAGTTAACATCATTCCGTTTTGATCATGAGTAGTGGACTTTTATGAAAAAAGAGCCTAGTTGTCAAGAAAATATGATAAATATGTACAGAGAGCCATTGGGGGGAAGGTGGCTAGAGAATTTGTGAGAAAAGGGGAACCGGTTCCTTAGAATATTTTCTTTAGGGAGAAATTCTGACATATATATTACGATTTCAAAACAAGAAGAGCTTTATTCTCACATATCATTAAATCATGATATTATTTTATGTGAATGAATTATGTACCTACGATAAGGGAAAGAATATCTGAAAGAAAAGAGCTAAGAAGCTGAAACTTTTTTTGGACCTAACCAAGCTTTAGAGCTAAATGTATCTCTGAAATCTGAGTTGGCAACACTGATGCTGTTCGACTAAAAGTTCATTCTATCCAAACGGCTCCACTCGGAAGGCTGGTTGTATGGAGGTGAAATTTATTGGAGTTGATGTCTGTAGAGCCATTGCAAAGAGCCATTGCAAAGAGTTGCATGTGGCTCTCGAGCAACGGTCTGCCGACACCTGACCTAGGCAATAATGAGAGTATGTCGCAATTTTAATGTAAACCATTTAACAGCTATTTTATAAATTTGAAATAGCAAGTATTATTTAAAATGCGTATGAAACCGCGACCAATGGTAGCCGACGATCTTCACCGCGCTACCACGGAGGTCTTTATAATCAGTATTTTTATTGATTAACGCCCTTTTTCGGGGCTTTTACATATGAATGGTAAGAAATATACAGTATTTATTGTACATAACCGAACTGCCTCAGTAACAATGTTTTATATTTGTTTAAAGATAAATTTTGGTATAATTGTTTCCCTCCATTAGTATTCTGGGAGAATACTAACCACAGACACTGCTTCTGATCTTCTCCAGTCTCTGGATGACGGGCGCATGAACAGGTGGAACGAACTAATGGAAGAAATGAGTTTCGAACACTCGAGCAGAAAAGCGTGGCAAACACTCAGGCGACTCGGAGCTGCAAATCAGCCAATTAAGACAACCCCCAAAGTGTCCCCAAATGCTGTTGCTCACCAACTACTCCGCAGTTCAAAAACGACAACAAGGTCTAACATAAGCCACCAGATCAAAAAATCTCTGAAAGCGGCGCGGCTAAAATGGCCGGTGAACCCTAACGATGTGGTCGCCGTTACAGCTGATGATGTAGACATCGCCCTCACTTCAACAAAAGCTGGGAAAGCAGCTGGATGCGACGGAGTTCTTCCAGACTTTTTGAAACATGCTGGGCCACGGACAAAGTTATGGATCGCAAAACTGTTTACTGAAATTTTTAAAACTGGAGTAATTCCAAATATCTGGAAAAAAACTAAAGTTATTGCGATCCTCAAACCCAACAAGCCACCAGAAGATCCAAACAGCTATCGGCCCATCTCGCTTTTAAGTACCATGTATAAACTCCTAGAGCGAGTGGTGCTCCGCAGACTTACCCCAATTCTGGAGAAAGTGGTTCCACAAGAGCAAGCTGGCTTCAGACCAGGCCGTAACTGCTGTGACCAGGTGCTAGCTCTGACAACACACATCGAATCTGGATTCCAGAAACGGCTTAAGACTGCGGCAGCGTTCATTGATCTCTCTGCGGCTTACGACACGGTGTGGCACAAAGGCCTCCTTGTCAAGCTCTACGACACCATAGAGGATGGCAACACAGTACGACTTATTGAGCAACTACTAACTGGCCGTACTTTCAGGGTTTTTCTAGGAGGGCTAAAAAGCAAAAAAATGCACCTGAATAATGGCCTTGCCCAAGGCTCAGTGCTGGCCCCATCACTCTTCAATATCTATACTCGAGATCTTCCTCACACTGAAGGCAGAAAATTTGCTTACGCAGATGACTTCGCCATCACAGTCCAAGCCAAAACCCTCAATGCAGCAGAAGAGATCCTTAATTCTGACCTCAAGGCTATGGAAGAATTTTTCCTCAATTGGCGACTAAAGCCAAATGGGTCGAAAACAGTTGTGACAGCTTTCCATCTCAGTAATTCACAAGCAAACGCAAAACTCTGTGTTCAGTTTGATGGAAAAAATATTTACCATGACCCCCATCCCCGCTATCTTGGAATAACTTTGGACAGGAGCCTGAATTACCGGAAACACATGGAAATAGTGGGCAAAAAAACCAGGACAAGACTAAACTTAGTCAATAAGCTGGCTGGTACTAGCTGGGGATGCGACGCCAACACGCTCAGAACGGCATCCATTGCCCTGGTTTTCTCAGCATTGAAGTACCCACCACTGTCCCACCCCGGTATAGGCAACTTATGGTCGCCCCTTCGGAGTTCTCTCAAGAATCTAATTTTTTTGAATAAACGGCTCTACATTTAATGTAACGAATCTAGACCTTCAATGTCCCCTCATACTGTGTTAGGTAGCGGTATGCGGACGCGCCTACAGGACTGTACTGTAATGGTCAATTTCTACAATTATAAAGCCCATGGAGGTGTCAATGCAAAAGCAGTGAGCCTCATGGACAGTCAAACAAGTTGTTAGTAACATCAACAAAAAATAAAGTAATACAAAATGACAGCAGCCGTCATGAGTAATCAGCTCATGACAGCGAAAGACCACACACAATCCGGCGGGCAGCACCGGGCACTGTACATAAAAGAAAAAAGAAACAAAAGAAAAATAATGTATATATATACACAGTAGAACTGGTGTCACCGCAACCTGACTATCGGCAGTACCCGAGAGAATGAAGAAGGCTAATTGTCCGGCCTCCCGATAACCGGTGGCGTCGTCCTTAAGCCAGCTAGCCGGTGGTGCCTAGACGAAAGTAACTGGAAATCATAGAAGAAGACCCTAGGGAGAAAAGCGTCGGGTCGCCGGAGGCGGGACGGACAGCTTTCAGATGCCGTTCAGCCTTCTCCCCAGCCTCTTCATGTCACGGGGGGTGGCGCGGCAGACAGGTGCAACTCCACCAGTTCCATAAGACCGGCCATGGTCAGTAGGCGGGGACTCGGTCCAGGGTCCAACCCCTTATATGGGGAGAAGGACGGCACAGAACAAACAAGTGAGTTCAGTTCTACGCGGTAATCATAACTAAAAAAAACTAATCACAACTAAATCATAACGGTAATCATAACTAAAAAACTAAAAGAGTAATCATAACTAAAGTGTATGTTACAAAATAACGTAAAAGTGTAAGGCATTAAACCAAGTACCTGGAATCAAAACATGAGAGTTCAATGACGCAGCGCATGAAAAACAAATAAACATGAACGAAAATATAAATACTGTACATCCTGGGCAATATTGGTCGTAGAGAAGAAGCAAAGAAGAAAGTCCGTGGTAAGTCAGGAACAAGTACACCTGGTGTCAAAATCTATTAATCAGCGACTCTAAGCTCAGGCCATCTCTCAACCCAGATCCTTGTAAACTTCCTCAGGCACTCGAAGTTCGTCTTGTTCGATACCAGATCAGTGTTCCACACTGGTCTGATAGGTACGTCCAAACCATCGAGCATTTCTTCTCTAGCATCCGTCAAGATCTCGCAGTGCCACAGAATGTGCTCGGCCGACTGGTTGGTGGATCCGCATGCGCAGTTGGGGTGGGGGGACAGGGAGAGGGTGTGAAGTCTCCCCCTGAATTCCCCATGCCCGGACAGAAGCTGGGTAATGTGATGATCCAGTCTGAGATAAGCCCCTTCCATTCTGATTTTAACTGATGGGAAGAAGGAGAAGGTCCATCTTCCCAAATTCGATCTATCCCAACGGACCTGCCACTCATGAAGCGACAGATCCCTCATTTCACGAAGCAGCCCAGGGAGAGTCCCCGGCCCGCCCGGTGTCAGAACAACGCCTAGGTGAGTGGCCGGAGTTCCTCTGGTTAACTTCTGCTTGGTAAGCACTTCCCTGATTTCCAGATCGATTGGCAAAATGCCAGCCAAAACGGGTAAACGGGCGTCCGAAGCCACGGTTCTATACGCACCGGAGAGTGCCAGCAAGGGGGTTCGTTGGCCTCGCTTGAGAGCTAAGAGAATGAGCGAGTTGTCCAGGCGGTGTTCCCACACAGAGGCGGCATACGAGACTTGCGCCACGTATACGCACCTATATAGCGTTCGCAGAACCGGATTACGCAATCCCCACTCAGCTGTGGAGAGTCTCCTCAGCTTCAAGAAGAGAGCCTGAGCCTTGCTGGATACTTCTTTGACGTGAGCCAGAAAAGAGGACGATCGATCTAGTGTGACGCCTAAGTATTTCACTGTTTCAAAAAACCGGATGTTAGAATCTCCCATTCTGATGGTAGGATTTCTTTCTCTACTGAGACGGCCTTTCATCAGGAGGCCCTTGGTCTTATGGGGAGCGAAGGTCATCTTGTTTCTTACACCCCAGTCCAGGAACATCTGCAAACCTTCACTGCCTTTGCTCTCCACTTCCTTTCTACTGTCCCCAGCGACCAGATACAACTTATCATCAGCGTAGTCGACAGCGATACATCCTTCAGGCAAGGGTAACCTGGAGGAGTCATCAAAGGAGATGTTCCACAAGTCAGGTCCAAGGATGGAGCCCTGCGGGCATCCCATGTCTGCTTCCCTCTGGATACAAAAGTCACCGAAACTGATCGTAATGGTACGATCAGAAAGGTAGTCATCGATGGCTTTGAACAATAAGTTGGAACACTGCCTGTTTTTCACCTTTGTACGTATCATTGCCCACCACGCATGATCGAAGGCACCAGTGATGTCGAGGAAGATTGCAACTACATACCTCTTTGGGCAAGCCTTCACCCATTCAAGCGCATACGACAGGGCGTGCACCGTGGATCTACCGGGGACGAAGCCGAACTGCAGGTCACTGGCCGGAGACAGGGTTTGTCGGAGTCGCTGCCTAATCAATTTTTCAAGGATCTTGCCTAAAACGGGAAGGAGGGTAATCGGCCGGTAGGCCGGTTTTCTCAGCAGCTGAATACTGTGCTCCAGTATGGGCCAGAAGCGCCCACACTTCCATGGTCGACGTTCAGCTTAATGCCACAATGCGAACCATCAGCGGAACCTTAAAATCGACTCCTCTTCCTTGGCTCCCCGTACTTGCAAATATAACCCCGCCAAATATCAGGCGAGAGATTGCAACACTGAGGGAATACAAGAAGGCGCTGCAAAAAAGCGAAATACCCTTGCACGATGATGTCGTTTCTCACCCGGCATGCCGCTTAAAGTCTCGAAAACCCTTCTGGACGAAAGGAGAAAGACTCCTTCGAACACCTCTCACCCCAGAAGATAGGTGGAAGCTTGAGTGGCAATCAGCTAACGTCAAAAACGCCGATCTCGTGCAAGACCCCACTGAGAGACAGCCTGGGTTCTCATTGCCTCGCAAACTCTGGACTGCCATCAATAGAATAAGGTGCTCCCATAGCCGTTGTGCTCACATGATGCATAGATGGGGCCTTAAAGAGTCGGCGACGTGTGAATGCGGTGCGGTGCAGACCACCGAACATGTGGTCAACGAATGCCCGCTCCATTCATTCCCCGGCGGGATTTATGAGGTCCACAGGGCAACGCCTGAGGCCCTAGACTGGCTCGCAGACCTAGATGTCCCCCTCTGACCCCCCACCATACGAAAGAAGAAGAAGAAGTATTCTGGGCAAAGAGGAATACATATGGTTAGTCTCAGAATTTCTGCACTGAAATAAATCCTGACCTCTAGTATTACGTAGTGGAATCCGGAAGCTAATCAATTCACGCAACACCGACTATCAACTAAATCATTTAGAATTTTAAACAGAAATACCAAGTCAGTGAAAATTTTTCTTTTCGACAATTTGAGCACATTCATATTATTTAACAGAGTTAAACATAATTGCTGGAATATCTATTTAAATAATAATAAAATCGTCTTCAATGCTTAAGTAAAACTTGCGGCTTGTAGTCATCTTCTTTATGTACTATTATATTATATTTTGTCAATACTCTTCAATATATTATGTACTCTCCTTTCATTCTCGTCTCTTTTTTTATTCGTGTTATTGTTATATATTGTTAATAAAGTATTTGTCCGTAAATAAAAAATGAACGAGGTTTAACTAATTAACGAAAGTCTAAAAAAATCCACAACGCATAAAAACGCTGAGATCAAAAGATCGCAATTTTTTCATTCAAGCAACATTAATAAAATTGTTTGCACTTCGTGAAAAAATTACCATTTATTAAAACAGTTCCACGGTCATGTTTCCATTAGCAATACCAATATTTACGTACATAATATCTTTATCACTGTTGAATTCCTTAATATTTCTAACAGCGGGATTTCAGTACCTACGTATTAATAATAATTGTGTATCATTGTAAGGATCGTGACTCAGTGAGGGTTTTGACCCTTTGAAAGTCCTGTGATCCTGGTATTTTCCTTCGATTGCGATAATATTTTTAATTCGTACGTGCCCGGAATTTAGCTTGAGGCGTGTGAATGAGGCAGATATGGATGCCGAAAAGTATATGATATTGTTATTTTGTTGTTTTATTGCAGAGATCGATTTTATGAGATTGTAAAGACCCTTTGTTTAGAATTATTTTGATGTTTTTTTGTTGAGGGTTTAAAAATGCTCACTAAAAATCAGTGCGATTAAACCCGTATTTTGATCAAGCTGTTTAATGTAAAATTACTTTTCTTAAAATGAATAAATGGTTAAAAACAGCTACAAATCACAACCATAACAGAGAAGCAAAAATCGTACATAATAATTAAATAGTGTAATATGAGTAATACGAAATTTGGAGAAATAGATGTTCAAAAGTTACTGAAATGTTAAAGTAACTAAATTGGCTAACAGTGAAACAGCTAACCACCATGAACCGATTATATGTATGCATCAAACTTGTACAACAAAGGACTTTCACAGGTATAACACGATGACTTTTAACAAAATCAGATTTCCAAAAAAGGACAAAGCCAATTCTCAAAATGTTTTTCTCTGCGAAGGGATAAATTATTATAATGTGCTGCCGGAAACTGAAAAGTTTTCTCCAATTGTATAATTGTTACAAAAAAATGTATTGTTAAGGAGTCACATTAAGCAAGAGAAAATATAGTTAACGTTATAATAAATATGTAATTTGTAAATTTTTAAGCACAAATTACTAAATTAAAATTAATAAACAAGTCAAAACTAATCCAAGAAAGTTAATACCAGTAATGTATGATCTTGGGTAGAAGTAACTTAAACTGGTAGGTTCATATTAATTGTATGAATATTTTTTATACTTAATCTTCTTTATTATATTATGATAATGTACTTGACTATGATGTTGCCACAAAAAATCTTATAATTTAGACTTAGACCAAAGACTGCTCAATACTGTATCTGTTTATCCCAGGGTTTCCCAACCAGTGGTCCGCGGACCACTAGTGGTCCGCGAGAGGCTAGAAGCTGGTCCGCGAGTCAATAAGCAAGCCAGCGCGCGGGCGGTCCCTAGTCGAGAAGTCTGAATAAAAAAAATCGGAACTATTGTGTACCTTGTGGTCAGTGACCATTTCGGAATTCCGTTTCGCCCTACCCCATCCTACCCCGTTCTACCCCCTCCCTTGTGGTAAATATTCTGTTAGAACCCGTCCCACCCTATCCCATTACGCCCCTCCCGTTATGCTATCCGTCCCGGGTGCGTATTTACAATCCCTATCGCGTTTCAGTCGCGCTACTGACTGAAACGCGGTAGGGAATGTAATGCATAAATCACCTTACAAACACTACCTCGTTTCAGTCGCCTTACGCGCTTCGTTGCTCTATCTGTTTTGGATTGCGAGTGACGACCGTAAGTATAGAAGGGTTGGCAGAGAGGATGGACCGCGTTTTGACAGCTGGTGTAACCCCCCTCCAATAAAGTTGACAAACACACAAATGTCGACTTCATAAAAAATTGGTCCGTCCTGGGGGGGGGATAGAGAATTGTGCTCTGGGAAGGTTAAACTCTGTCGGGCGGTGGCACCCGGGGCGCCCCCCCCCCCCCCCCCCCCCCACCTCGCTATGTCACTGCTTGTGGTCCGTGTCGAAAAAATAAACGTACAAATGGTCCCGGGTCATAAAAAGGTTGGGAACCACTGGTTTATCCCAATGATTAATTCTACTTAAAATATATTGGGAACCTTCTAAATAAGTTTGAGGTTAGTTTTGACTACAAGTTGATTTATTCCCGTTATCGTGAAGATCATAATAAATATTAAACTGGACTAGTCGTCCTTATTATAGTAGGCTTTAAGTATTTCAGAGTCGCCAGACTGATGGTGTCGGCTTGACTAACCGATGCCTTCGGCTAGCATCGGAAGCGTTCGTTCAGTAGTTCGTTCCGTCTGTTCCCATCTGTTGGGATATCGCAAAACTTCGTATAATTAACTATGCCAACGACATCTATTGGAATATGTTGAAACTACTCATACATGACTAACCTATGCACTACAAATACCAACACAAGAGTGCATCTACTCACTCGATAAAAATGGTGTTTATAACAAAAATCAAAAAATTTCTAAGCAAAACATTTTAGATCTTCTTCAATTTCTTTAATCCGAATTAATTTCCACCCAACGAGCGAGGTTTCAATGACTATTATATTACCCTCCTTATGCAGCGGAGAATATCTTCAGAACAACTGAAACTCCTTAGAAAACTTTCAACGCCGACTGTGGCCATCAAATGTTAACAAAAAACATCAAAAGTTACTTTGGGATTCAGAGGCGCATTTGGGGAAATAAACGCCGAACGAATACAGTAAACTCTATTAAAATTCAAGCAGTACCGGCACAGCAGTTTTCCTACGGAATCCATTACAAAAGCCGCTTTACATACCATTTTCCGGTTAAGGTGGTCCTGGACAAGCATATCCTTTATTCAGATAAGCCCCGCTCGAGAGGATTATGCCAAGTAAAATTTAATATTCGACAATGAAACAGTGCCCGAAATGAACGCAATTTAATAATTTTTCTGCGGAATTTACGAACGGATGCGGAAGATTACGCGTATAAAAGTTTGTAAAAATACGAGCTTAAAAATGTGGCACTTATTAATATTGTTGGGTGTTTACTGAACAGAATTGTTTAAAATGTTTATTATTTGCAACGTTTTTCTTCCTATCGTGTTAAATATCCTGTATTACATTTTTTCGATAATTTACAAAATATTCAATAAAAAATCCTCTCCCATTATTCCTCAAAATTGCAAAACAGACGAAGTTTTTCCCACGAAGAGTTTAATCCTTTAAATGAAAGATAACATGGCTTTATTTATATGCTTAGGTTATGAGTCGAAGTAGTTTCACTTGGGTTGATTGTGGTTCCTACCTAAAGTGGAGGTATTATATTGTAATGCTGAAGGTTGGGAACAATTTAAACTAATTGACATATTATACAATAGACTCCTCAATACAATTGTTTTATACTTAAAGCGCCGTATTCCCGCTCAAAAAGAAGAAGATGTAATTACGAATGTTGGAGAGAGCGCGCTTATATTCAAAACGATAAAATTGAAGCGAAAATTGTGAAAATGTTTAATAAATCACGACTCGCTAAAATCTCGTGGGGAACAACTGAAATAGCATTTAACGAAACACTTTGCGTTTTTTTATACATGTAACTTCTAAAATAAGTGAAATGAACTGTTTATAATAATTTTCGGAGCATACTTTGCGATTTTTTTCCTTCGAGGGAATTTTATATAATTTATTGTTATTAAGTTTATTTTTTAGAACTTCATTTCAATTTTTTATTAATTTTATATATTCAATAATATTTATTTATTTATTTATAAAATACATGTTACATATATTAGACAATTAAGTAGATTAGATTTATTAAATCACCATACTAGGCGGCTGCCTGTTTCATGGTGATCAATTAAAGATAGTATCTTTTTAGTGAAATCTAGGGTAAACACATGGTACTAGTATGTAAATTGGTAAAATTATAATAAAAAATAGAAAAGAGAAAAAGAAGTGCGTAAAATAAACATGTAAATAAAATAAATCTGTAAACATATGGTACTAGTATGTAGTGATTTTGAAAATAGTTAAAGTTATAAAAAAGAATAGAAAAGAGACAGAGAAGTGCATAAGGATAAGATTATGGAAATATACATATCAATATTAAAAATTTTATATTTATTTTTATATGTATTTTTATATTTATTATTATATAATGTATAAAAACAGTTCATTATAAACATTTTCGTTATTTGTTTTTGGGGTGTTATGCCGTGTTACCTCCTTCTTTAGCCAACGTTTCGGACATCGTTGCAGTCTCCATCATCAGGGCAGATCCGGCAGATCCGGATCACATCTACCGGATCTGCCCTGATGATTGCAAGGCAACGATGTCCGAAACTAACGATGTCCCCACTGCAACGAGGTCCGAAACGTCGGCTAAAGAAGGAGGTAGCGCAACACGGCATAACACCCCAAAAACAAATAACGAAAATACTGGCCGTGAAAATCTTGAAGCATTATAAACATGTTCTGTAATTACAAATTCTCAAATAATTACAAAACAGAACTTGTTTATAATGAACTGTTTTTACATGTACATTAAATATGTAATAATATTATTGAATACATAAAATAAATTTAAAAAAACATGTATTAATTAAAAAAAAAATTACATATCTTTCGGCGTGGAGCACGTCTAGATATTATCTTAAAAAAAACATATTTTTTTAAGAGCTTAAAAACTTCAAATGTTTAAGGGAGATATGTAATAAATTGGTAGAAATTCGGGTAGCGGCGGCTTAAGTATTTTATTGTTTAAATATAATGTCAAGATACAATTTGCTTCTTTCTTTGAACATTTTTTTTACATTCACACTTGCTTTTGAGTTTGAAGGTTGTAACTTATAGATCTATGTACTTCAACGTTAAAAAGTAATTTATTATTTTTTTTTTCAATTATCTCTGGCTTTCACCCTTCAAGGGTGTTCATACATCATAATAACCGTAATGAAAAGAATTTTATAGCTTTTAGATTCGTAAGTTGCTTTTCTAAATTTTTAGAGACTTGACAAACTTTTTATTTAATATACTAGAACATCATATTTGAATGAGTGAACGCTACGCAACAAATAATTCAAGTTTTATACAAATGTACAACTATATGCTTTAATTTAGTTCTTATTATCTATCTGTCTATCTTCTTCTTCTTCTATCTTCTATCTTCTATATAAATATTTTCATTTGGGAGGCGGGAATGGGTACCGCCGCCCCGGGAACCTTTATTGGATAACCAACACCTCTGCCATAGGTCACCCCAAGTGGTTCGCTACGTTTGGTGATTTGGGTTCGGGTTCATGGGGTGAGGTATGTCTAGGTCTTGGAGGCGGATGGCCAGGACACACTGAACCACAGATTTTTACCTACCCTTAAACCTTTTTCCTTCCCAGAACTCTCCTCTCCTTCCTTTCCTTAAACAAACCCCTCCACACAGCATCCCCAAAGATGACATAGGCCCTGAAGGAAATAATTTTTCTCTGGTCCTCCTGTGTGGAGCACATATAAAAAAAATAAAAATAAAAAAAATAAAAATGAATCGCCGAAATGTATGTACGCGCATAACTTCTGAACGACTGCACCAAATTGGATAATTCTTTTTTTGTGTGTTCGTTATTGTCAGGACAAGGTTTGTATAAAACTATTGATGAGCTCTGGCATCATGAAATTTGTTTAAAAAAATTGCAATAGGTGGCACGCGAGCTGTTTGAAAGCTGAATGTACCGGGACTGAATGTATGGAATCCGGGAAGGGGGAGGGGGGTTAGCTGGGAGAGTGAAGGTGGAGTAGGCGGAGTGGGAACACAAAAGGGGAAGGGGACGCGGGAGAAGAAGGGGAGGCGGAACGGGAACGGGACGAATGGGAAAGGACACGCAGAGAGAATTTTTTTTTATTAAATGGCATAGCAACGCATGTCGGGAACCAGCTAGTTTCCTATAAAAATGTGCTAAAATTAGGCTTCAAATAATCTTCACATTACAGCTTTTTTAAAGCCTTATGGAAATTTGAAATATTGGCCACTAAAAATTCGAACATTTATAAAATTTACCGTCATAAAATTTCGCGAAAAACGTGATTTCTCCGTTCTACTTAACATTACCAAATTACAATTTAAATATTTTACCAAGCGTTGAAATTTGAATTTTAATCGGTCTCCTTTAAAAGTAGGCTTTTTTACATGCCTTAAATGTAGAAATCCCTGAAAACCCTTCAATACTTCCCTTAGCTGTTCAGCTTGGTAAAATTTAATCTCGTCACATGAGGCCGGAATATGAAAGCTCTTATATAATATCATAAATTTGAATAAATAAAGAAGGAATATAAAATAGAAAATATTTGCTCTCCAATATAAAAATTCCTCCCAGCCTATTCCTCGCGTCTTTGTTAGTAGGTTCGAGAAGTGCGGGTATATCCGATCCGACGAATTCAGAATTAGTTATTACAATTTTGATTTTACATAACATCGTACGCATGAGATTATCTTTTACGCAGTCGGTTGGCATTTTTATGTTCAAGGATATTATCTGTGTAGATCAGAAGAGTTTTTTAGGGTCACGAAATAAATGACAAGTTTTAATGTAGTTATTAAGTTTTCAGCTCAACTCTTATCCTGTAAAATCCTAGTCAGGTTATTTTCTACTAAATCGATTGAAATTGTTTAATACTAAATAAATTTTTGGTTGACCTACAACTTAGCACTGCTTACAGAGTCCTGTAAGAGAAAATCTTTGCAGCTGCTTTGGTAACACTGAGACTGTTGGTTTGAGCCAAATTTGTACTTTGCAATGATGGTGATAGCGGTGCAGGTGACCTTTGGGCTTTTCTCTTAATTGTTAACAAGTACTACATGTGGGAAAAAGAAAAGATCAACAAAAATTAAAATAATACGTAAAACCTTTATGACGTATGAAGTATTGCTTTATTTATTGACAATAATGACGAATATTTTAAAGGATTGTTTCTCGTGGATAAAATATCGTTACCTTTCCCACGGCTCCCAACCGTTTGGAGCCAATGAGACCTTGCATCCCCAAGTGGAGTATGTTGTGAGGCTGAACGTAGTGGGGGGGGGGAAAGGAGATGGGAAAGAATGTGGTGGGGAAGAACCTGGGTACACAGAACTGATCACCAAGCGCTTCTAAAGCCATTTCAAATAACTTTTCAATTCTGAATGGTGGTCTTAAATCAGGGCTATACTGAGAGCATCTTCCATTATGGAACGTGCCGCAAATACACCTTAAATTATTTTAAATAGATGTGACTGAAATTTTTCTGATTTTTCTGTTTTCAGATTTTTGATGGTATTCGCTGATATTGTTTTTATTTAATTAAAATATTTTAAATTATTAAATTGTTAAATTACACATTCAAATCAAATAAAATGTATACATGCACGGTGGGTTTTGAACCCGCGGCCTTCGGATTGCAACGAGAGCCTTACACCTCTTCCACAGACGCCGTTACTAATTTATAATGCTTGCCTTAAAATTCCACATAAAAAACTGAGTAAATTTCATGTCGTCAAGTTTACCAAATCATGCGTTTTTTCTGCTCCGTAATTGGGATGGGATTATCTTTAAACTGGTCCCATGCGAATTCAGAATCAACTCAACTCAATACCTATCTGAAAAGTCACCAAAAGCTATAAAAAAAAAATAAAATAATTAAAAATAGCCCATAACCTAAGCTAACTTAACCTATTTAACCAATAACTTACGTCTTTTTTACCACTTTTAATGACTTTTCAAAGAAGGTGTCGAGTTGGGTTCAATCACCCTTAAAACTACAGCATTTTTAACTGCGATGGTAAAAATTCTACTTAACTGCGTTATGTATTTATATTACATGGCTTTACTTGTATATTATATTATAAGTCTATGATCTGATGATATCATCTACTGAATTAATAGCGTTAATGAATCATAAGCCAACTATGAGTATTTTCTTTTGTTCCCGCTCGCGGTGAGATACAACGGCGGAAAATAAATAAGTTGCAATTTAAAAACAAGCCTCCTCTTATTGCAGTTTAAATAACGAGCCCCGTTTAATTGCAAGTGACTGCATGCTGGGAAATAAATCGCCAACAAGGTATTGCTTCACGTGGCTAGCATTGTTCTTGTAATCGTTATCATCTTAAGTACCCGAAGGATTAATTTTCTGATTACAATATAGCTAAGTAAGGTACTTTGAGGAAAATAAGAATTAGCAGCGTTTTGCTGTCGTTTTGTCGGCTTTGAAGAATCCGCTAAAATAATTTCATAATTGACTTACCATAAGTAATAAATAATATCTTCTGAATCAGGTAAATACACTACTTAACGCATCATTTGTAGTTGAATCTAAGGTATTTTAATATATATTTTTTTCATTTATAAGTTTCGGAACATACAGTTTGTCAAATAAGAGTAGAAAACATAGGAAGGCGCCACTGTTGTTCAAATGGCAATACTAATCAAATCATGTAACTCATGGTGTAAATGTAAAGCTGTGTAACCTATATTTTTATAAAAAACTAGCATTGCTATGCCATTTAATTTTTTTTTTTTTATTTATTTATTTCTATATATTACAGTATTTACCTATTTATTATAATTTTTACATAATATATTTTGAAAACATTTTTACATAATATATTTTGAAATTTAATTATGTTGGGTGTAAGGTAGTGTAACGGACGTGTTGCTCTCCCTCATTGTTAAATTATAAAATGTCTAGCTATGTACAATGCCCCGGTGCAACCAATAAAGCTTGTGTGCCAAGTTTGCACCGGGAGCCATTCTAGCCTCCTATATTTCTCTATGTTATATGTTATACCCCTGAGAAGGGCCATTTTTTCCTGCTCCAAAGGATCGTTTCCTGCTCCAAAGGATCGTTTCCTGCTCCAAAGGATCGGTTCCTGCTCCAAAGGATCGGTTCCTGCTCCGAAGGATCGGTTCCTGCTCCGAAGGATCGGTTCCTGCTCCAAAGGATGGGCCCCGTGGCGGCCCTTTTTAGGGCCTTTTTTCGTCCTGGCCACGAAGTTCAATAATACCGTGCCGCCAGCAACGATCTTTTTCAAAACACATTTTTTCAATTTTAAATGTCTTTTTCTTAATACACAGATGCCCTGGTGACACAAGTAAAAACTTGGATACCAAGTTGCCACCAGGAGACATCCTAAACTTATTATTTTTTCGCCTTCAGGGCTATTTCTCCGGCTACAAAGCCAAAAAACCAGTTTGGGCGTCCCTATTAAGGGCCTTTATATTGGTCAAAAATACACCATATTTTAATATAACTTCGTTTAAACACCCCGTAGGACGCTGAAACTAAGACGTTTCAGTACAGAGTCCTACGGGGCATCCATAGAGCCATAAATCAACCTTGTAACTCTTAAACTGCCAACGCTATATGCCTTTGCGCACAAATTTTGTACTTAGAAAATTTCCGATCAAAAAACAGTCTTTTTCCATTTTAAAAATCCAGGAACCTCGTAAGACGACGAGACAAACCGGTTTCGGTAGCCAGTCTTACGAGGAACCTGGGGAAAATACTAACTTCTTCACATCACTTTGCAAACTTAAATTAAACTCAAATACCTACCGACATGTTGAAATGAAATGATGATATTTCTCACTTTTATTTCTTGTTATTTTTTGTTGTGATACACAAAATAATTGTATGTTATTTTT
Source organism: Limnephilus marmoratus (assembly GCA_917880885.1). Classification (NCBI taxonomy): domain Eukaryota; kingdom Metazoa; phylum Arthropoda; class Insecta; order Trichoptera; family Limnephilidae; genus Limnephilus; species Limnephilus marmoratus. The sequence goes on along the minus strand of OU862917.1, from coordinate 14,864,017 downwards.
TAAGTTTAAAACTACTATTATGTAATGATATTACTTTTCTTACTTTTGTACTCTATTATATGTTTATTTATAAAAGGCAGTATAGCCGTTTATGTATTTAAAATAAAAAATAAAATAAATAAAATAAAAATAAACAAATGGTAAACATTTCCAAAATTGTTCCTAAATTCATTAAACTAAAAATCTACGGGTAAAGAATACCCGTACATACATGTTAGAATTAAGAAATACTTTATAAAAACTATGTTATAACCTGTAGAATTATTATTATTTTTTTTTTTTTTTTTTATTTATTTATTTACATATGCATATATATTACAATACATTACAATGTGATCATTTGTCTGTCCAACTGGGCAGAAAACCCGTTTCAGGACAGCCAAATTGTATATTTAGTTCATAATATTCTTAACAAAGAAATAGTTACGTTCAAAATATCACGGGAATTTGCTTCTGTCTAGACAACTTTTGAGAACACTAAGAATTGTATATAATTAAGGGATGGTTTCTTTATGTCTTTAAAAGAATCGCAAAGATGTGATTTTTTTCAAGGTCAATTTGGAGAACATAAATAAATGCATTCAGAGTGAATGCATTTATTAATGTTCTATGAGTGTTTTCTTTAGTGAGATCACAAGAAGGAGATTCTTTCCAAGCCATTTTAGAGAACATTACAATTGCATAATCAGAATTTACACATTTATAAACCAATATTTGACATATGAATTCACAATGTATTTATAACTATTTAATTTTAATAAAGTACTATAATTTTTAGAATTTCTTAAATAGTAGAAATTACACAATTATAATCCAAATATATGAAAAATGATTTTTCAAACTCGTTTTGGAGAACATTAATTTATTTAGTTGTTTATTTATTTCTTTTATTTTACGCCCAGAGTGCTTTTACATAAATAATAAAGGCAGTACCTCCATCTTTAACATGAGAAAACAAATAGTTTAGATAAAGTTACGATGTGAATAAAAGGTATATAAATTAAATAAAAATATAGGCAACAAAAATTTAGTACAGTGGGATATATAATATCAACATGTTACAATTAAAAAAATATGTATATAATATAAAAATCCAACCAACAAATTTAAAAGTAAGATCCAAGGTTTGTAAAATTGCAACATTAACCGTGTATTTACACCTATAAGTATGTTTCGCTGTGCCAAGCCGATGCGATGTATCGATGGTACCGACTTCCTGTACCTCTCTATGGAGTTGCAGGAGTTCGAAACCATCGGACCTATCCAATTTCGAATTCAATATTTTAGGTAAAAAAGTTAACCAAATTTTTTTCCATTGAAATTACAAAGGCATTACATTTAATTACATTAATAATTATATTCCGAATAAGTGAATGGTTTCTATCGGGAGATCACAATTATGATATTTTTTCTGGGTTATTTTGGAGAACATTTGCGGTTGCATAATTAGAATTTACACATTTAATACACCAATATTTGACATATGAATCATCAATGCATTTATGACCATTTAATTTTAATAAATGTACTATTATTTTTAGATTTTCCTAAGTAAAAGAAATTACCTATTTATAAACCCGACTATATGAATATGAATTTCCAATGTATTTATATAGAAATTTTCAAAACTTATTTTTAGAAATGTATAGTCGTTATTTTACAAGAATCAAAGACCAGTCCTTATTTTACACGGATCAAAAAACAGAGTAAAAGTTTTATTTTTATGCATTAATATAAACTTTTTAGTACATATTAGGTATGTGAGATTGTGTTAGCATATGTTCGCTCTCGACTCTCCCCATATCCAGAAGCCAATTGCTAACCAATTTCCGTAAAATGCTTGTACTTTTCAGTTTCCAAGCATCGGGTATGAAGTTGAACAATTTAGGCCCTAAGTAGGAGTATTGTCTTTGGGCATGTGATGTGTTTGTAGTAGGCAGAATTACTGGATTCCTCCCTGCATGACGGGTGTTGTGGAGATGATCGATGGATGGATAGTGATGTCGGTGTTTTTGTGTATGTAAAATAATTTTTCTTATGTATAGTTGCCGTACATCAAGAACTCGTATCTCTTTAAATAATAGCTCACTGGGATACCTAAATGGTTTCTTAAGGATGACCCTTAGAAGTGATTTTTGTGCTTTTGCTAGGGGATCAATTATTGTTTTGGAACAGCCGCCCCATCCCAAGGATGCATATTCTAGCAGTGAGTTACACAAGGCATGGTACATTTGTTTCAGATCTTTTACGCAAAGAATATTTCTAACAGACATGAATAGATGAGTAAGCTTTCTAATCTTTGTGGAAGTCGAGACAATATGTTCGTCCCATCTCAGAGATTTATCTATGATAATTCCTAGATATTTTATACTATCGACACATTCTAAGTTTAAGCATTTACATGTGGTCCGGTCAATACAATGGTGAATAATGATGTTGTGTATTTCTTTTGGTTCTCCTGCTTGTGTTGCTCTGAAACGGATGTATTTGGTTTTATCTAGATTAAGTGTTAGGAGATTATTGTCTAACCATTGTTTGACCTTGTTTAACCCTACTTCTGCTTTACTGTGAACAACATTCCAGCTTTTGTCTTCAAATAGTAAGACTGAATCATCAGCAAAGGTGATAATGTGGTCGGCAAAGGAACTGTTACATAGATCATTTATATATATATTGAATAGAAGTGGTCCTAATGTACTTCCTTGGGGTACACCGAATTTAATATTAGCTGAATCGCTTATAGTGTCGTTGATGAGCACTCTTTGGCTCCTGTTATCTAAATAGCTACACAACCAATTGAAGAGCTGCCCTTGTATACCGATGCGCTGTAGTTTATTCTTCAGAATTTTGTGAGAGATAGTGTCGAATGCTTTTGCTAGATCCAGGAAGAGCGCAATGCATTTTGTACCTCTATCTATGTTATTAGAGATAATTTTTGTCAATTTAGCAATGGCATTTTCAGTGCCTAAACCTGGTCGGAAACCGTATTGGCTATTGGAAAGGATGTTGTTGTTTTCTAGGTACAGGCTGAGCCGATTCTTAACAATCTTCTCAATAATTTTAGACACAGAGTTGATCAAAGAAACTGGTCGGTAGTTGTTAATCTGTGATTTATCCCCATTTTTGTGAAGTAAAATAACAATTGATTGTTTTAAATGGTTGGGGAATTTTCCAGAGTTAAAGCTTAGATTACAAATGAACGATATCGGTGATGCTATGGCGGATTTTATATTTTTTAACAGATTTGAAGAGATCCTATCTGGGCCACACGCATTGGATGACTTAAGCTCGTCAATTATTTTCATCACTTCTTGTGATGTAGTTCGAATGTTATCTATTTTATGACTGAGATTACAGCATGTTATCTTAGCAAGATCAGTTTCAGTTGTGTTATATTTATCAAGAATTTTTTTTGACAGTGTGGATCCCACTGACGCGAAGTAGTTATTTGCAAAGTTTACCATCTTTGTTGGATCTGACGTGATAGTGTGATCAATGTTCAATGATTTAATTTCAGATGATTTATTGATTTTAGTTTTAGTTATATTACGAAATGCTTCCCATTGCGTTTTTGATGTATAGTTGGTTTCGTAAATAATTTTTTTAGAGGATAATTTTTTTATTAAATAATGATTTTAATCGACCACTTTCTTGAGCGACACAAGCAAAATGAAGTGCGACAAGAAAGTCGGCGTATTTATACTTACGGGCGAGGTCCAACCCCCCACCCCATAAATGTACCATGTGATCACCTTTTTGCCCAGATTAGGGTATAAAAGGGCGCGTATTTTCTAAATAAAGTTAGTTATTCTTCAATTTTGGATATTTGACGTCGTACGATTGGTTGTTTGTGCTCCGTGCCAGACTCCACTCCCCAACTAAATTGACATAAATGTCATTGCCGACTACAGTTCGTTAATCCTCTCCAGTTCATCACCCAGTTCGTGAATACCACACCAAAGTGCCTTTCCCAGTAAAGGAACCAACAGCAGTGCCGCCTAGGAAATACCCGCCTACTGTCGCGTTCACGGCCGCCCGTATCGCCGCTCCTACAGATTTCCAGCCAAGTAATCCATCATGTCTTGGTGCCTTACCCCTGAGGCGACTTCTAACATGTCCGAAGAAGACCATTCATATCTCGCCTCTCTCGTCATCGCCAGTCATCGCTCCCTCACCCTCTCCCGCTGCAGTTCGCCCCAACCCGACTCAGACGACCATCACACCACCATGCTCGAGTTGGAAGCCTTCGCGCTCGAGGTGGACTCCTTCAATCCTTGGATTGATTCCGACATCAAGTCCCAAGAAATCAACGCAGCACCACCAGCAATCGCAGCATCAGACCAGCATCACCGCTCAGGGAATTCCCCCAACCAATCCGCCTTGTCCGCCTGGTCCTCCCTTACCCTTGAGATTGATTCCCTTAACAATGACAATCACACCACCCTGCTCAATCTGAAATCCGTCAAACTAGAGTTGAACTCCCTCCTTCCCCGTTCCACCTTTCCTTGCAGTTCGCCCCAACACGACTCAGACGACCATCACACTACCATGCTCGAGTTGGAAGCCTTCGCGCTCGAGGTGGACTCCTTCAATCTTTGGATTGATTCTGACATCAATCCCCAAGAAATCAACGCAGCACCACCAGCAAACACAGCATCAGTCCAGCATCACCGCATCACCCCTCCAACCGACCACCGCCCTATCGCCCCTCAAACCGATGGCCCTCCTGCCACCTTCCCATCCTTTCGCCCCCCCACCGCCCCCCTAACCGATCGCCCCCTCACCACCACCCAAACCGAGCGCCCCCTCGTTGCCCCCCGTACCAAACTTTCCCCCCCCACCCCCCAAACTGATCGCCCCCTCGCTGCCCCACGTACCAAACTCCCCCCCACCTCCCCCCAAACTGATCCCCCCCGTGCTGCCCCCCGCACAAATCTACCCCCCACCGCCCCCAACACCGATCGCCCTCCCAACGCACCCCCTACCGTCAGCCCACCCTTATCCGTCAGCGCCCCCTTCGCCCCCCAAACCGTTCGCCTCCCCAAAGCTCTCCTAACCAACTACCCCCTCACCTCTCGTCTGCCGCCCACCCCCCTACCCTTCGGCTCCCCCAACCCCCCCCAAATCTCTTCTCCCTTCCCCAAACTGCTCCCCCCAACCCTACAAAACACCCTCGCCCAGATCAAGAAAATCCTCACCCCACAAAGTACCACCCACCGACCTGCCACTACCCCACTAAATTCCCCCTCCCCTCAAAGCCCCCTCAACCCCCTCCCTGTCCCTCAAATAGTGGCAACCACCCAGTTCTTCCCTCGACCTGCAGTTAAAAAAAAATCCAACTTCAAACATCTCCTCCGTTTTAATCCTCCCCCATATTGCAGCCATGTCCCTTGCAACAAAAATTAACAAACACTAAATCCTACATTCTACAACCAAAAAATTAAAACTCAGTTGAAGGAGAAAGGGGCCTAAATTGGCCCGGTGCTCCGAAGCCAGCATATCAAAAGTCAAAAAGTTATTCTTCAACATTCAAACAAGACTTTTATTTACTCTACAAGTGGTCCAGACACCTACCTCTGGAAGTCTGCGACCTGCTGCCAGCTGCTGCCTCCTGCCGAAGTTCTGCCTGAACGGGAACTCGGTGCCTACCGCTGCAGTCGGCCCTGACTCTGGGCACTGCAAGGCACCGCTCAGGCAGAAACGAGGCGCATCCAGGGCCATACCACTGGATGTAGGGAGGCCAGCCAGCTACAATCACCATCATCAGCGTGAGCTAGTGGAAGGCGTGCACAAGACCGGTGCCCCTTATTTTACAGTCTTGTAAAGACCTGATACGTCTGTTACAAGTGGTCCTTCGAGCCGGATCTGCTGCACGCCTGACACGCCACGCCTGATGCCACGTCACGCCTGAGATACCACGCCTGACGCCACGCTGACGCTACGCCTGACGCTACGCCTGACGCTACGCCTGACGCTACGCCAGACGCTACGCCTGACGCCACGCCTGATGCCATGCCTCATGCCAGGACTGACGCCACGCCTCATGCCAGGACTGACGCCACGCCCTATGTCAGGGCTGATGCCACGCCTGATGCCATGGCCCATGTCAGGGCTGATGCCACGCCTGATGCCACATCACGCCTGATGCCACATCACGCCTGATGCCACATCACGCCTGATGCCATGCATACCCACGCTCGTGACACGCCTAGCTCAACAACTGAGATGGCGCGCTCAACAGAAAAGAGCCACCACGAGCGAGCACTGCCCTCCACATCTATTGAGGACATGGTGCGACGACTACGACGAGAGCTGCGCCGTCAGCAGCAACTTATTGACATGCTGACGGAAACCCTGCAACCACAACAGCATGGAGCAAAAGGGCCGGCACAAAAAAGTGCGACGGGGCCCGCTCTACCTCATCCTACAGGACTGACGCAGCGTGGAGCAAAAGGGCCGGCACAAAAAAGTGCGACGGGGCCCGCTCTACCTCATCCTGCAGGACTGACACCGCGTGGAGCAAAAGGGCCGGCACAAAAAAGTGCGACAGGGCCCGCTCTACCGCATGCTGCTACAGGGTTGCCACAACACGACGCTTCAGGGTTGGCACGTGATAGCCAAGCCCCGCAGCCAAGCAGCCATGGACAACCACCATGGATGCAGCCTCGTCATGCTTCAGGGTTGGCACGCGATAGCCAAGCCCCGCAGCCAAGCAGCCATGACTCAACACGGATGCAGCCTCATCATGCTTCAGGGCCGGCACGAGATAGCCGAGCCCCGCAGCCAAGCAGCCAAGGCAGTCCAAGATGGATGCCGCCTGGACCTTCCGGCCCCGTACCGCCCGCACCTCTGGTGGACCAGAGGCCGCGTACCGCCGTACGAGAGATGCCCGTTGGACCTGTGCCTCTGGTGGACCAGAGGTACGCCTCGCTGGCGCAGCTAGGGCCTGAAGACCCTCCGCCGCCGCCCCCTCATTACAATGGCAGTCCAACATGGATGCCACCTGGACCTTCCGGCCCGGTACCGCCCGTACCTCTGCTCGACCAGAGGCAACGTGAAGCCGTACGTGAGACGCCCGTTGGACCTGTGCCTCTGGTGGACCAGAGGTACGCCTCACTGGCGCAGCTAGGGCCTGAAGACCCTCCGCCGCCGCCCCCTCACTACAAAGGGGATCCAACATGGATACAACCTGGTCCTGCTGCCCCGTACCGCCCGCACCTCTGGTGGACCAGAGGCCGCGTACCGCCGTACGAGAGATGCCTGTCGGACCTGTGCCTCTGATGAACCAGAGGTACGCCTCGCCGGCGCAGCTAGGACCTGAAGGCCCTCCGCCGCCGCCCCTCAACTATGGCAGCAGTCCCCGACAGATGCCGCCTGGACCTTCCGGCCCCGTACCGCCCGCACCTCTGGTGGACCAGAGGCCGCGTACCGCCGTACGTGAGATGCCCGTTGGACCGGTGCCTCTGGTAGACCAGAGGTACGCCTCGCTGATGCAGCCAGGGCCTGGAGCCCCCCTGCCGCAGCCCCTCAACTACTATGGCAGCAGTCCCCGATGGATGCCGCCTGGACCTTCCGGCCCCGTACCGCCCGCACCTCTGGTGGACCAGAGGCCGCGTACCGCCGTACGAGAGATGCCTGTCGGACCTGTGCCTCTGGTGGACCAGAGGTACGCCTCACCGGCGCAGCCAGGGCCTGAGAGCCCTCCGCCGCCGCCCCCTCATCAAAATGAGGGTCAAGGATGGATGCAGCATGGACCTTCCGGCCCCGTACCGCCCGCACCTCTGGTGGACCAGAGGCCGCGTACCGCCGTACGAGAGACGCCCGTTGGACCTGTACCTCTGGTGGACCAGAGGTACGCCTTGCCGGCGCAGCCAGGGCCTGGAGGCCCCCTGCCGCCGCCCCCTTACTACAACGTTGAGGGACCATCATCACACGCCCAGTGGACACCACCTGGGCCATCACAGCCAGTACCGCTGCACAAACAGCAGTACCGACTACCAGCAGCAGCAGCAGCTCCTGCCCAACCTGGTCCTGCCGGCCCCGTACCGCCCGTACCTCCGCTCGAACAGAGGTACCGAGAAGCCGTACGTGAAGAGCCTGCCGAACCTGTACCTCTGGTGGACCAGAGGTATGCACCACCAGCAGCAGCAGAGCCTGCCCAAGCTGGTGCAGTCCTTGAGCCAACCGAACGCTCAGTTCCGGACCAAGGAGAACCTTGGCGACTCCAGGAAATTTGGATGCAGCCTGGACCATCCGGCCCCGTGCCGCCCGTACCTCTGCTCGACAAGAGGCAACGTGAAGCCGCACCGGAGAAGCCCGTTGGACCATATGCATCACTGGCGCAGCTAGGGCCTAAAGACCCTCCGCCGCCGCCCCCTTCCTACAACCCAGGAAGAGCCAGTTTTGCGGCCCCATTAAGGGCCAGTTTTGCGGCCCCATTAAGGGCCAGTTCTGCGGCCCCATTAAGGGCCAGTTTTGCGGCCCCAAGAAGGGCCAGTTTTGCGGCCCCGAGAAGGGCCAGCTTCGTGACCCCGGACCCTGCCGGATCCGCACCACTGCCGGAGCAGTTGTACTCACTGCCGTCTGGACCTTCTGGCCCCGGACCGCCCCTACCCCTGCTTTGTCAGAGGCAGCCAGCCGACCAGCAGAGAGCATCTGCCGGATCCGCACCGCTGCCAGAGCAGTGGGATTTGTTGCCACCTGGACCTTCTGGCCCCGGGCCGCCCTCACCCGGGCTCCACCGGACAGCCAGCTCTGCACAGTCAGCCGATCAGCAGAGAGCATCTGCTGAATCCGTACCTCTGCGCGAACAGAGATATCAAGCACTGGCCCAGATGGATGACCAACCACATTCCGCTGTCATAACAGTGGTTTTCGTCATCGGCGCAGCGAAGACGAGCCCGCCCTGCCCCAGCAGTATCACTACCACATTCGTGATACCTGTTATCGGCGCAGCGAAGACGAGCCCGCCCTGCCCCAGCAATGCCACCATCAAAGAAGTGGCGCTCTTCACACGGGGGGAGCCAATCAACCCCAGCAAAAGGAAAAATTTGCTGGCTGTCATGGACCCCATGATGCTCCACATCAGCCGACCACACGGCCGAGTCCTGGACGACAGCCCCGCCGCAGATGGCCGAGAGAGGACAGCCCGAATCCAGACGAGCCCCGCAGTCTACACCCGACCTGCCGTGAAGCCCGCTGGGATCCTGTTGTTCCCGCCTATGCAGCTTCGCCTACTCATCGTTCGACACGTCCTGATGACTAGTGCAGACAAGCAGCACGGGGGGAGTGTAACGGACGTGTTGCTCTCCCTCATTGTTAAATTATAAAATGTCTAGCTATGTACAATGCCCCGGTGCAACCAATAAAGCTTGTGTGCCAAGTTTGCACCGGGAGCCATTCTAGCCTCCTATATTTCTCTATGTTATATGTTATACCCCTGAGAAGGGCCATTTTTTCCTGCTCCAAAGGATCAAAGGATCGTTTCCTGCTCCAAAGGATCGTTTCCTGCTCCAAAGGATCGGTTCCTGCTCCAAAGGATCGGTTCCTGCTCCGAAGGATCGGTTCCTGCTCCGAAGGATCGGTTCCTGCTCCGAAGGATCGGTTCCTGCTCCGAAGGATCGGTTCCTGCTCCGAAGGATCGGTTCCTGCTCCGAAGGATCGGTTCCTGCTCCAAAGGATGGGCCCCTTGGCGGCCCTTTTTAGGGCCTTTTTTCGTCCTGGCCACGAAGTTCAATAATACCGTGCCGCCAGCAACGATCTTTTTCAAAACACATTTTTTCAATTTTAAATGTCTTTTTCTTAATACACAGATGCCCTGGTGACACAAGTAAAAACTTGGATACCAAGTTGCCACCAGGAGACATCCTAAACTTATTATTTTTTCGCCTTCAGGGCTATTTCTCCGGCTACAAAGCCAAAAAACCAGTTTGGGCGTCCCTATTAAGGGCCTTTATATTGGTCAAAAATACACCATATTTTAATATAACTTCGTTTAAACACCCCGTAGGACGCTGAAACTAAGACGTTTCAGTACAGAGTCCTACGGGGCATCCATAGAGCCATAAATCAACCTTGTAACTCTTAAACTGCCAACGCTATATGCCTTTGCGCACAAATTTTGTACTTAGAAAATTTCCGATCAAAAAACAGTCTTTTTCCATTTTAAAAATCCAGGAACCTCGTAAGACGACGAGACAAACCGGTTTCGGTAGCCAGTCTTACGAGGAACCTGGGGAAAATACTAACTTCTTCACATCACTTTGCAAACTTAAATTAAACTCAAATACCTACCGACATGTTGAAATGAAATGATGATATTTCTCACTTTTATTTCTTGTTATTTTTTGTTGTGATACACAAAATAATTGTATGTTATTTTTTAAGTTTAAAACTACTATTATGTAATGATATTACTTTTCTTACTTTTGTACTCTATTATATGTTTATTTATAAAAGGCAGTATAGCCGTTTATGTATTTAAAATAAAAAATAAAATAAATAAAATAAAAATAAACAAATGGTAAACATTTCCAAAATTGTTCCTAAATTCATTAAACTAAAAATCTACGGGTAAAGAATACCCGTACATACATGTTAGAATTAAGAAATACTTTATAAAAACTATGTTATAACCTGTAGAATTATTATTAAATAATGATTTTAATCGACCACTTTCTTGAGCGACACAAGCAAAATGAAGTGCGACAAGAAAGTCGGCGTATTTATACTTACGGGCGAGGTCCAACCCCCCACCCCATAAATGTACCATGTGATCACCTTTTTGCCCAGATTAGGGTATAAAAGGGCGCGTATTTTCTAAATAAAGTTAGTTATTCTTCAACATTCAAACAAGACTTTTATTTACTCTACAAGTGGTCCAGACACCTACCTCTGGAAGTCTGCGACCTGCTGCCAGCTGCTGCCTCCTGCCGAAGTTCTGCCTGAACGGGAACTCGGTGCCTACCGCTGCAGTCGGCCCTGACTCTGGGCACTGCAAGGCACCGCTCAGGCAGAAACGAGGCGCATCCAGGGCCATACCACTGGATGTAGGGAGGCCAGCCAGCTACAATCACCATCATCAGCGTGAGCTAGTGGAAGGCGTGCACAAGACCGGTGCCCCTTATTTTACAGTCTTGTAAAGACCTGATACGTCTGTTACAGGTAGGTTTGAGAAGGTGAAACTGTGGATGGGTAATTTTGTATGTTTCGTGAACACCTCATTAGGAGAACCTGTGCTGAGGTGTTTACGTGTTTGTGATTAAGTGTGACAAGTATTTATGTGTTGTAGTAGAAAGTTTTTAATTTTTGTTTTAAACTTTAAGAGAGATAATATTAAGATATATATATATATATATTTGAAAAAATAAGAAAAATATGTATATACATAAACATACATACACTTACATGCACATATACATATAGATATATATATACATACATTACAATACACACATATACAAGTTGTAAGTCTATGTATAGTTGGTGAATACTTGAAAACTATTTAATTATTTAGTTTATTTCATTTTATAATTTTGGTAGTTTTGTTATGTTTGGTTGGGGATTATAATGTTTTCTATAAAGTTAATATCTTGATTTTTAATGCAGGCAGTGATATGTTTTTTGTGAATATTTGTTAATGTATTAGCAGATAGTATTTGTTTCAAAGTAGTGGGCATACAATTAAAAAGTTTGGTAGCATAATACTCAAAGTGTCTTTGTCCATGTGTGGTGTGTGTTATCGGTATGTTTAGTATTTTATTTGTTGTGGACCTGGTTTTTATTGTGGTTTTTGGTTGAATGGGAATATGCAGTTTGTTTTGGAGTAGGTGGAGTATAACAGATTTGGCATAAAGTTGTCTGATTGACATGACTTCTAATGTTTTATAGATTTCGCTAGAATCTGTTTGAAATGGTACTTGCAGGATGAGTTTAATTATTGCTTTTTGTATTTTTTTAATTGGGTCAATTGCTATGTTTGTCGCACTTCCCCAAGCTAGTATTCCATATGTGGCAATGGATTGACAAAGTGCAAAATAAATTGATCTTAGTATTGTACGTGGGAAGATGTTTTTAATGTACTTTAATAGGTGCATGACTCGTTTGAGTTTATTTGTGATGAAAGTAATGTGTTCAGTCCAGCGTAAGTGTGAATCAATAATTACCCCCAGGTATTTTGTTTGTTTTACCCTTTCTATAAGTTCGCATTGGCAGTTGGATGAAGTACAGTCATGTATAAGCAAGTCTAGGTTTGGTGGAGGTTGACCTCTTTGTGTAATACTATGTGTGATATATTTTGTTTTGATTGTATTAACGGTAAGAGTATTACTGTTTAGCCATTTTTTGACAATTGATAAACTTTTTTCGGCTGTTATGAATACATCTTTCCATGTGGCTGCTTGACAGAGAAGAACTGTATCGTCGGCGAAGGTCACGATTTTACCTTCAATTTCAATATCGCACAGGTCGGTTATATATATGAGGAATAGTAAAGGGCCAAGTACACTCCCCTGTGGGACTCCGTAAGTAATTAAAAGTGGTTCACTTGTCTTGTTGCCAATTTTTACTTGTTGCGTTCTGTCAGACATGAAGCTTTTAATTAAATTGAGTTCTACTCCATTAATGCCCATGTTTTGTAACTTCTTGAAAAGTTTTTCGTGTGAGATTGTGTCGAAGGCTTTACAAAGATCTAAGTAAATGGAAATAACTTTTTTCTTAGCGTCTAAATTATGTGTTATGAAGTCTGTTACAGTAGCTATTGCATGTTCTGTGCTCCTGTTTTTCCTGAAGCTATGTTGGTTCACCGAGAGTATTTGTTTTGTTTCTAGATAGTGCTGAAGCTGTTTTTTAATCGTTTTTTCCAGAATTTTCGAAATGGTATTTAGTAGCGTAATGGGTCTGTAGTTGTTAACATTGTTTTTTTGTCCTGATTTGAAAATTGGAATAATAAGGCCTTTTTTTAATAAGCTAGGAAAAATTCCTTCTTTTATACTACGATTAATTAAATATGTGAGTGGTATAAGTAGTTGTTGGCTTAGAGTTAAGATAGTTTTAGAGTCTATACCATCAGAACCCGTAGTATTATAAAGAAATTGTTTTGTCCCGTTTCCTTTCCGCTCCCCTTCTTCTCATGCGTCCTCTTCCCTCTCGCGTTCTCACTCCGTCACCTCCACCTTCCCTCTCCCCACTCCACTCCCCCTCTCCCTTCCTCCGTCCCGTGAACCCCCCTCCCGAGTTCCCCTCCCCCCTCCCCGGTTCCCCTCCCCCTCCCTCCCTCCCGCTTTCCATACATTCAGTTTTCCATACATTCAGTTTTCAAACCTCGCGTGCCACCACTAGCAATTTTTTTTATACAAAATTCATCATGCCAGAGCTCACCTGAAGTTTTATAAAAACCTTTTCCTGACAATAACGAACACACAAAAAAAAGAATTATCCAATTCGGTGTAGTCGTACAAAAGTTATGCGCTTAGCAACACATTCAGCGATTCATTTTTATATTATAGATTAAAAAGGCATAAAAGTGAAATAAATATTTTTTCATTGCAATATACATAGATACCCACTGATCTCAAAATTAGAATTGCATATAGGCATATTATTACTATACCTTTGCAATTTTGTGTTAAATATAAAGCACAGTTTAGAAATTGCTCACATTTATTTAATACTAGCATAAGTACCTAGCGTTGCCAGGGCTTTAGACCATGTCTCTAATTTTAGATCTGAATAAATTATATTTAACTCATTTAGATCTAAAAGTAGTGAACTCATCATCAGTGATTCTTTCTTTCTATCTACTTTTAAATTCAAATTTATGTTAAATTAATTGAAAGCAAATCACTCCATTTAATCAAATTTATGTCATTATGTACACAAAAGGTTTTTTTTAATGTGGTTTACGGAGTTCTAAACATTCTGTGTCATTTAAAAGTACATTTGATAGTTAAATTGGTGTTACCAGCCTACAAATTTTGTAATTCCATTTTTAATATTTTCTACTCTTACTTGACAGACTGTAGGTTTTTTAAGACATATTTTAGATCACACACTTACTATGATACTTTATGTGACATGGAAAAGTCATAGTTTTTTAAACTCATTAATAATAATACTTATGGATAATTTATAGAGCGCAGTTTATCACCTGAAACGCACTGTACAATTTATTATGAGTTCTCAAGCTCTATCTAATATTATTATTTACAAACAGATACAGAAAACACCTGGCAGGTCACTTCCAATAAAAACACTTTTATTAGAACGTTTATGCTTCAAGAAAACACGACTAAGAAAGCAGAGGACGCTATATTTTTAACGGTGACCAAACATTCAGAATCATGCAACTCCAAACTCCAACACCTCCTTTGGAAAGTTATTAAAAGTGATGACAAAAATAAATTTTAAATATAGGTTAAATAGATAACGCAAGGTTGGGTTATTGGGCTGTTTTTCATGTATTTTTTCATACTTTCAAAGAGGTGTTCAAATTGCATAATGTTATATGGAACTATAAACAAAACACTGGACATTGCATGATTTTTTTTTTTTTTTTGAAAAATTTTTATTTTTTGGTACAGTACATACAATAGATACATAAATATAATGAAAGTATATAAAAAAAACTTAATACAATTATTAAATACAAATATACATTTTTTTTTAAATATTCTCCCATAATAAGCAGATGCTTGTGTGTACGGGAGGAAGTATTATTTGTTAGGTTATTTTGATTTTATTTTTTTGAAATTTAGTTTATATAAAGAATAAGAGAAACTTATGTGTATAAATGTATACATTTTTTAAAATTTTTATTTATTATTTATTTATTTTTTAGTTAAGGTTATCAGTATATTTTTTTAATTGTGTTTCGAAATTTTTGAAACTGACCTTAAGGGATCTTATATTTTCTGGTAATTTATTAAAGAAATTTGTTCCCAAGTATTTGTAGTTTTGTTGACCCAAAGTTTTTTTACGAATTGGTAACATGTATTTTTGCCTGAAATCTCGGGCATCTCAGTAAATCTACTGTGTTTTTGAAAGGTATGGTTTTGTTTAGGTTATCCTCTTTGTAAACTTGTAAGGTTGAATGATACAGGAAGAGAGTATTTAATTTTCTGACTTTAAATTCTTTGAATATGAGTTCAGATGGATATAGAAATGATTTTTTAAATATTATTTTAATTATTAGTTTTTGCGCAATGTAGAGAGATTGTGTGTGAGTTTTATAGGCGCCACCCCATCCTATTATACCATCCTTATATTGGCTTCCCTCCATTACTATTGATTATACATTTATGAGAAGTTTAGTGGCAAAAGTAGTTGATATTTTCTTTGAAAGACGGTAGAATTCAGGACTCTAGGACCGGAAAATTTTATCCTCAAGTAAAGTAGATAAATTTGAAGATTTTCTTTTTTTAGTGTAGTTTTTGGCAATATTTTATTCTCTATTATTCAGAATTTTGTGTTTTCCTATTCTGATAGGTAGTCAACTAACAAACTAATGGAGCAAACAACGCACATCTTTGTGCTTACCTACCTACATTGTAAACAATGCAAACCATTTTGCAATCCCTTTGTTTTGACAAACTAGCGCAGATCCGTGATAAATTACGGGATATTATAATTGAAGGATTTGTGAAGCTTGAAGTATTTACAAAAAAAATATTTGCTCAGTACTTTAGAAGACGGTTGCCCTTTAAAAGTCGATCTAAATTAACCTTTCGAATTATCATCGTTAGTAAACCAGAAAATTGTGAAATCTGCCATTATTTTAAAACACTTCTTTAGCTCCATCTATATGATAGGAAGAGAGAAAGAAAATGTGCGCACGCACTGCTTTTCTCTTGCTCCTACAGTGTGATATACGAAACGTAACTGGCTATGAGAGAAAGAGCTCTCTCTCTCGCCCCTTCAGAAATATGCGAAACGTAACTCTCTTTCTTTCTATCTTCACTAACTTATATTTCTCTCTCAACTACCGTTTGCCTTGATATGATAGGAAGAGAGAAAGAAAATGTGCGCACGTACTGCTTTTCTCTTGCTCCTACAGTGTGATGTACGAAACGTAACTGGCTATGAGAGAAAGAGCTCTCTCTCTCGCCCCTTCAGAAATATACGAAACGTAACTCTCTCTCTTTCTATCTTCACTAACTTATATTTCTCTCTCAACTACCGTTTGCCTTGATATGATAGGAAGAGAGAAAGAAAATGTGCGCACGCACTGCTTTTCTCTTGCTCCTACAGTGTGATATACGAAACGTAACTGGCTATGAGAGAAAGAGCTCTCTCTCTCTCGCCCCTTCAGAAATATGCGAAACGTAACTCTCTCTCTTTCTATCTTCACTAACTTATATTTCTCTCTCAACTACCGTTTGCCTTGCTTTTCGTAACGCTCTCGTCACGCATTCACCAGCTTACACCCCAAGTCAAGCGTGCATAAAAAGTTTTACTTAAAAAATTTGGTACCTACTTTATCTCTTGTCTGAATCGTTTCCACATCCAGTTCCAATTTTGATAATCAAAGCATATCGCAGGTCTAGACTTCTTCGCAGACATTAAGCCGGAGTTACTTGAATTATTATTGCATTTAATTCAAATTTAAAAGGAAGTTTAAAAAAAACATTCAGTCATTCAATTCCAACAAAATATAGATACTCGAGTACCAGAAACGTTTGGTTGTGCTGAAACCATTATTAGACCAATTATTTTAGTTCAAAAACTAATTCTGAGAATTATATTTAAATGTCAACCTACTCATCCCTCAAATGAACTCTTTGCAAAAATCAGGGTCTTAGATATACGACAGCTATTTACTAAAACAAGCATTTGTTATATACGAAAAAATAATCTACTAATCGCTCCACAACATCAAGCACACACCCGCTTTTCATCAAACCTGGGTTGCGTGATCCCAAAAACTAAAACCTCATTCGCTCAACGACTATTCTGGTTCATCGCTCCTAAAATATATAATGCTCTGAGTACTGACATAAAATCAAGTAATTCTAATTCTCTTTTTATAACACGTGTACAACATTGGATTTTTGAAAGGGGACGAACGTACTTTAAAGAATTCATGAGTTCTAACACTTCATTTAAATTATTAATTTTTGCATTTCAAAATTTTAATTTCCATTTTTATTTCTATTTTTCTTTAAAATGTTGTTATTTTTTTTTTCTCTTAGTTTTTCACTAAATTTTATTTATGTTTTTAATTTTGATTTATATACTTACATGTTTTAATTTATATAGAACACTTGAGTTCTTAACATTTAATCTTTATTATTAATTATTGTATTTCAAAATTTTTATTTGAATTTTCATTTTTATTTCTACTTTTCTTTAAAATATGATCTTTTTTTTTCTCTAAAATAAAATAAAAAATAAATAATTAAAAAAAAGAAACGAAACATTGCTTGAATCTTTAGCCGCGTTAGGTGACCGTAACCCCTCGCGATCCAATTAATTATTTCGTAAAGTCTCTTACAGATGAGTTTGTGTTGAAACATGTTGAACCATTTATCCGAACTTCCATCTTGCAAATATTAGAAATAAACATTTATTTAACAAGTTAGCCGGCAATGTATCTCTTAGCTCAGCTTGCTACAAAGCTGCAAACCCGATGCAAGAAGCTTTATGTTGTCAGTCGGACGTCATTAAATCATAACAAGTACTGGATAGTACTTCATAACTCCTGGCATCCGTTATACATTATACCTGCAATGTCGTGAGTCGGGCAATCATAGCCTAACGGTTTGCTCTATATAGACCCATTTGCTATCATGATCCCCGGGTATTACTTATTTTATTTTAAAGCATTTCACCTGCAATTGCGAGAAACACGGCCAATAAATCACACCCAGACAATGATCAGGCGCGCATGAATGTGAGGAGTTGAACTTGGCAGACTCGAGAACGAAACAACTCTGGTTTATAAACATTTATTTCACCATCACGAAGCTTTTCTGCAAAGGTGATTTCTAAATAATGCCGCTTCAAAATCGAAGAAGACATTTTAAAGCCGTTTAGAGAGATTTTATCCATTATAGACACTAATTTCTACGGAGACCCGACAGTTGACCGAAATTTTAATTATAATAAAACTATTTATTTATTAATCATCTACGCCCTCTTTAGCTTTTACAGATTATTACATTTTCTGTGATTAAGTTCATACAGGTATCAAAAACAGTTTTAAAGGTTAAGTTAACAAAAAATAGGATAAAAATGGATGTAACACGTAGTAGGTACCTACGTCCTACGTGAAGAGGTGCATTTTAACAATATACATTAAAGGAGATAGAAAAAAAAATTTTTTTTGTATTGCAAATGACATAAAATATAACATTAGTTAATAATTTGTTTGTTTTTATTACATATTTTATGTGCACAAGATACACTAAAAGGTAGATTTAAATACATAAACACACACAAACGATTTATCCAGCACTAAATTTAATATTGAAACAATTACACAACGTCAGAACTTTGATTGAAGAATTCTAATTCAGAAATGCTACCATGCAATATTTTTATGCGTCATTTATCAATTGACTTCAAAAATAAAGATGGTTTGTTGAGTTATTATATTAAGATGCTGGTATGGAGAATAATTAATCTTTCTCATCGGAACCGGCCTGTACAGTTGCAAGGGTTCGATCGCAAGACCATCGTTAGACGAAATTTTATTTCTTGACCGCTGTTAAATGGCTCTTAAAATACCCAGAACTTGCCTAAGGGAACGTACCCATACTACGTGACACGTTTAGGGGGGGGGGGGGTCTTCAAAATGTCACGCTTGGTACAAATGAGCGGCGGCGGGCTTAGGTTTTTGGTCACCGGGGGGTGGGGGGGTTAAAAATTGCAAAAAGTTGGTCACGTAGTATGGGTACGTTCCCTAAGATAATATTCATTAAAAAAATTGTTCATCTGCTGGGTATTAGATAAAATTCTATGCATTGCCCCGGTGAAAGACCACTATTCAGAACATTTTAAAATGCTTGTATGGCTTTAGCCGTGTTTGGTGACCAGATCCTAACAGCCAGTTACTTCTTCACCGTCATCTTCTTCTTTTAGTCTTCTTTTGCGACTATTCATACTAGTTGAAATCCGGTTTCAACCAAGTTTCACCTAGGTTACTTTGTTCGAAAATAATTTTCCTATAAGTCATTTTAAAACTAAGGGTTTAACAAGACTGTTAAATCTTTCTTCGTCTATTTGATTACTTATAAAAAGCTGCACAACTCATGATATAAATAGTACAGCAACATATTTTCAGCTACACATAAATTAAGGTTATGATTTCAGTATCATAAATCAGCAGGCTTCGCAGATTGCAATTATAAACAGAGTTATGCTATACCTAACTTAAATTTAAAAAAAAACTGTTTGGGAATATTTCTATCCTGATCCCTTTCCTACATATTTCCTTCATACGCACCTACCTACCTACATGCTTTCTCCTACCTAGGAATGACATTGAAAATCAGTGCTGTGACAACTTTCAAACGAGCAAGCCATGACTGAGTGTCTGAGTGTATTATTTTGATTTTTGAATGCTGAATTGCAAACTGACTTAAGGTCTATGCCCACTACACTGTTCCATACCATGACCATACTATGAACGTATCAGACACGAAATAAACACGCTACGCCCTACTATGCCCACTAGAACGTGCTAACACCGTATTATACCCGTAGGTCTCTGCCCACTACACCGTTCCATACCATGACCGTAACCGTAGCGGCGCATGCAAAAAAGTATTCTTTGTATCGATCAGTATGAAACGCTGCCCACTAGACCGTTCCGTTCCGTCGTGTGCCAGGCACAGAGCGGACCGGCACCTGCAAAATATTGTCATCGAGAATTCGCCGTCAGTCCGGTTGTAACAAGTAAATTACGTCGGTACCTTCCAACCCCGAATATATCACAAAATATCGGAGAGCGTTGACAACAACATCACTGGCGGCATAGACGTTCCGGAAAGAAACTACACCTACCTTGAGTTTGGATCAAGCAAGCCCAAGGAGAGGAGTGGATACCTGCGACGGATGAAATCAGCTCACCATGACGCATCGAATTCGTAACGTTAATCTTAATCCTAATATATTATTTATTTTAGTCAGATATTCAAGGTTACCATTTTGGATTTACTATTTAATACTTGGGTGTTGTTGTTTAAACACTCTGGCGTCCAATCCTTCGTATTACTTCCACATAACTTAAATTCACATTCGCAAACTAGTTTGATTGTTGTAATTCTCTTCGAGAATTACAAACACCCCGTGAGATCTTTAATATTATAAGAGTCATTAAAAATACAATTCGCAAATGTCACGTTAATAATAATTCAATAAATCAGTTTGTAATATAATTAATTCCCTCTTTTATTTCATTGACTTGTCATTTATCATGTGTCTACTTTCAGACTGTAGCTAGCCATTTTATTACAAACATAATACGAGTTAAATAGATAACCCATTTCTAATCGTTACACGGTCATGGTATGCAACGGTGTTGGTCGGTGACGGAACGGTGGGCAGCGTTTCATACTGATCGATACAAAGAATACTTTTTTGCATGCGCCGCTACGGTTACGGTCATGGTATGGAACGGTGTAGTGGGCAAAGACCTTAAGGGTCTTATAACTCTAATTCTTGGTGCCGAACAGTGTGTACACAGTTTATGAAATTTATATGGAATGTGAATTGCTTATATGGACACCAACGACCACCTGCCAAATCATCTACAGTGTGTTTTTACGTTTCCTTTTTCCCGCCTTATAAGAAAGTTTCCTAACAAAAACTATTTGCAACAAATTGTCTGAATACGATATTTATAATATAAACAAACACCAAAAACGTCTTAATTAGTTGCTACATCTCACGTGCGAAATACTCGTATTAATATTTTATTACGAAACAAATCGAATACCAGTCACAATCAATCTTTTTAATGGTTAGTATATCAAGTCGGGCGTGAAATCAATCAAAACAAATTTGATTGCAAACTATGGTAAAACTGTAATAACAATTTAGTAATCTGGTGTCTATTTAGCGTCCACTACAAAATACATGTAAAGCCAGTTTTAATCATTTGCTTAAAATGCTTTTTTATAATCTAAAAAAACCAAATTTAATAAAACATTTTTTTTTTACTTGAATAGCGCACAAGAGTCCCAACTGCCCCCCTCTGGAGCCAGTGAGACTATGGCATCCCCAATTGGGGTATATTGTGAAGCTGAAGGTAGTGGGAAGGGGGAGGAGACGGAGAGAAGAAAGGTGGGGAGGTACCTTTTTTTTTTTTTTTTTTTACAGTGAATACCGCACAAGAATCTCAACTGCTCCCGTCTGGAGCCAGTGAGACTATGGCATCCCCAATTGGGGTATGTTGTGAGGCTGAAGGTAGCGGGGTGGTGGGGAAGAGGAAGGTTGGAAAGTACCTGGCTATTCAGATCTGGTCACTAAACACGGCTAAAGCCATTTTCAAGCAACGTTTCAATTCTGAATGGTGGTCTTACACCAGGGCGATACTGATAGTATCTTCCACGCTGGAACATGCCGCAAATATACTATATATTATTTTAAATGAATTAATTGTGATTATTACACAAATTAATCAAATAAAATTTATTTGCGCATGCCGGGTTCGAACCCGCGACCTCCGGAATGTGAGTCAAGAGTCTTAGCCACTGGACTACTACCTGGATATTCAGATCTGGTCACCAAACAAGGCCAAAGCCATGTCAAGCAACGTTTCGATTCTGAATGATGGCCTAACACCGGGGCGATACTGAAAGTATCTCCCGCTATGGAATGTGCTGCAAATATATGTTATATTGTTTTTAATGAATTAATTGTGAAATAACACAAATTAATCAAATAAAATTTATTAGCCCAAGCTGGATCTTCGGATTGCGAGTCAAAAGCCTTACACCTCGACCACGCCAGCCGGTACTATTTTTTTTCACAAAAATAGAATACAATGTTTTACAATTATACAGTGAAATATCAAGTGACGGAACAAGTCAACGATTTGCAACTTCAAAATTAATTTAAAAAGTCATTTAAAGTTTAAAAAAAAAACTTGGTTAAATAGGCAACGTTAGGTTAGGTTGAGAGTTAATTTTATTTTGAGGGGTGTTGAAATGCCAATGTGTTGAGTTTAGTTTTTATTCCTTTTATGTACTACAATTTGGGAGGCGGATATGGGTACCGCCGCCCCGGAACCATTTATTCTGCCATAGGTCATCCTAAGTCATTCGCTACGTTTCTAGACAAATCAGGGTTGCCCGGGATCATGGGGTGAGGTTTTTTCGGGTCTTTGCGGTGAATGCGTCTGTTACCGATTGCGTGGCAGGTCAGATCGGGAGATACTGGTTGAGGGAGACCCTTTGACTTCCAGTCAGTGCTCTCTCAGGACATCACCTTGCACCGCAGTTGTAGGGATGGAATCATTCGTCCGTCTCTCCTGGACACGCTCATCCCCACATTCCTATCCACCCCTCATACCTCTTTCCTTCCCAGAACATCTTCTCCTTCCTTTCTTAAAAAATACTCTCCACACTAAAGATGACGTAGACCCTGAGGGAATTATTTTATTTATGGCCTCCTGCGTGGTGCTATTGTAAAAAAAGGCGCAAGTTCACATTTTACCTTTCTTAAAAAAATCTCTCCTTAAAGGCAGACCGCGAGTGGTACTTCGGGCCATTAAGAAAAATAAAAGTAAAAACTTCTAACCATAAGAAATTTGGTGAAAGAAATGTTCAATTTAACCCATTCAGCGTGCGCTATATTTCACTTACACTCTGTATTGCAAATTTATGGCCCGATTGGCCAAATATTTGGATCATGACACTGGTCCACATTTTATGGTTAAGGTTTTCACGGTAAGGAAAGATGTAGAACAATTTTCTCGGTTTACCCGCGTAACGTAGTCCTTAAAATGACTTTTTAACTCCTGACATTTCGGACAGATCTCACTGTCCATCTTCAGAGGCCTTATGTCTTGAGTTTTTGTCTCAAACTGATTGCTTTTGCGTGTCTGTTCGGTACAGGAGCTAAGACTCAAATTTATATATATGTGTCGTATGTTGGTTATTGTATAGTGTTGTTTTTATTGTTATTGTTATTATTTTAAGTATTTACTTACAGTTGATAGCCACTTAATTTAATTAACATTCCTGCAAAAAAACTAAAAATGCAAATATAAAAATGAGTTAGAATTAAAAAATATTTAGAATTGTATCGATAACGAAAGTAAAGTCGGAATGGCAGTCCTTAGTCCTGCAGCGCCCTTGTATAATATGATGGTAGGGCGGGACCACAATCAGATGGCCGGCTAATTGCCGTGAACCCTGAACTCACCCACCTCCATTGTTCCGCAATGCCCATCGGCCCTTGAACCAGATTCAGGGTTACGCACACCTCGAAGCAACCATAACTGGAGTACCACTTACAAGAATTTGTAACATTTTAAAGGAAAACTTCTTTACGCACGCTTGACTTGGGGAGTAAGCTGGTGAATGCGTGATGAGAGCGTTACGAAAAGCGAGGTGAACGGTAGTTGGGAGGGAGATACAAGTGAGTGAAGATAGAAAGATAGAGAGTTACGTTTCGTATTACTGTAGCACATATTTTCTTTCTCTCTTTCTCTCATAGCCAGTTACGTTTTGTATATCTAAGACACAGTGCAGGCCTATTGTCTGTATCACACTGTAGGAGCAATAGAGAGCAGTGCGCGCGCACATTTTTTCTCTCTTCAAGCACTCGTGATAGTCATAATGTATAATATGATTAACAGATTGTTCCACAGAATTTGAATAATTAATCAGTTTTCAAAGATAACAATAAAGTTCTGTAAAAGTCTTCTTCAAGTTCTGTTATTCAGTATCGCTGTGAAACTACCGGCTCACGCTAAAATAATAACAAAAGTACTGTAATACAGGCCGCTCATTTAATTTTTTTAATATTTTAAGTAATCAAATTTGAAAATGTTAATTTGAAGTACTAAAAGTAATTTAGTTATTTTTGGTATTGCGCCAGCCGCCAGCTGTTGTTGCATGAATACTATTGGTAAATTTGTTTATCATTGCACCGTTTGCATTAAATTTCTCACCGATGGACACAGCATTTATACGTATAGGTTACCGTTATAGTTGATCTCCCAACAGTTGGTTCCCAGAAATGATATTTATTATAAAATTATAATTTTTCACTTTCATATTTTTCAGGGTCACTTATTACATTTTATAAAAAACCGTATTTTCCTCAAACCGATTGCTTATTGTATTTATATACAAAATAAACAATAAACTCGTACACACAAACACAGAATTCATTAAAACGTCCCAAGTACCTAAACAAAACATTTTACACAACAACACGATAACATGCATTTAAACACCATCCACAATAACTATAGTAAACAATCCATTGGTTACGAGGGGGGCAACTTATATAATTGCCTCCCAAACGACAAAGCTGGTAAATTAAAAAATATATATATTAATATTTATTCTTTATAAACAAAATAATGAAATTGAATGGCGCTGTATTGAAATATTTAGTTTAGTTTAATGTGTGTAATTATTTCTAGTTAAACGAGTGAAAATGTAATTGTATTTTTTCTGGAATAAAAAAAAAAAATAATAAAATATAAGTGTGCCGAGGGGGCAGTTATCGAGGATCAACTGTCATTGAATCATAAATGTAGGCATATTGATATGATTTAACTTTTCTAAGTATCTTTTCATCTGTTCTGTAAGTGAGTAAACTTGAATAACAATAAGTATTAGGTGTTTAAATATTAAGCAGTCCATTTGCTGTGCAGCCTATTTAGCGGGGCAGCCCTTGGGGCTAGCAGCTAGCAGCTATCACCCCTTTGAATCTCACGAGCCTTGCATCAGTTTCTCATAAGCCCCCGACACGCCCCTCGCAGCTAAATGCCTGAACGCGGGGGTCTGCAGTCTGCAGTCTCTGCAGCCCGCTTGCTCCGGATGCGCCGCGGCCGGTCCCTGACAATGATGCTGGGACTTGTTATGCTCTGGACTCTGGATGGCCATAAAGGCCTGCGCGCTTAGATCATTTGCAATAAAAAAGGTTAAAAATGTTTGCATAACTTCCTGTAAAATTTTTTTTCATTAGCTCCACACAGAAGGCCCTGAGGAATGTAATTCCCCTCAGGGCCTATTTCATCTTTTGGGATGCTGTATGGAGGGTATTTTTAGGGAAGGAAGGAGAGGAAGTGGGTAACAGGGAGTAGGTGCATCCAGGAGAGACGGATGTATGAATTCATCCCTTCCACGGCAGTGCCAGGCTATTTTACGAGAGAGTACGGCTGGAGAAGTCAAAGGGACTCCCTTAACCCCTCTCTCCTGATTCGGCCATGTAGCGGGTAGGCAGAAGCGTCCGCCACCAAGACCCATACAAACCTCCCCCTATGAACTGCTAAGTCACCAAACTCAGCGAACCACTTGGAGTGACCTACGGCAGAGGTGTTGGTTATCCAATAAATGGTTCCCGGGGCGGCGGTGCCCATACCACATTGCACGGCGGTACCCATTGTACATTCGTCCCCGTTCCCCTTCCGCCTTCCTTACCGTCCCCTCCCTCTTACCCTCCCTTCTAAACCGTATGACATACAGCCATTTTTCAAACAACTCGCGCCACTAAAATGTTTTTATACAAATTTCATAAAGCCAGAACTCACCAGTATATTTATATGTATATAGCTTCACGAGCGTGCGCACAACAACTCACCAAAGTTTCATCACAATAGGGTGAACAGAACAGAAACTATCATTTATTTAATAAACTTAAAATATTAATTATTATTTTTAATTTATAAACTAACGTTTAAGACAATATTTTTATGCATAGCACAAAGGGTAACAATTATTATAAGCAATCATTGTCAGCCTGAAACACTCATTTTCATTGAAAAATCTTCTGATAAAAGATACTTGCCGCCAACGAGACTTGAACCCGTGTTCTTCTGATTGCCGGTCGGATGCTCTGACCACTGAGCTATGGCGGCTTATGTAATACCCGTCAAATAATTCAACATATACTGGTGTTTCATTCAACAATTACTTATTATTACATTTTTCCACCTGAAAACAACAAACTTTATTTATAAAATAGTTCAACTTCACGTGGTCTAATATAAACAAAAGTACATTTTACCTTACACTTCTAAAACTTGTTACATATATACTTTTAACATTTTTCTTTGAATTTTCTTAAAATAGGTACATTTCAATGGGAACTAAGCTATACATTTGGATTCCTCTACAAAGTAGTGGTTTTTATACTATGTTTTCTTCTGTTTTGAGTGGTGTGTATGGTAGCCTTTTTTGAATTGTATTTTGTCTCTAAAGAAATTTATAAAGCAATTAATTAATTTATTAATAACTAGCTGGTCCCGGTATGCGTTGCGATATCATTTAATAAAGAAATTGTTTCTCCCTGAGTGTCCTTTCCCATTCGTCCCGTTCCCCTTCCGCCTCCCCTTCTTCTCCTGCGTCCTCTTCCCCTCTAGTGTTCCCACTCCGTCACCTCCACCTTCCCTCTCCCCACTCAACTCCCCCCACTTTCCCCGTCCCGCGAACCCCCCTCCCGAGTTCCCCTCCCCCCTCCCAGGTCCCCCTCCTCCCTCCCAGGTTCCCCTCCCCCTCCCTGGTTCCCCTCCCCCATCCCTCCCTCCCTCCCGCTTTCCATAGCAATAGCCGCTTTCTCGCGTGCCACCAATAGCTTTTTTTTAATACAAATTTCATAATGCCAGAGCTCACCAGAGAATGCCATGTTTATAAAAACCTTGTCCTGACAATAACGAACACACAAAAAAAGAATTATCCAATTTGGTGCAGTCGTTCGAAAGTTATGCGCTTAGCAACACATTCAGCGATTCATTTTTATATAATAGATTTATTAAAATCTCTCGCCTGAATTCATGTGAACTGAACCTGCAAATCTTCGGTAACAAGAACATTCATTTGAACAACAAATACACGATTTAATTTCCAATTATTATGGACGGTAATCATTCGGTTTTTTCCAAAGAGAATTACATAGCAGATTAGTTAGAAATACCCATATATCTTGCGTGCATTCACTAGTATCGGCGGATTTTCAGGTACAAAGTAACAAGTATGTAAGGGCAATCGATGCATCTGCGCATGATATCCCTGAGGATATCAGCAGATCGCGGTCGAAATTCAAACCTCATTATTTTTTCGGGATAACAATAATTCAATGACCTCGGGCAGAGTTTAAATCACATTATATGTATTGTTTTTGTGAGATCTTCCTGGGGCTCATTCCAGATTTTGTATTTCACTGGTAGGTAGATGTTAAAAAAGGCCTTTTATATCTTGTACTCATCAAAGTCCCTTACAAGAGATTTAATGCATTTTGGGGTAGTGAAACTCGTAATAGTTCTTGAGTTCTTGAAGGCATGAAATTATCCTATTAACACATCTTTACATAGTATAAAATGAAGCCGCTCCCGCTGTCTGTGCGCTTAGGTCTTTTAAACTATTACTTGAATCGCTCTCTCTATTGGTTTTCACCAATAGATAGAGTGATTCAAGAGGAAGGTTTTTAGGTATAAAATTTGTCAAGGTTTTGTGTAAATTAGTTGAAATATATAGTATATCAGGCCAAGCGGCAGCGGACAGTGGGCAATGGGCTAGCAAAGGGGCGGTATGGATTTGATTTAGCAGATGGCGTTGGTTATAAAGGCTGGGTAATAGCGTGGCGTTGTATTTCGCTAGCCACAGCAAGGTATGACCGGGTCTTTTTTTTACATTAACTCCACACAGGAGGCCCTGAGGAAAATAATTTCCCTCAGGGCCTATGTCATCTGGGATGCTGTGTGGAGGGTCTTTTTGAGGAGAGGAAGGAATTGACATTGGTCTTGAAGAGACCCATGTTGTAGGAAGGAGGAAACACAGAGGCCGGCAAATCATTCCACAGCCGAGCTGTTGAACACAAGATTGAGTCGAAAAAACGACCCGTTCTCATGTGACAAATGTCAACCGTGTACAAATGTTGGGCACGCGTTTGGCGCGTTTCCTGACTATGCACCGGTGCCGAAGGGTCTGCTGGTTAACTATATAAAAATTATTTTTTCTTTGTTTGTCCCTTCCGCGTTCCTACACCATTCCTCGGATTACGATGAAATCTATTATTTAATAATATAAACCTCTTATGTACTAGACGTTTGTACATAAACTAAATATAATAGAGAGCTGGCCACAATGACACGCCAATGGAGTTTCGTACGCCAGTGGATTTTGGAACGCCACTGGTCTTTTAAATGAATTTACTACTTTGACAAAAAATGCTTCTAGGTATAATGGCAAAACTGATTTGAGTACTGGATTAAAATAAATATTTTTCACTTTGGAGACTGTGGGAGACTGGGGTTTTTAGGTTACTGGGATACTGGGATAGGTAAACTGAATCTAAGACTGATTAAATCACTGATTAAAACAATTTTAAAACAATTTTACGGGGTGGTTTGACATCACAAAAGGTGTTAAGCAAGGCTGCGTAATGTCACCATGGTTATTCAATCTATACATGGATAATTGTATGCAAGAATTGATAGATGTGGGATTGGGTGCGAAATTGAATAGTCTGAAAGTATGTTGCCTGTTGTATGCTGATGATGCGGTGCTGATCTCTAACACTATGGAAGATCTACAGTCTCTAGTATCTAGGATGAACGAAGTATGTATGAAGAATGAGTTAATGATGAATGTAAGTAAGTCTAAAGTCATGGTGTTTGAAAGAGAGAGTACGAAAACAGTGTGCGATATATTTGTGAATGATGAATACTTGGAGCAGGTGGATGAGTTTGTTTATCTGGGTAGTATGTTTACGAGAGATGGGAAGGCTGATAGAGATATCGAAAGAAGGGTAAATGCCGGTAACTCCATTAATGGAGGACTGAATGCTGTTGGCGCTAATAAAAAACTGTCAAAAAAAGCGAAGCTAGCAGTCCACAATGGAGTCCTGGTACCTACCCTGATGTATGGCAGTGAGGCATGGAACTGGCAGAGGAAGGATGAAAGTAAACTGAATGCTGTTGAAATGAGATCCCTGAGACGTATGTGTGGTAAAACCATGTATGATCGTGTTAGAAATGTGGATATCCGCAAAGAATGTAAGGCTGATGTAAGTATAATGAGCAAAATTAAGAAAGGGACCCTCAGATGGTTTGGGCACGTAGAGCGAATGAGCGAAGAAAGTAGTGTAAAAAGAATATATGATGCAAATGTGAATGGTAGAAGAAGTCCGGGACGCCCGAGGAAGACATGGCACGATCAAGTGAATCAGATACTTGAGACGGGCCATGTCAAAAGTCAGAATAATAGAAGAGTATGTATGAGACGATGTATGAATGTGAGTGAGGCAAAGAGTGTGTGCCAAGACCGAGTTGTTTGGCGGTCCGTCCTCTCTGCCTACCCCTGCGGGGAAACGGCGTGATGGTTAGTTAGTTAGTTAGTTAGAAAAGAGGTTTGAACTTGGAGACTGTTGGTATCTTGAGTTGGTATCTTTCTTCTTGGCTGATAGTTTTGAACTGACTTCCTACCGGTTTGACTTCTATTTTTATAGGGCAAACTTAGGTCGGACTTTTGGGGGACAGAACCTCCTTAATTTTTCTAAGGTACTTACTTGTTTTAGGTAATTTCCCTGGTCGCTACGATTGGAAGTCAGCTGTGTCAAAATTATGTATGATAGTTTTTGCCATGATCTTACCAACTTAGGATACCAAAGTCTCACATCATTTTTATTGTGTTTACAAGAAAAGGTACAAGTATACATATGTGATATAAGGTACAATTTTAAACAGTAAATATTTTTCTTAAAGTGCAACAATCACTGATAGACGTCAGTTTTTGGGTTGTTTTTGTAGCATATACTCATTTTTAGGTGATGATGTTTATTTCTTGATCCAAATTATTCCCAATTTCTCGAAATTGAGCTCCAAATTTTTCGGAACATGAATTCACTGTCGTAAATATTTACGATTCAGATTTTTCCTTTGTTCAGAATTGACCAATAGTGGCTCGGCTGGTCGCATGGTGGGGGTGACGTAAATAGACAGCCAATTCCTTGGCGTTGATCATTGCTGTCTAGACTCCCTTGTGGAAGTATTAGGTGGTTATTTAGATGTGTTTTCCAGTCCAATGAGGCTGCCGCACGTATTCATTATCAATTTCATTAATGTTTTCAATTGATTAGTTAGTTAAAGGACATAATTGCGTTGTAGACAAATCATTTGGAAGGGGCACCACATGCACATTGTTCCGCTAGCCAATAGCAGCACTCAGATTGTCGTGCTCGCGGCATGGTACTCTGTGACAGCGTAAATTCCAATCTTGAATTTCCAGGGTTGTCATATGCTTTCGCGCACTCGTTCAATGCACACGTATTCCTATGACACGTTCGATATACTCTTATATTATACGAACACCTCACAAGTGTCCCAGCTGCTCCCGTTTGGAGCCAGTGAGACTATGGCATCCCCAAATGGGATATGTTGTATGGCTGTAGGTAGGATAGGGGAAGGATGGTGCAAGAGGAAGGTTTGGGAAGCACCTGGCTATTCAGATCTGGTCATCAAACATGGCTAAAGCCATTTCAAGTTTCAATTCTGAATAGTGGTCTTACACCAGGGCGATATTGACAGTATCTTCCACTCTTTCACATGCCTCAAATATACTATATATTATTTTAAATGATTTAATTGTGAAATAACACAAATTAATCATAGAAAATTTATTTGCGCACGCCGAGATCGATCTGCGACTTTCTGATTGCGAGTCAAGTTCCTTACCCCTCGTCCATAAAGGCAGTCACTTACAAAAAAGTTATATAATTAGTATAATTTTGTCGACTCGAAAGATTCTTCAAACAAACTTTTCTCTTTACAATTTGAAATTAGTGAGTTATTTAGCTATTATATTTAGGCAAACGGATGTTTAAAATAGCAAACAAAACTTTAATAAAGCCATTATTTTCTCTGTCCGGGGCTTTGTATCTTTTTGTATCAGTAAATAATTTACCAAGGTATTAATTATAAATTAATTTCACGCCCCAGGCCCCGACACACCTGAGCAAATTCATAAACCAAACGTAAATAACAAACCATTTTCTGAAATTCGGGGTTACAAATGCTCCAATAATCGTCTATAAATGTAAGCTTTTGTACCGAAAATGGGATCTAGCGTCACCCGGGCGTTAAATGCTCTCGCAGCAATCGGCTTTGTTCTTAATTGACAACCATAAATCCTACACAACGGGTTCAGGGTTTGAAAATCCACAAAAAATACAAACTTATATATACAAGTTTCATCCAAAAAAAATTAAGTAAATTACACATTTTGTTTTTAAATCGATATAAAAATAAATCCCTGTTTCCCTGCGTCACGCCATAACTTCAGAACGACTGTACTTATTTCATTCATCTTTAAGTTTTCTAAGGCAACGTCCGCACAGGCAGGCGGCTGGCTTAGCGCCTAGAGCCTAGTGGCAAAAAACCAACACGTTGGTTTACCTGGATACACGCTAAGCGGCTATCTACTACCTATCTAGGCTCTAGGCACAGCAATCCACCTGCCTAGCGGACGTAGCCTAATGCTTTGTAGAAGGTTCTTAAGGAAAGAAACATCAAGAAAATTTCGCAGAAAATTGGATAATTTCAGAACAAAAAAAAAGGAGGGGGAGGGGGATGGGTGAGGTAGGGTTCGCGGGAGGGGTGACAAGGGAGGGGCAAGGCGGGGAAGGTGGAAGGGGAACGCGGGAGGGAGAAGGCGGGGAAAGTGGAAGGGGAATGCAGGAGGGGAAGGGGACTCAGGAGGTGAACGAGGAACGCACGGGAAACGAGATGCAGGTATAATCAATTTATTTCTTTGAATGGCATTGCAACGCATGCCGAGTACCGGCTAGTAAATTTATAATAACAAACATCAGGTTTAGTTTGGCAATTAAGTGTAGAAAATAAATGATGGCGCTGCGATCGTTTTCTAGGTTTTAAATGGCAACACCAAGATGGCTCATAAGACAATGGATGTATGTTTTAAAAAACACTTCGGCAAAAACGCATATTTCATAATATTTTCAAATTATTATTTTTAATTGTAAAACTAACGTTTTTAAGACAAGATTTTTTATGCATAGCACAAAGGGTAACAATTATTATAAGCAATAATTATCAGCCTGAAACACTCATCCACATTGAAAAATCTTCCGAGAAAAGATACATGACGCCAACGGGACTTGAACCCGTGTCCTCTCGATTGCCGGTCGATTGCTCTTGACCACTGAGCTATGGCGGCTTATCTCGTACCCGCCAAATGATTCAATATATGCTAGTGTTTCATTCAACAATTACTGCTTATTATATTTTTTTCCACCTGAAAACAACCAACTTTATTTTTGCGAGAGAAACATTGTAAGTGTTAAGTCCCTCGCTAGGTGGCGTCGAGACAAATTATGTCTTCATTTTATTGGGGAAATACTTAAACTTGTCAAATATTAATTATTATTTTTAATTGTAAAACTAACGTTTTTAAGACAAGATTTTTTATGCATAGCACAAAGGGTAACAATTATTATAAGCAATAATTATCAGCCTGAAACACTCATCCACATTGAAAAATCTTCCGAGAAAAGATACATGACGCCAACGGGACTTGAACCCGTGTCCTCTCGATTGCCGGTCGATTGCTCTTGACCACTGAGCTATGGCGGCTTATCTCGTACCCGCCAAATGATTCAATATATGCTAGTGTTTCATTCAACAATTACTGCTTATTATATTTTTTTCCACCTGAAAACAACCAACTTTATTTTTGCGAGAGAAACATTGTAAGTGTTAAGTCCCTCGCTAGGTGGCGTCGAGACAAATTATGTCTTCATTTTATTGGGGAAATACTTAAACTTGTCAAATATTAATTATTATTTTTAATTGTAAAACTAACGTTTTTAAGACAAGATTTTTTATGCATAGCACAAAGGGTAACAATTATTATAAGCAATAATTATCAGCCTGAAACACTCATCCACATTGAAAAATCTTCCGAGAAAAGATACATGACGCCAACGGGACTTGAACCATCATCATATATATATATAGAGTACTGCCTCGTGCATAATATTCTGCCTCAATTTTCATCACGCGTTTGCAACATTTTTTCCAATCATCCGCATTTGTGCTATTACATTTTATTATAATCATGCCCATTTTCCATTTTCCGGTGTTTCAATTTTTCCATCTGCCTTTTCCCATTCCTTGACGATTCGTCTTACCGTTGATTCAGATGGTTGACAACCTCTGCGTGGAATACCTGAAACAAGTGAGGGCTGCGCCCTGAACCGAAGCGTGCTAAGTACCGAGTATTTATTTAACTGAATTCTACTCAAAGCCGATTTCCAATTAAAAACGCCCCGTTTGTTTACCACCGATACGGTGCAATCGTTCCAAGAGACCGAATCCTTTCAACGTAATATAATGTAATCGTACCTCCAAGGTAACGCTACGACGAATATCATTCCAACAAAGCCGAATACAGGTACAGTACAGGTCCTGGCGCGCGATGGATTTTAAAATGTCACGTGATCAAGTCAGTACCATCGAACAACGACAGTTTGCAGATGGCGGCGATTGCTGTTGATGCTCGTTGTCACTGGTGGTTTGTGTGTTGTTTTACTGCAGGCATAGTAGATAGAGTGAATAAACTATTTTAAACAGTGAAGTTTACTTAGCAAAAGCAATGACTTTGTAATTTATTGGTCGTGCGCCCAGACTTGTACACTAATCGCCCTTGTTATTCACGATGTTATTCATTTAAGATGACTGTTGATAACTGTTATCAACAGTTTCAAATTTAATATTTAATTAATGAAGACAATGTTAGCGACACTCGATGGAAAATCTGTAAGAGAAAAATCAGAAAAAGATAGACACATCTAGAAATCGAACTCAGGGCCTTTGTTGGCTGGGGTGGAGCTTTAATAGGTCACCCCAAGTGGTTAGCTACGTTCGGTGACTTAGCAGGGTGCTCGGGTTCATATGCTGAGGTTTGTACAGGTCTTGGCGGCGGATTCGTTTATCCTCCTACTGCAGGGCGGTCGAATCGACAGACACAAGTTGAGGGAGGTCTTTTGACCTTTCAAGTCAGACTCTCTCGACTCAAGTCAGATTCTCTTTTTCCTTCCCAGAACTTCCTATAATTCCCTTCATTAAAAAGACCCTCCACACACCATCCCCTTAGATGACATAGGCCCGGAGGGAAATTATTTTCCTCAGGGCCTTCTGTGTGGAGCTAATGTAAAAAAGCTAATTTTGCCCTATCAGATTCGGTCACATTTAACTGTTCCAAACTTCGGACCAAGATATACCATTATCTTCATTTTCTTAACGCTTAATTTTGGCTGCTATCTTTATGTATGATTGCAAAATTCAACTCGAACTAAATGCTACCTAGATAGAGGTCTTGGATAAATGTATCCATTTTTATTCATTATCCGACATCTATTGACTTTTCCGCAAGGCTAGGATAAATATTTATTTGTAATTTAAAGAGTAAAATCTCAAATTGTAATATCGTTTAATTAATGAAGACAATATTAGCAACACTTAATCGAAAATCTGAAACAGTAAAATCAGAAAAAGTTACGGTCTCATCTAGGTTTCGAACCCTAGAACCTTTGCCTTACCGGGGCAGAGCTCTACATAATTGTCGCGTGACAAAGTTTCAACTTCATGACAAAATAGAATATAATATTTTTGAATGTAGCTATAACTGTATGGTTATCTATCATTACATAAAATGAAGTTGCTCAAAATGTATGTGCGCGTTAATCTTTTAAACTACGCAACGGATTTTCATGCCGTTTTCACAAATAGATAGAGTGATTGAAGAGGAATATTTATATGTATAATACATGTAAATTATATTAGAGAAAAGCCTAGAAATTCAAAGAAAACATATTTTTCTGCGATTTAAAACGGCTGGCGAGCCGTACTAGTCACTTTTGAAATTCGTTCTACGGAAGAAATTGGAAAATAGATGTCCTAGAGTAAGTAGGTATTTGATTTTCCCTTTTCAAATATCCAGTGTTGCATTGCAAGCATTGTAGTAGCGATCGCTCGAATTGAATTAGATAGTATAAAAAAATGTATGTGCGCATAGATCTTTTAAATTACGAAACAGATTTTCATGCGGTTTTCACCAATATATAGAGTGATTCAAGGGGAAGGTTTATATGTATAATACATGCTCATTATATTAGAGAAAAGCCGAGAAATTCAAATATTCAATTCAGGCAGCGGGCAGCGGGCAGCTGGCAAGCGGGTGATGTGGATTTTATAAAGGTTGGGTAATGGCGTTGTGTTTCGTTAGCCACAGCAACGTGTGGCCGGGTCTGCTAGTTATAGATAAATGAAACAATTTAACCTTGTTTGAACCACTTTTATATTTGAGTAAATCCGACCGGTTTCAGAACGACCGTTCCTTCTTCAGGGCAAATGTATACTGATTTGACATTTTTGAAATATGGATGGGAACAATGTATTTATCCATATTTTTCCATCCATATTTCAAAACTGTCAAATTAGTATTCATTTTCCCTGAAGAAGGAACGGTCGCTTTAAAACCGGTCGGATTTACTCAAATATAAAAGTGGTTCAAACAAAGTTAAATTGTTTCATTTATCTAGAATATAATATCTAAAATGGCATGAGTTTTTCGTTAATTCCTCTCATTTGCAATCAATGCAGTTACTTGCATTTAATTAATATTAAGAATCTGCATACTCGCTCGATAGCTGAGTGAAATCTTAACAGCGCCACGGTGCGTTCGTAATTGCTACTCTATTTATGAACCGTTAAATGTTTGACTTTTAATTGACTCGTTCAAGAGTAATGGACACTTGGGGAGAGATACGATCAAATGCGATTGCATTTATTGCGAGAACTTTGCGCAATGTGGTATAGATGGTGTGTGTTTATATCGCTTTTCCATTGAACAATAATCGTAAAGTTCGCCTTAACAAGACGGAATATCTGGCCTGATATGAAAGCGATTCTAATAAATATAACTTAAGCACCTTATTTTTAATTAAGTCGTATAACCTTCCGTGCGCCAGCGGTATTAAGACGTTCCCAATTCACATAAACTTTGAGCACTGACCGCTCTAAGTCTTGTACGGATTTTAATTAAAAAGAAAGCTTGTTGATAAAGCTTTTTCCATTAATTCGCTCAAGATGGCGGCCCCGCGAGAGGACGGAAGAGTTTATCGGAATCTTTTAAACTCGCACAAAAGGTAACATTTTTAACAATAGATATCAAAACGGAAAACTTTCTCCTTTTATACAAGATGAGCAATATTTCGTTCCAGAAATGTGTTCCAGTACAGCGAGGTATTACGAGATACGGGAGATACAAGATGTAGAATGTAGATTAGGGGATTTATTTTGGTCTTACACTTTTACGACGTATTATTTTCGTCTGAAACTTTTGCGTTTCAGTATTTTGAACTTACTTAAGCTTTATTAGTTTTGTCTTTATTCTTATAAATATGTTTAAGGCGAAATCTTTCAGTATTAAATTTGTTTGTAGACACCCACTGACATTTTATTGTAATAGTCGATTACTGAGATTGAAAAATGTAATGTCATAGTTATTTCTTCGTAGTATATTATAATAAAACTTTTTCCGCTTAATTTTATTTGACCGTAACCGGTTTCAGCCTGTCAAGGCCATCTTCAGATTGGTACAAATTATTCATAAATCACGGTTTATATGCACAAATATGGGGGAGGGGGAGAGGAGTGGTCTACAAGGGTTTTATTCGAATATATGGGTTTTCTTACAATTGTCACTAAGTGGTCGTTGGCTGCCTATTTTCTAATTAATTTGGTTTTTTCCATTCGGCTAATTACCTCGGGCTTGTTCAATAATGTTTAGGAAAAAACCTTATAAGTAATATATTATGCATTATTAATGACCTAATTTTTACTGTTGTCAAATGTTAGTAAGCACTTGCATACTGCTTACTAACAACGTATGCATGGACACTGGAGGTCTAGATTCGTTCAAAATAAATAAATGTAGCTTCGTTTAACAAAAAAAATTAGAATCCTGCGAGAGCCTTGAAGGAGTAACCATCAGTTACTTATACCAGGGCGGGTAAGAGGTGGATTACCTCCACTGTTGTCAAATCGTTATTATATTTATGATGATATGGAACTTTTATTGTATTTCGAAGGGACCCATGTTTTACATTGGAGTTGAAATAATCTGAAAATGGTCATTTTAATATAAACAAAATTCATATTATTCATTAGAACATATGATGAAAATTACAATGGATATAGAAGCGGAGATTTAGAAAATGATTCTAATTGTTTATTCATTACAAAGTTAGGATCTATTTTTTTAGTTAGGCGGGTGATTTCTAAGGATTCCAGTCTGTCTAGTTTATGGCCTTTTAGTACAAGTAATATGGAGAATTTTAACGTCTCTATCTTTGTCAAACGAGTGTTGGTTTTCTAATAAGTGTGACGCCACATTCGACAATTCACCTTTATCATTCACCCAAAGTATTAGAAATCGAGACCATTGCGATTGCCTTGCTTTTGGCTTCCCACTTTGAGATTTCTACCCCGCGTCTACAGTATGTAACGTCTTTATGTACTTACATTTCAAAAGTAATTTTTACATAACGTCTAAATACAAGATTCTTGTGTTTTATTTCACATTGTATTAATTTAAAATAGTATGTAGTTGATTTGCGGCACGTTCCAGAGTGGAAGATACTCTCAGTATCGTCATGGTGAAAGACCACCATTCAGTTTTGAAACGTTGCTTGAAAAGGCTTTAGCCGTGTTTAATGATCAGATCAGAATAGCCAGGTACCTCACCGCCTCCCTTTTCCCCATCTCTTTCCCATATCTCACAGCATGCTCCAATTGAGGATACAAATGCTCCAGATGGGAGCAGTTGGGACTCTTGTGCGTTATTCTCAAAAAGGTACATTAATTACCGGGTGTCGTGTATAGTGGATGTGTATTATGTGTGAGTGTTTTTGTGGTATGAGTGGTCATCTATAAATAGAAGTGCGGCGATATGTTTGTGCATGGAACAGTTTGTATCATTAACGTGATGCTCCGAATCCAAAAAATGCCTACATTAGAGTTTGGGCAGATATTGTTAAAGGTGCTAATAGCACGGTTATTGGGCGAATTTGCTGCTGGAATTGTAATAATTAGTATTGTACAATAGTGTAGTCTGGCAGTTACCTAGGTCTCAAATGTATTTTAGTTAAGTACGGAAATTGTTGAATTCAGAATTCTTAAGGTTCCATCTAAAAAAATATCTGAAAAAAAACCTTTATTCAGGGCGGTCTGTTGGGTGGGAATGCCATCCTTGTTCTACCGGTATTTCCATGGAAGATGCTCCGAAGAACTAGCGTCATTGATTCCTTCGGCAGCGGTGCACAGCCGGGAAACACGCCAAACACGTACCCATTAAGTATTAAAATTTTATCACGGGAGAACGGGTCGTTTCTACGTCTCGTTCTTTGGCTGTGGTGTTTCCTCCCTCCTACAACATGGGTCTCTGCAAGACCCAGGTTCACTCAAAAAGACCCACCACGCAGCATCCCCAAAGATGATGATCCTCGGGGAAATTATTTTCCTCAGAGCCTCCTGTTTGGAATAAAGGCAATTTTTTTTTATATATTTCTTAATCTCTTCATTGTGAGCCTTTTCTCAAAAGGACTTATAAATACTCCTAGTGACCTTAATGCAAAAAGGCTTTTGAATAAGGATTTGAAATATCGAACAAAGGATACTAAAGCAAAAAC
The DNA here is from genome assembly GCA_917880885.1 of Limnephilus marmoratus. NCBI lineage: Eukaryota > Metazoa > Arthropoda > Insecta > Trichoptera > Limnephilidae > Limnephilus > Limnephilus marmoratus. Next base: position 14,825,131 of record OU862917.1, on the reverse strand, counting down.
GCTAACATGAAATGGTACTTGACAATCTTTACCCTTTTCCAGCGTCTTCCATTGGTGATATTACAAGAAATAACCGGATTTCCCTGGAATCCACTGAGTGGAGAGTGCACAGTGGAACTGCGGATCTGTGGAAATGGGGAATTGCCCTATTGTCGTGCATTTGTTCGAATGGAATCCATTGGAAATCTCCAATACAGACCGTTGAGACCAAAAACGACAATTCCACAACACCAATTTCTCAGTATTTTTTCAAAAATCTCCCTTTTTAATAAATTGGAAATCCTTTTTATGTGTAAAAGCTTTAAATTGGATGCGACCCCTGAATTTTTTAAATAAAATTTATTTTTTGTTATTAAAATTTAAACCTGCTCAACTATATGTACATATTGACAATATTTTATGTAATAACATGGTACATTTTTAAACGGTTTATACATAATGATGATGATACATTAACAATTAGATCAATTGGTTAAATTAACAGAATAGTATTTATTTATTTATAAATATAAACATGTAAATAGCAGTATAAGCATTATATAATAAACAGAACTTACAAGTATATTAAAAACAACGACATAGAAGTTTCTGAAAAACTTTACCCAAACTCTGTACATTTGTATGACTAATGTAAACTCTAATAGGACGCTCGGTTCGTAGTCGGACGGATTGAGTCCGATTCTCACAACTTAGCTTTCTCTTGTTTGAAAGAATTGTCTCCTCATCCGAACTGCGCATGTGGTGACACTAACCAGACAGCCGTGCACATTCTGTGGCACTGCGAGATGATGAAGGATGCCAGAGAGGAAATGTTGGATGGTTTGAGAGAGTTTACAAGACCGGCATGGGATGCAGAGATAATTTTGAACAGAGATAATTTTGAATGCTTTAAAAAGTTTGTAAAGTCGTGAGTGGAGAGATGGCCTGTGATTAGAGTTGCTGACTTAGAATTGGTTCCATCAAATCATAAAAAAAAAAATGAAAACAATTGTTAGCAATGTTTTTAAATTTTTAACTTCAGCGCGTGTTTGTTGTTTAATGAAATATAGATTCCTAATTAATTTCAGTATTGGTTATTCAAAATTGGCTTGTTACTTGTTATGGATTTAGAGATGTATGACTAGGTAATCTGTTTCCAAATTCAATATTTTTTTTACATTAGCTCCACACAGGAAGCCCTGAAGAAAAAAATCACCCAAAGCCAATGTCATCTTTGGAGATGCCGTGTGGAAGGTATTTTAAAGGAAAGGAAGGAGTGGAAATTCTGGTAGGAAAAAGGTATGAAGGGTGGGAAGGAATCTGGGGGTCAATATGTCCATGAGCGACGGATGTATGAATCCATCCCTCCAACTGGGGTGCAAGGCGATGGGTCGATAGAGTCCGTCTGGAGAAGTCTAGGTTAGATCTTCATCAACCAGTTTTTTTCCGATCCGGCCTGCCATGCAGTAGTAGCAAACGCACTCGCCGTTAAGACCTAGACAAACTATACCCCATGAACCCGGGCAACACCCATAAACAACGCCACCTCTACCCATCTATTAACCACTCTCACAACACCCGACACTCACGGAGAAATCCAATTGTAACACTCACAACCAAAACATCTCTCGCTCAAAGACACTTCACTTTCTTAGGTCCAAAACTATACAACTTCATGCCTAATGCTTGGAAAAAGGAAAGCACAGGTGTTCTTCGTAAATTGACCACTACTTGGTTTCAACAATTAGGGAGAAAGGAGAGTGAACTTTTACTACACAAAAAATAAAATCAAACACAAACCAAAAACAACAACAAAAATTCCAACAAAAAATGATCTCAGTAAAAGACACCCCTATCTTCTAATCTATATTATTATGTGTATCTACCTATCTATATTATTATGTGTATCTACCTATCTGTATGTACCTACCTATTACTTTTAAATTAGAAATCAGCTGTCATTCTTATGTTTTAATAGCATATTTTATTTTATTTTATCTCTTCTCTTTTTTATTCATATTTAAACAAAATATTTATGTATGTAGGCTTATCATTTCAACAACTATGCGTAACAATCCACGGCTATTTTATGTTGTTATTGGTTATTTAATTTTTATTTTATTCTTTCTCTTCTCTGTTTTTTTTTGCTATGCTAAACAAATAACAGTTAGGTACTATATTTTAAACTTTTTTTATTATTTTATTTTATATTCTTTCTCTTCTTTTTATTTCAGCAATTTTATTTCTTTTTGTACAAATCATTCTCCACATGTTCATACCCATAATTATTTGACTGTCCTAAAACGGGATAATACTCCTAGTTGGGCAGTCAAAATTTAATAAATAATGTATATAAATGTATAATATATTGTGCTAAATAAACAAATAAAAAATAAACAAATAAACGTAACAAACCACTTGAGGAGACTAATGGCAGGGGTGTTGGTTGTCCAATAAATGGTTCGCCGCAGTACCCATAACCGCCTCCCAAATTTCATTTTGATTAAAACTTGCCTCATAAAAATGTACCAACCAAGTATAAACATATTTGTAAGGCACGTTTTTTATTGAGGGCGATTTTCCGTGTCCCCTTCAAATCCAAACTATTAAACTCCTAAATATTACGCACTTGTAAAAGAATTCTTCTTCTTTCGTATGGTGGAGGTCAGAGGGGGACATCTAGGTCTGCGAGCCAGTCTAGGGCCTCAGGCGTTGCCCTGTGGACCTCATCAATCCCGCCGGGAGCACAACGGCTATGGGAGCACCTTATCCTATTGATGGCAGTCCAGAGTTTGCGAGGCAATGAGAACACAGGCTGTCTCTCAGTGGGGTCTTGAACGAGATTGGCGTTTTTTTTTTATTATTAACTTTAACTTTGTGGCATAAAAGCAAAAAATTAGATAGAACTTGAAATTACAAAATCCCTAAATAATAATTCCAGTATTTTGAACAAGTGAATTAAATTCTCTTTTAGTTCTGTTCTAGACATATTTCCAATAAACCGGTCTGCTCTTCCAGGAAATCCCTCAATTACCCTTTCCTTTGCTCACCTCCCATTCAATCACCTAAAATTTGTGTACATGTCTGTTAATATTCTATATCGTCGGTTAGTTCTAATATTCTCTTGAAGAAGTAAGGGTTCTTCCGAAACCAGAAGAGTGTGAATAAAATAAAAGTGGTCTGTAACAATTTTTGTAAGAAAAACTCTCTTTTTATGCAATTTAATTATGTTTGGTGTAAATAATTAATATTCCCAACAATGTAATATATCATTGAAGAAGAAGATAATAATTATAATCTTGAGGGAGCGGGAGACGGAACGAGAAATAAAAGGCGTCATGTCGAAGTGGTAAGTCAGTCGTTTATTGGGCTACGTAGCAGATGGTCGGTGAAGATGTATGCAGGGTACCGTGATGAGATGCTGCAGGTGTGCGGTGTGATGAAGATGGAGTGGTGAAGGTCAGCGGGTTGCTCGACACCATGGCGGTGGATATGACCTATCTTCCAGGCCGTTGCTCGACGCTTTGAATCGCGGAGATGAACGGTGTGTGGCTCGGTGAGCTGAGCCACCAGCAGGTAGTCCTGGCGAGGCGGAGCGTGTTTCCATGGCAGCGAAGCACGGTGAGGCTTCGGGGTGCCATGAAGTGGTGAGCTGATCCCTTGGACTGAAGGTGACGCAAGCCTTGTAAGTCGCGGGATGGGGCTGATCTCTGGAGCTGAAGACACGGTGGGCCTTAGAGATGAGACGTGGTGATGGACCTCGAGGAAGCTGCCCTGGAGCGTAGCGATACCATGCAGGAGCACTTATTACATGTTGAGATGTTGACCGACGATTAATGTGAGACTGAACTGCAGCGGGCGAGCGATCGGCTGCTTATATAGCCGCGGTAGAGTAACTACCTCGCGGTAGGTAATACGAGCCACTTCGGCAGTTGACGAGAATATTCGGCGCCGTACAGATATTGTACGGTGCTGTCTCGAGACCTTTCTAGGCGGTGGCGATATTATTAACGTCGGGCTGGCACGGCAGGCGAGAAAGTACATCGCGATCGGCATATGTAGGTACCTAGGCAAGAGCCGGCGCCGCGCAAATATTAGATGTTTCTCGTGTCTTCTTTTGATGGCGAAGTTTATGATGTGCCGCCACAATCTAAACGAAAATATGAAAATAACAAGACACAGGAAAAGAGAAAAAGATAATTGTCGCAACTGGGCCTCGAACCCAGAACCTCTCCTCTATCCGGGACGTGTGTTTACCAATTCCGCCATTGCGCCCTACTGTCAAGCCGTCATAATAGCCAATATCATATTTCAAATTTTAGAGTTAACAATATTATATTCAACTTATTTATTTTCCATGTCATAGGCAACTACCCTTTTTATTAGAAACAATCATTCTAAGAATTGGATATGATTTTAGATTTTCACGGCCAAAAATTTTATGGTTATTTCCTTTTGGGGTGTTATGCCGTGTTGCGCTACCTCCTCCTTTAGCCAACGTTTCGGACAGCGTTACAGTGTCCATCATCAGGGCAGATGTGTAAATGTTAGAGATGAAATGTGTGCTTAAGTACTTCGAAGCAATACCGTGTTGCCAGCACCAATCCACTGCGGGCTGGCATTACAGTATACTTCAAGATGGTTTTTTGCATTTAGCTTTGGTGTAGCCGTCAATTACCGAATACCAAGAACTATTGAGCTTAGCTCCGTCGTCTCTATTAATGTTAATAGGATTTTTATGAATTTCAATTGCCTCTGTAATTAAGCGTGCTCTATAGGTTTTGGGTCTTCCCAGGACTTCAGGAACAAATCCGAAGTAATGGCCGGTTTCAATTAAATGCTCGGCGATTGCCGATTTGTCAGGGTGGCCAAGTTTACATGCTCGAAAGTGTTCCGATATCCTTTTGGAGATCGTCCGCTCTGTCTGGCCAACATAGACCTTATCACATCCCGAACAGCTGAGTTTATATACTCCATCTGTTTCCAGAGGAAACTTGGTCTTTGCAGACCTCAGTAGGCCTTGTATTTTGGTCGTGGTTCCGAAGACAGTCTTGATGCTTTCTTTCCTCAACAGTCTGGCAATTCTGTCTGTCACATTGTGAACATAAGGTAGGAAAGCACAGCCTTTAGGCTCTTGTTCAATTCTGTCTTCGTTTGGTGTAGATTTGGCTCTTATTCTTTGCCTTGTCTGCCTTGTCGGGTAACCGTTACGCTCCAGTACATCGGTGAGCTTAGTAAGTTCCGCTCCGATTTTTGTTTCTTCACATATTCTGGTCGCTCGGGTTACCAGCGTATGGATAAGTCCTCTCTTCTGCGCTGGGTGGTGATGCGAATCAGCATGTAGATACCGATTCGTATGAGTTGGTTTCCTATACACTGTGTGTCCTAAGCTACCATCTTCTTTTCGCATCACTTCCACATCTAGAAAAGGCAGGATTTTGTGTTTATTTTCCAACTCCATTGTGAACTTAATTTTACTGTGAAGTGAGTTAAGATGTCTAGGAATTCCTTCAGTTTCTCTATTCCATGAGGCCAAATGGCGAAAACATCATCGACATAACGCCACCATACCTTTGGAACAGCCGAAGCTGTGTCAAGTGCCACTTCTTCAAACTTCTCCATAAAGAAGTTAGCTAGAACTGGCGACAACGGACTGCCCATCGCAACCGAATCGAATCGCTGTACGAAACGTTGGCTAAAGGAGGAGGTAGCGCAACACGGCATAACACCCCAAAAGGAAATAACCATAAAATTTTTGGTCGTGGAAATCTAAAATCATATCTGACGAACCTCTATGGGGAGGAAGTTCACAGAATGGTACGACGATTGGAGAATCTGAGAAAGCGAAGGAACCTCTTACTGGGCAGCCTGGCTTTCCTCAAGAGATGTAAGGAGGAATCGATTGTACCAGTACACATTCACATAAAAAGACATATCACATCCCGGAAAGCCGATAGCGTATTCCAAAGAGCAGAAGCAGCGCTACTAAGGGAAAGAATCCACAATGTGCGCAGCGAACTGGATGGAATATCTCGGGACCTTTTCTATTTACATCTGCACCTGAGTGCAATCCTGATCGATGACGATTGGAAGAAAGTTGACAACATGACTTACCAACAAGCACAGAGATGTAAGCAATCAACAGATGCGAGGCAGAAACAAAAATTCGGGAGGCTCAACCAAGATAAAAAAGGTGATCGAAAACAGCTTGATCAAAATAAAGTTGTTATTAACATTTCGTCCCTTGCGTTGAGCCCACAGGCGACTTCTGTGCTTGCCAAGGGGATGAACTATGCAGTTGCCCCCAAAAAGATACCTGTGGAATCTATCGTATGTGGTGTAGAGACAGCACTACATTCAATGATGAAAGTCCATAAAATGTCAGAGACCCAAGCAGAAGATATACGACAAGAGACTTGCCATATTTTGAAAAGGGCCAAAATACTCCCCCCAAACATCACAAATGGAGAGTTTGTGGCCTTAAAAGAATTGCGCGCCAATGAGGAAATCTTAGTTCTGCCTGCCGACAACGGTAATGCCACTGTGGTGATTGATACGGTAGACTACATCGAAAAGATGGAAGACCTCCTGTGCGATGCCGGCACTTACAAGAAGATTAAAAACAACCCCACCAATAAGATTGACTTGAAGACAAGAGAGCTAGTTAAAGCTTCCAGTATTAGGAAAGAGGATCGATCTGGGCTTTTCGTAAAAGCCTCCAGAACTCCTGCCCTATACGGTTTTCCAAAAATTCACAAAAAGGATATACCAATGAGACCGATTGTCAGTGCTATTGATGCACCTACTTACAAACTGTCCCAATACCTATCTAGACTACTGCAGATGCAAACTGGAAAAACTGAATCTTGGATTAAGGATTCCACAGATCTGATCAGTAAACTTAAGAAGGTTAAGACTGATGAAAGGGATATTCTTGTCAGTTTTGACGTAGTTTCTCTCTTTACGAATGTGCCTCTAGAAGACTCCATGGCAATGCTCAGGGAGATATATGAGGAAGACATTGGCAAACTTTTTGAACACTGTCCCAAAACAGGATATTTTGCATTTCAGGGTGAGCTTTTTGAGCAAGTGGAAGGAGTTGCGATGGGCAGTCCGTTGTCGCCAGTTCTAGCTAACTTCTTTATGGAGAAGTTTGAAGAAGTGGCACTCGACACAGCTTCGGCTGTTCCAAAGGTATGGTGGCGTTATGTCGATGATGTTTTCGCCATTTGGCCTCATGGAATAGAGAAACTGAACGAATTCCTAGACCATCTTAACTCACTTCACAGTAAAATTAAGTTCACAATGGAGTTGGAAAATAACCATAAAATCCTGCCTTTTCTAGATGTGGAAGTGATGCGAAAAGAAGATGGTAGCTTAAGACACGCAGTGTGTAGGAAACCAACTCATACGAATCGGTATCTACATGCTGATTCGCATCACCACCCAGCGCAGAAGAGAGGACTTATCCATACGCTGGTAACCCGAGCGACCAGAATATGTGAAGAAACATAAATCGGAGCGGAACTTACTAAGCTCACCGATGCACTGGAGCGTAACGGTTACCCGGCAAGGCAGACAAGGCAAATAATAAGAGCCAAATCTACACCAAACGAAGACAGAATTAAACAGGAGCCTAGAGGCTGTGCTTTCCTACCTTATGTTCACAATGTGACAGACAGAATTGCCAGACTGTTGAGGAAAGAAAGCATCAAGACTGTCTTTGGAACCACGACCAAAATACAAGGCCTACTGAGGTCTGCAAAGACCAAGTTTCCTCTGGAAACAGATGGAGTATATAAACTCAGCTGTTCGGGATGTGATAAGGTCTATGTTGGCCAGACAGAGCGGACGATCTCCAAAAGGATATCGGAACACTTTCGAGCATGTAAACTTGGCCACCCTGACAAATCGGCAATCGCCGAGCATTTAATTGAAACCGGCCATTACTTCGGATTTGTTCCTGAAGTCCTGGGAAGACCCAAAACCTATAGAGCACGCTTAATTACAGAGGCAATTGAAATTCATAAAAATCCTATTAACATTAATAGAGACGACGGAGCTAAGCTCAATAGTTCTTGGTATCCGGTAATTGACGGCTACACCAAAGCTAAATGCAAAAAACCATCTTGAAGTATACTGTAATGCCAGCTCGCAGTGGATTGGTGCTGGCAACACGGTATTGCTTCGAAGTACTTAAGCACACATTTCATCTCTAACATTTACACATCTGCCCTGATGATGGACGCTGTAACGCTGTCCGAAACGTTGGCTAAAGGAGGAGGTAGCGCAACACGGCATAACACCCCAAAAGGAAATAACCATTCTAAGAATTGGTTTGTATCCTGGATAGCGTCACGGATAAATATATCCGATTTTATTTATATGAAACTATTGACTTTTTATAAAAGTCTAAATGAATTTTCATTTTTTATAATAAAAACTCTCTTTTAACAACTTTTGAAGGTTATTCCCATCAATGTAATATATATCATTGAAGAAGCAGATAATAATAATAATCTAAACGAAAATATGAAAGACAACAAGACTCAGAAAAACAGAAAAAGATAATGGTCGCAACTGGGATTCGACCTTTCGTCTATCCGGAACGTGCGTTTATAGATATTATAGTTTTTCTGTGTCTTTGTCTCTTTCATATTTTCGTTTAGATTATTATTATTATAGATAAATGAAACAATTCAACTTTGTTTGAACCACTTATATAATAAGTAAATCCGACCGGTTTCAGAATAAACGTTCCTTCTTCAGGGCAAGCGTATACTAATTTGACAGTTTCGAAATATGGATGGGAACAATGATTTATTATGGCAGGGGTGGAACCGTTGCTAGTTATTAATGTAGAGTGGATGGGTAGGTATTGATGTAGAGTGGGTGGGTAGGGGAACAAATCCATGATTGGGCCATAAGACAATATTTTTTGTTTGTTGATAATAGATTCATTATTTTTAAGGGATTTTTTTAATTTCCAAGGCTTCTAAGTTATCTAAACGTTTTCCTTTATGATTAATATGAAGAATATTTATCCCTGTATTTTCAATGATATGGTTAGCGAACTCAGAAAAATTATTATTATTAAGACACCTTAAATGTTCTTTGATTCTATACACAATACACTACCAGCTACGATTAAACAAACTGAATCAATGACCAAATTCAAACAAGATAAAAAGAATTGGATTATAAGTATTGGACGTCACACTACTGCTAACATATGTAAAATAGATTACAAATAGACAGAATTACCATCTCACGTATGTCCTTACCCTTATTAAAGAAATTAAAATAGTTAAATCATATATGTATAATATAACTCCTTTTATAGATTCGACAGGATTTACTACTTTATTCATCTCTTCCTTCACCTATATAATGCTCTCTTTATGGTATTAACCCTGAATTTAAATCATCTTTCTGTTTGAATTGTATAAATCAGTATGTATCTTACCTTAAATATTCTTATAATTAAATATTCTTATGTATGATACTCATTTATGTACCTCTACGCCTGTCTCAACACAGGTATACCCTAGTGAGACAGGCATCGAATAATGTAATGTAAACATACCTTATATAGATAAATAAATAAATAAATAAATTCTGTTTTCAAAATTACGAGTTGTTTTCCAATATAAAATGAGGGACAATTATTGCATTTGAGTTTATATATTCCGGAATTAGTCAATTTATGATCTTTATCTTTAGTATTTCTCAAAAAATTACCGACTTTGGTTAAATCGAACCCACAAAACTATTGCGATTAAACCAAAACTTATTTCTTTTTTTCTAATCTGATTAAGTAAGCACTTGAAGAAACTACCTAAGAATCTCGTTGTTGGAAATGTGGCAGCCAAAGTACGGATGTGTAGATAAGATAGGTTAGGGCTTACGTTAAGGGTTGATTTTGGGGTTAAGGGTGTCGGGTGGGTGGTGGGTGGTGGGTGGTGGATAGGGGCGGGCTACATCTTATTCCTCGGTAGGATGTATAAGATAGAATCGCTTTCACTTCAAATCCCCGTAAAGAGGTTTGGCGATAGGCAGCGTTCGAGTGACCGGTCAGAGAAGGCGGAACCAGCCGACATAAAAAATGTTTCGTTTAAAAAAATACATTTAATAAACGTAAACGTACATATAAATAAGCGGCTGACTTGAATGTTAGGGTGTATCACACATGTAGAAAGAGAAAAAGCGATCTTCTTGGAGTATCATTATTTTTTAGAAGTCTTATTAAGTTAGGTTCGTAAGGAGTAGTTACGTGTCAAAAGATGCCTGAATGTTGATTAAATAAAAAGCATATGCCGAGCAGTGTGGTGGTCAGTCCTCTTTGCCTTTCCTTCTGGGGAAACAGTATGATCGTTAATTAATTAGTTTAGGAGGCGGGTATGGGTACCGCTGCTGCGGGATCCATTTTCACAAACACCCTGCCATAGGTCACCCCAAGTGGTTCGTTGGGTTTGGTGACGAGGTCTTGGCAGCGAATGCGTTTGCCATTCTACTGCGTGGTGGGCCGGGTCGGGAGAGACTAGTTGAGGAAGACCTAAACTAAACCTCTCCAGCTGGATTAATACGTCCGTCACTCCTGGCCACATTGATTCCTATTCTTACCGACCTCCCTTATTTTTCCTTCCCAAAACTTTCTCTCTTTTATTTCCCTAAAAAGACCCTCGTCGCAGCATCCCCAAAAATGATATAGGCTCTGAGGGAATTTTTTTCCGCAGAACCTCCTGTGTGGAGCTAATGTCAAAAAACTGTTGAATATTTTTTCGTTCACTTTTTTTTATAATTCGGATGATTACTCTAAATCATCATCATCATCATTACATAGTATAAAATGAAGTCGCTCAAAATGTATGTGCGCGTTAATCTTTTAAACTACGCAACGGATTTTCATACGGCTTTCACCAATAGATAGAGTGATTGAAGAGGAATGTTTATATGTATAATACATGTAAATTATATTAGAGAAAAGCCGAGAAATTCAAAGAAAACATATTTTTGTGCGATTTAAAACGGTTGGCGGGCCGTACTATAGTCACTTTTGAAATTCGTTCTACGGAAGAAATTGGAAAATAGATGTCCTAGAGTAAGTAGGTATTTGATTTTCCCTTTTCAAATATCCAGTGTTGCATTGCAAGCATTGTGTAATTAGTGGCGAGTTAATTTGTTTATATGTATAATACATGCTTATTATAGTAGAGAAAAGCCGATATTCAAATATTCAATTCAGGCAGCGGGCAGCTGGCAAGCGGGTGGAGTGGATTTTATAAAGATTGGGTAATGGCGTTGTGTTTCGTTAGCCACAGAAACGTGTGGCCGGGTCTGCTAGTTATAGTATAAAAAATACTCCTTATGTTTAACGGAAAGAATTTAAAGATCGTAACAAGTTGTAAGGTGGGTATTAAAATAATCACTTATACAAGTAGAAAAAAGTAATTAGTCGTAACGTAGCTAACTTTACGTTACGATTAATTACTTTTTTCGATTTTGTAAAAAAAACTGCGAAAAAAATGCTAAAATACCAAAGAGTTGACAAAACAACGCTTTGCTCCAAAAAACTGCTTATTTTGCCGAAAAATAACACCAATTTTGCAAAAATTTGACAAAATATAACACAAATTTCTGCGAAAATGGCACGAATTTTGCAAAAGTGATGTGAATTTTTCAGGTCTCAATAACTCAAGCAAGATCAAAAAACTGTTTTCATTTCGTTTTATAGAGTAGGTAAACAATTACAGTCACTGAGGACTGAAAACCCCTATATTATGGTGGACTGAATTTAATTTTATTTAATTTTATTTGGAAAACCAAAAGTTGCGATAATTTATAATGTATAATAAAATATGTGTAATTTATTTAACTAATAATAGGTTTTCACTGACGTATATTAATTATTTAGTGAATATAAAGAAAAAGAGTTACATTAGCTTATGCGGATGGAATGGTGTTACAATTGTACCATTTACAGGTTTCCGCTTGGATATTATATTTAAGTGAAGTGAAATGAGAGATGATAATGAAAAATATATTAAAGAATGCTGTAGGGTTGAGATCTCTGTGGTGTACGTGTAGTAAAACCATGTGTGATTTTGTGAGAAATGTGGAGAACGGAAGAATGGAAGGCTGATGTAAGCATAATTAGTAAGTTTAAAAAAGGGACCCTCAGATGGTTGGGCATGTAGAGCAAATAAACGAAGAAAGGGGTGTAAGGAGAATATATTACGCAAATGCGAAAGGTAAAAGAAGTTGGGGACGCCCGAGTAAGACATGACACGAGCAAGTGTATCCGATACTTGGTAACGGCAAAGATGATTAGCTTTCCGTAATAAAACATTTTCTATCAAATTCAACAAATATCTCAGAGTTTTAAGATTTATTTGTTGCGAGGCGCCATTCAAACTCTTGGGGTGAAATTTAGAAAAATATGTGGGTAGCTCTGCACTTTTAGCGAACTAAATTATTGATGATCGGTTGGAAAGTATCTTCCCAGATACCATTTAAGCATCTCTTATGAGAACATCTCAACATAAATAGTCCTGAAACGGCGGTAATTTATTCGACAAACATTTTAATCCGGTCCGAAGCAAATTGGATATTTTATCATAGTCCGAGACGGGAAAGTGATTGAATCGGTTCATTTTCATGTCCTAATTCCTTAAATTGTCACAAGTAGTAGCCGAAAGAGAAATCGTAACAAAGATTTATATTTTTATCAGTCTCTACATATATCATCACATTTTACGATATTTCATAACATTTTAGGCTTTTTTCACTGTACTTTACAAAAAATTATAGTCGATAATCATCCATTTTGACAAAATTTCTTTCCCTTAATTTACAATAATGATAGATCTTGGAATTATTTTAGATGAAAAACTTAAGTTTCGTCAACATATCCACCAAATTGTAAACATAGGTATGAAAACACTAGGCTTCGTATTAAGAACAACCAAAAACTTTTTTTTTTTTTTTTTACAGTGAATACCGCACAAGAATCTCAACTGCTCCCGTCTGGAGCCAGTGAGACTATGGCATCCCCAATTGGGGTATGTTGTGAGGCTGAAGGTAGCGGGGAGGGGAAGGAGGTGGGGAGGAGGAAGGTTGGGAAGTACCTGGCTATTCAGATCTGGTCACTAAACACGGCTAAAGCCATTTTCACTTACACCAGGGCGATACTGATAGTATCTTCCACTCTGGAACATGCCGCAAATATATTATATATTATTTTAAATGAATTAATTGTGAAATAACACAAATTAAGAGCATAGCAGGCCTAGCGATTTTTTCCAGATTGGATAAAATAGTTATAGTTTTTGTCGCTTGCGTCGCTCTCAGCACATTTTGAAGACAATTCCGCCAAAAATCGTTGCTTAAACTGATTTGTATCCTTTCATCCGCTCGGAAATCCGAAGTTCAAACGAACACTCCCGAACAAATAAAAAATGGTATATAAAAAAAATCGTTTACAGTTTTGGCGGATTGCTAATTCAGTCGAATGTCCATGTTCCCTATATGTTGGGGAATTTTTCCCCGAAATTCCCTAATTTTTAAAAAAAAAATAAAAAAAATATGTGAAAATTTTTAGAATCGACGAAATTCAACGCCGCATTTATGTTGTTCAGTTTTTAAGATAAATGTGTGATTTTTGCGATGTTAATACTAGAAATCTCTGTGTTTGTAAATTTAACTCCGCACATTGATTAAAACTTAACAAATATCTAAAATAAATCAGTTTCTCCTCATCGCGACATTCATATTAGACGTTTATTGCTTCAATTTATGTAATATATAATGTGTCCAAAAATATAATATTCACGACAAAAAATATAAATACCAATAAATATGGGATATTTTTTATTAGATTACAACACTGGAAACCGCCACACACGATGTCGTCATTTTTTGTATTTTGCTGGACTGTTGCTGGACTAACGTTCTAGGGCTGCCACAAAATTTGAATAAAAAAACAATCTTGGAAACTACATTTATTAAAATCAAAGCCAAAACCTTTTTTACAGTAACTATTCAATTTGGAGGCGGATATGGGTACCACCGCCTCGGGAACCATTTATTGGATAACCAACACCTCTGCCATAGGTCTCCCCAAATGGTTCGCTAAGTTTGGTGACTTGAGTGAGCAAGGGTGCCCGGGTTCATGTGGTGAGGTTTTTACAGGTCTTGGCGGCGGATGCGCCTGCTCACCTGCTGCGTGGCGGGTCGGATCGCGAGAGACTGGGTGAGGGAGGACTTTTGATCTTTCCAGCCAGACTCTGTCAACCCATTTCCTTACACCGCAGTTGGAGGGATGGATTATACGTCCGTCACTCCTGGACACACTAACCCCTTAGATTCCTACCCACCCCTCATAGCTTTTTCCTTCCCAAAACTTACTATCCTTCCCTTCCTCAAAAACACCCTCTACATAGGAATCCCCTAAGATGACTTAGACCCTGAGGAAAATTATTTTCCTCAGGGACTCCTGTGTGGAGTTAATGTAAAAAAAATAGGTACTTATAATGAAACATTGTGAAATTTAGATATTTTATTGATGACTTCCATATAGTTATTGGAGATGGATTCCGGAACGCCTCTTATTTCAATATTACATATTTGTTGCATGTATTCAAGTCTGTCTATCCTGTCATCTTGTTGTGACACTGTACTTGATAAAATGGTATTTTGGTTTTTTAGATCAAATCACACTATCATCATCACTATGTCATCTTAAGGAATGCTGTGTGGAGGTTATTTTAAGGAAAAGAAGGAGATGAAGTGCCGGAAAGGAAATAGATATTAGGGATGGGTAGGAATCTGGGTTTCAGTGTATCCAGGCGTAACGATTCATCCCTTCAACGGTGGAGTAAGGCGATGGGTCGAGAGATTCAAAGTATAGAAGATCTACAGTCTCTCGTATCTAGGATGAACGAAGTATGTATGAATAATAATAATAATAATAATTGGATAATTTGTATAGCGCCGTTTTTGTGAAAAATCACCTCAAGGGCTCTGGAGTGAATGATGAATGTAAGTAAGTCTAAAGTCATATGCTTGAAAGAGAGAATACGAAAACAATGTGATACATAGTTGTGAATGATGAAAACTTGGAGCAGGTGGGTGAGTTTGTGTATTTGGGAAATATGTTTACGAGAGATGGGAAGGCTGATAGAGATATTGAAAGAGGGGTGAATGCAGGTAACTCTATTAATGGATATATGGCAGTGAGTTATGGAACTGGCAGAGAAATGATGAAAGTAGACTGAATGCTGTAGAATGAGATCCCTTAGGCGTATGTGTGGTAAAACCATGTACGATCGTGTGAGAAACGTAGAGATCCGCAAAGAATGCAAAGCTGATATAAGCCTAATGAGTAAGATTGAGAAAGGAACGCTCTGATGGTTTGGGCATGTAGAGCAAATGAACGAGGGAAGGAGTGTAAGGATAATATATAACGCAAATGGTAGAAGAAGTCGGGGACGCCCAAGAAAGACATGGCACGACCAAGTGAATCAGATACTTGAGTGGGATGATGTCAAGAGTCAGAATAATAGAAAAGCATATATGAGACGATGTATGAATGTGAACGAGGCAAGAAGTGTGTGCCAAGACCGAGTTGTTTGGCGGTCCGTCCTCTCTGCCTACCCCTGCGGAGAAACGGCGTGATGGTTAGTTAGTTAAATTATGAATAATAATAATTAACCATTTATTTGGACAGCCCTATTTCGTGTGTAACTTGACACTCGCTTTTGAAAAATAAAATAATATTATGACGGATAATATACATGCCTTCTTCGAAAAAGTAAGACAACACGGAAATTTTTATATTGTAAAAGCACTGATGGGCTTTAACAAAATGTTTAATTTTTACATGGTTTTACTGCCAGATACAGAGATATCGAAAAATATTATACAGTTAGGTACAGTTCTGAATCTCAACCGTTTAATAATAATAATTGGATGATTTGTATAATGCCGTATTGGTGAAAAATCACCCCTAGGGCGCTGGTTCACTTGATCGTGCCATTCTCCCCCCAACTTCTTCTACCATACACATTCACCTCGTTCCTTCTCCTTATACTCTTTTCTTCATTCATCTGCTCCATAATGTATTCATAATTAAATAAACTAAGTAAAAATGGTCAAAAGGAATAAAACTTCCGAATAATAAAAGCTAATTGAAAATAATTAAAGTTTCATTTATTATTGTTTACAAGTAATGGGAGTTTTGCCTACCAAAGTCATCGCCAAATCAACAATTTTTGCCGGTACGCATATAATTAAAATCATTAAAAATATCAAGCAGAACTTAATAATTAGTAATTGATTTCAATGATAACATTAAAAATATTTTTCGAAAGCCCACGTATAAAAATAAACATAAAAGCAGTTAAAAATTGATTCGTAAAACCGAGTGATCACTGTATTCATATTTGGGTCACGCGGATATTATTTTTTGCACACAAACAAGGCAAAACGT
Organism: Limnephilus marmoratus; assembly: GCA_917880885.1. Classification (NCBI taxonomy): domain Eukaryota; kingdom Metazoa; phylum Arthropoda; class Insecta; order Trichoptera; family Limnephilidae; genus Limnephilus; species Limnephilus marmoratus. Next base: position 14,808,663 of record OU862917.1, on the reverse strand, counting down.
AGGAAGGTATGTGGCAGTCCGTGTCCTGGCCACTATCGTTTTAAAATATATCTTTTTGACAAGATTCATTCACTTTCCCCGTCCAAATTCAGTGGTCGAATTTCTTTTCTCCAGAGTATACGTATTCTATACAAAAACCAACACATGCATGTATTCTTAATACTACTTTACAGAACAGAGCGTCACGAAAGAACCTCTTGTGGCGACTGACTTTCGCGTAATGAAGAGCAGTTGGAAATGGAATCGCTTTTATCTGTTTTGGGTACAGATAAAAATGGAATATTACACAATAAATCACAAAATTATTTTTATTTAATTATCAGTTTGTATAGTTTAAATATTGTTTTAATACACATTATTTTTATTTTTTTCAAATACTTGTTTTTTAATACATAAAATCGATTTCAAAGTACATCGATTTACGTAGTTTTTATAAATTATTTTACCTCATTATTGTGGGGGTATAGGTTATTAATGTGGGGGTATAGGTTGATATGTGTCCTATAACAAAATATTTTTAAATATTTTTTTTATTTTCGTATATGACGACAGATGGAAAAAAATCAGTGGTACATTGACGATTTTTTGAAAACTGATCTTTTATAAACAGTTATAAAGTAAGAAAAAATATTTTTTTGAATATTTAATTTAAACTTGTGGCATTGACAATGCATGATCTAAAAAAGCAGAGTTACAAACTTTTTTTTTGAGGTGCTATTATCGACACAGATGACTTCGGAAATAGGCAAAAATCTGCAAAAATACGAAAAAAAAATTAAATATTGAAAAATCCCTCGCGGGCTCTTAATCAAATAAAATTTATTTGCGCATGCCGGGTTCGAACCCGCGACCTCCGGAATGTGAGTCAAGAGTCTTAGCCACTGGACTACGGAGGTCGTCTACTTAATTCCATATAAGCCATTAAATTATTATATGTATCTCTAGTTAGAAGCCTAATGGAATATAACTCGGTAGTTTGGTCTACATCTTACAAAATTCACATTAATAACATTGAGCGAATACAAAAAAAAAATTCTGCGTTTTGTAAATTTTAAATTAAATATCCCATTAGAAGACATAAAATATAATTTATTATTAAATATTCTAAAAATACACTCGCTAGAAGGCAAATGTAAAATAAATGACTTAACATTTTAATTCAAAATACTTAACTTTTAATTTCGACAGTTGCGAACTCCAGCAACTCATAAACTCACGAATACCGACAGTAACTATACGACAAAATACACTATTCTACTGTAGCATTCATTAGCGGAACTATATTGCTCACTCTCCGATACAACGATTTCACACTATTGGAAATCAGTACTTAGGTGATGTTGACATATTTAACATAAACTTAGCGAATTTTATTGATCTTGCAAAAAACTTATTCCAAAACTGTTCCTAAACATATCTGTATTTTTGTAAACCTATGAAATCGCTGTATTTTTGTATTTTTATGACTTGTGTGCTTTTTATTATTTCTTTATCTGTTTAAAAATCATCTGTCATGAATTAATTGTACTACCACACATGTAAAAGCCCTTTCGGCGTTAAATAAATAAATTTAATTTAATATTTTTGTGCAATCAGATAAAACTGAAGTCCGAATTTCAGTTTTACCTAATTGCACAATATTTTTATCCAAAAGGACGACATATTTATCTATTTGGGCATCAGATTTTTCCTATTAGATGTCAGATTTGTTCGAATAGACATTTGGAGAATATTTTTGGTCTATTTGGACGATATAGCTGTCATATTTGTACTTGTCAATTTGGATATTAGGTTTGTTTGGACATCATCTTTGTCCATTCCTACAATTTTGAGTCCAATTAGAAGATAGGTTTTTTAGTTTGGACATATCAGCTTTGTCGGAATAATATTGCTGATCATTTGCTATTATAGGATAGTTCACTAATTTTATGCCATTTTTTCCACCAATGACATTACATTACATTGACCTAACATTTTTTATTGTTCAATGACCATAGACATTATTCGACTACGCATTTACATATTTTACCATTTTAACCTGCTTATATCCAATAACTTTTTTTAATCGTTTAATTTTAGGAACTTTTTATGGAATTATTTTAATAGAAAGATATTTTTATTTTTAATAATAGATTTAATATTAGATAAGTTTTTAGATTTTCACGGCCAAAAGCATTTTCGTCATTTGTTTTTGGGGTGTTATGCCGTGTTGCGCTACCTCCTTCTTTAGCCAACGTTTCGGACATCGTTGCAGTGTCCATCATCAGGGCAGATCCGGCAGATCTACCGGATCTGCCCTGATGATGGACACTGCAACGATGTCCGAAACGTTGGCTAAAGAAGGAGGTAGCGCAACACGGCATAACACCCTAAAAACAAATAACGAAGATTTAATATTATGTTATTTTTTCTACCGTACTATGCATATTAAGCCAAGTGGGCCATACGAAATAAACATTAAGAAAATGGGCTCTCTAGCTGCGTGTTGTTCAATGTTCATCAATGGTCCAGTCATCAAGAGAAAAGTAAATGCTATCATACCTAGTCATATGTACATTTCCTAAGCATTGCTAGCTTTTCTCACGAAGCAATATGCAACAAACATTATCATCTCGCTGTATGAAATTCTAAAAGTTTAACTGGATTGTTTGCTGAAGCCGATTCACTTACCTTTTATCGGTTATCCTTACCCCTGTGAATATTTCATACAGCTATAGCTATGAAACGATCTTGGGATACTGGAAGCAAACCGCGGAGCTTAACTTTATATTATTATGAGTATCTCCCCTAACAAAATAGCTTTCCTGAATATAACGCGCGATACTTCTGAGAAAAATGTATTGGATCGTTTTGCAATTTGTTCTTTTATTATTATGTTGGATTTGCACTATGAAATACCCTGAAAATTGATTAAATAATCTCTGAGAATTTGGTAAAAAAATATTTTCATTTGATAACTACATATTATAATTTGATATTTTAAAAAGGTATCTAAATAATATAAGTATACAAGAGGAGTAGAATAATTTAAACGCAAGATGGGCGCAAGATCACGCCCTGCATAATAATTGATTATTTATTTTTGTTATTATTAATTTTTATTAGTATTATTATTTTTTTTATTTATGTTCTTATTTCTTTACTGTGTAAATATATAAATATGTATAACTATATGGGACGTGTGGGATTGCACTATCCTCCCCACATCAAAGATTATTTATTATGCACCAGATTTAAATGTCCGGGTTAAATTTTCCCCACAGGAAAAACTAAACCCTTTCACACACTTCCCCAAATGATCATCTAGTCAACCCACGCTATGCAATTGCACTATATAAGTATTATAAATACAAAAAAATACAAGAACAACATGTCAACCTACTAGAGACCAAATGGGAATATAATTTACCGACTCCAGATATTTTCATATCAGAGGGTTCGGCTCTGTGGCATTTCTAATTGAATTAAAATTAAATTCGATAATGTTATTATCGAGTTCTGCAAGTTTTTTGGTTAGTGTTTTAGTTACAGCTGTTTCGACTTGTAAGGTCATTTTCAAACTGTAGTGAAGCCACGTACGTCTAGGTTTGGTAAACATACTAAGTATTGTTAGTTATTCCCCACTACTTAGTATGTTTACCAAACCTAAGAAATATAATGCACTTAAATGAGTCATAGCAAAAACGTCATTCTAAATCAATTAAGAAAACCCTTACACTTAGTGCAAGGTAAACCAAAGGGAAATACTCCGAATCCCACATTAGCACTCTCTCAATTAGTGTCTCTACAAATTGGTTTAACCGGTAATAAATCAACTTAGACACCTTTAAAAATTGACATTTAAAATCTTATAAATAAGTCGTCCGTACGTGGCTTCACCACAGTTTGAAAATGACCTTACAAGTCGAAACAGCTGTAACTAAAACACTAACCAAATAACTTGCAGAACTCGATAATAACGTTATCGAATTTAATTTTAATTAAATTTCTTAAAAATAAAATGGAGTTCTACGAATTAAGAGGGCATTACCAGAGAAAGCCGGAAATACGTCATTTTCAAAAAAGTTTTTAGACGTATTGACTCTTTTCCACAAAAAATTATAAATGGATTTCGAAAGATTGTTCTTTTATCTAGCATAGTTATGTAATAAATTTTTAGAATTTTTTTTAATTTTTAGTATAATAAGGTTATTCCATAGGTCGTTGGCAGATTTGTTAAATTTTCAAAAAAGTTTTTGTATTATACCACACCCATTTCAAATAATGTAATCATGGAGTAAAATAAATCAATACATTATCTAGCAAAGTTATGTATTAGAATTTTAATTTTAGTTTCAATAAAATCATTAAAAAATATGTACGTACATGTGTTTCTTGACGAAAATTGGTCCATTTGTGTATTTATTTGCGCACTTACAAACTAATATATTTCAGAATTTTTTAACATTCTTATTAAATTTAGACATTATTGAAAAATGATAAATACTTATAATTAAAAAATAACTACAAAAAGTACACTATTTTAATAGTTTTATCATCACGCCTTTCAGCATTTTTGGATGAAGGTATAAATTAAAGCTAATTTGGATTGAAATAAATTCGATATTGAGTTATAATTTAAAAAAGCTGGTACGGAGAATAATCAATCTTTCTCATTGTAACCGCCCTGCACGATCGGAAGAACAACTTTCGACGAAATGTGGATTTTCGTCCGCTGGCTGGTTAAACGCTCTTAAACACAAAAACAATTAATAATTAATTTCTAATTGACCCTATAAATCCAACTGATCCCTCAATATAAATATTTAAAAAATCTTTTGTAATCCTACATGTATTTAAAATGACTGATTTTTGCATTTTTATATACAAATTCTTTGACAAATCTAATATGCTTAAATTTTGAATCAGATTCCTAGGTATTATGTCAGTGGCCGAAATAACAAATGGTAATATTTTTATAGTCCGAGAATGCCAAATTCTTTTAATCTCATTTCCTAAATCTGTGTATTTTCTTATTTTTTCAGAAATAGTTTTTTGAATATTACAGGAATTTGGAATAGCTACATCAATGATATAAGTTATTTTTTTAAATTTTGTCATGTAAAACTATATCAGGTCTATTATGAAAAAAATATTATTATTAGGAGATTATTATTATTATTATTAGGAGATTCAGTGCTGAGTGGAACTCCTTTGGATAGAGGGTTTTCAGCAACTTCTATCATGGTTTGGGTTGGGTTTTTTCAGTAACTTCTACGGCGATGTTTTTAAAATTCTTGTCTAAGTCTTGATTATTATCTTCAGGGTATAAAATAAAACTGCAGTTTAATTTTATATCTTGTAGATGCTTATGTTAAGCCAAACCGGTCGGTATTAAGTAAAGTTCTTGATAAATATATTATAGTTATTATTTATTTAATTTGTTTAATACTGGGTTAGAGATTAAATGACTTTACAGCTTAAAAATTCTTTGTCCGAAGGTGGTATTACACTTAAGTAGATTTAGCGTGTTTTTGTTTGTTTATGCAAATACCCCACAAAAGTCCCCGCTGTTCCCATCTAGAGCCAGTGAGACTATGGCATCTGTGATTGAGGTATGTTGTGAGGCTGAAGGTAGTGGGGAGGGAAAAGAGGTAAGGAAGTACCTGGCTTTTCAGATCTGGTTACCAAACACGACTAAGGCCTTTCAAGCGACCGACGTTTTAATTCTGAATGGTGGTCTTACACCAGGACGATACTGAGAGTATATTAGTAAGATTTGCTCTGGTTTTATGATTATGTGAGGTATTTGCCTTATTTGATGAAATGATGAACCAGAATATTTTTGGCAAAGATTTTTTTGTGTACTTGGAACTCGGAACGTTGAACTGTTTAAAGATTTATGTTTTAGAGGTTATTATTTCTTTAAGTGGTATTTATGATGCATTTCTTAGTTGTTGTTACGATACACAAATACGCCACTGCGCAAACTACAGTTTCACTCCCTCGCCGCTAGCTTACCGGCGCGCTACGGGCGGCGGAACCCAAGCAAGCCACCGTCGACAGCGAGCCGCCAACCGCATTCTTCTCCAGCGCCTGGCTTGAGCGCCCGTGTTGTCGTAAACCGTTCCGCACCGTTCCGGAACATTCTGCAAGCCACGATGCAGCGTGTTTTGCATAGTGACTTGCGGGAACTCCAAGAATGGCTATATTCTTTCCCGTCACTGAATCTACAAGAGTTCAGCCCCCAGCTGTGAGTACCTGAACCAATTTAACTCCCCTTATTTGCGTGTGTTCGCAGTAAATTCACCGCGGAGATAAATAGCCCTTCCAGAGAGATTATAGAGATAGATTCCTCCATTTTAGATATAACTGTTGTTGCTACCCTGAATTACTATGTATGCATTATTGTGATATTGTGTCTACGCAGGTGTTTTACCCAATATAACCGTTGTTTACCCTGATTACTGGTTTCACTGCCTTCTCCCAGCCCGTAGAAATTTGAGCTTTATTTCAGGAAAGACCCACACACACCTCACAGATCCTACCACCCTGGTGGTGAGGGCCTCTCCCGCTCTGCTGACTAAAACCTGAGCTAGTCTGTCGGCAGAATGTAGGGACCCCCATTTAGGTCCGCTAACATTGTATTTAGTCGTTTTACGTAATTTATTGCTGCTGAACCCCATTCTGTTATTCCATATTCAATGAGAATAGTACGAAGAATAATACTTCTTTCCACTTCGGATCTCTAGTTGACAAGATATTAGTAATTACTAATTTTTTGAAGACAGGAATTAGGAAACAGAGCAAAGTGAGATGTAGCATAATAAGGGAGAAAACTAAAGTTGCCGATATAGTTTCCCAAATAGACCAACAAAAGTGGAGATGGACAGGTACATGATCCGCGATCCATAAAAAAAGTTACTTGTGATTGCAAGAGAAGTAGAAGACGTCAACGAATAAGATGGGGAGACGGCCTAAAACTCACAGCTGGACATCATTGGAGAAGAGTAGCGCGTGACAGGTCCCAGTGGAAAATGTTAGAGGAGGCCTATGCCAAAAGGCAAACTGAGCTTCGGGATATATTTTAACAAACAAGAACATGCCTAGTATTCATACCTAACAGAAGTCCAGAATAAAAAAGGCTTATTATTATTATTATTATTTTTTGAAGAAGTAGATAAGTTTAATTAGCTTTTCAGTTTCATACCCATTTACCTAATAAACTATCGTCTGTACTTTAGTGAAATGATTAATGAAAATGGATGAAGATATCTTTAAGACGGTAGAAAAATAAAATGTTGATAAGGGTGTTTAAAAAACTAGTTCACCGCCATACATAATGCATGATCGGAGGTTTGTGGAGGTTTCCGGATCGACTAGTATTATGAATCTACCGCGGAACAAGCCCCTGGGAGCCGCTTTCCGATGAATATTTAAACCCTCAGTCTGATGGCTTAGACCGCAGGTTTGGCCCGCCGGATGTAGGAGAATTCGTGGGCCCGACGTTAGAATGTGCCAATAGAGTAGAACCAAGAACTGGAAGCCAATTTTCGACTAGTCAACGTCGCATCATTTATTCACTAACTCGATTACAGCGGGAAATCGCAAAAGTTCACGAAATCATTTCGTTAAACCCCACTCGGTTCAGTAAAGTAACATGGATTAAAGTGATGTAATCACTGATCAGTAATCGGGATTTTCTATAAACCTTGGCCAGGTAATCCCAAAGGTGATTCCTAATTCAATAATGATTCTAATAAAAAATCAAGAGAATCTTTTAAAACGAATTCTTTTTGTACCTATAATAGATTGGATTATTATTGTTAGGCTCGTTGATTGCAAATTTTAATACTTCACCCATTGTTTATTATGATGATACATGAACTCTGTTATCAGTTTATCGATATTTGTTTACTCAAGCCCAGGACCTTGAATTTTGCGGTTCTAAATTATATGACATTTACGGAAATAATAAAATTCGCATGTATGATCTAAAAAAACACGTAAAATTACTTAGTCCTATGATTACCCACCTAATAAACAGAATTATTGACACAAGCATCATTCCAGCTGAACTAAAATGCAGCATCATAAGGCCCATTTATAAAAATGGAGATCACACCGTAATAAATAATTATAGGCCTATTTCATTGTTACCCGCATTAGAAAAAATCTTAGAAAAATATATATCGATAAATTTGGATAAATATTTAAATAAATTGGGCATTATTGATGAATGTCAGTATGGCTTCCAAAAAAAAAAAAAGCTGTGATAAACTTCTCGAAAAATTTTCTAATTATATGATTCACAACTTAACTCTAGAAAACATGTATTGCTATTATTTATTGATTTCTCAAAAGCTTTCGACACACTCAGCCACACACAATTAATCAAGGTACTTGAAATCATAGGAATCCGTGGTTAACTACTATCATTTTTCAAAAACTATTTAACAAATAGAAAAAACGTAAGTTAAGATTTTGAATGAAATGAGTAATTTTAGATTTATCAAATCAGGAGTACCCCAAGGGTCAATTTTAGGCCCTAAATTATACATTATATATGTCATTGCCTTGTCTAAACTTTTTAAAATAGCCCGTAGATTCATTTTTGCAGATGATACTGCACTAGTTGTATCAAATGAAAACCCGGAAACAGCTATTAAAGAATTACAAAAATATTTTAACGAGCTACTCGAATGATCTCACGATGTAGGACTAATTATTAATGTCATAAAAACTAAATGTATGTATATAAGATCACCGAGCCTGAAAATGTGGAATTTACCTAAAATAATTGCACATAATTTTGAATGTATACATGAAAAAAATGATAACATTTGCTACTGTGAAAAAATTGATTTTACAAATGAATATACTTAACTTGGCATTATAGTATATAATAACTTTAAATGGGATAAACAAGTGATCAAAATTTGTAACCAGCTCCGATGTTTGGCGAGTAATTTTTATAAATTAAAATTTGTGTTGCACTCTCAAACTTATATAAATTATTCTATGGTCGAATCCATACTTAGATATGGAATTCGAACTTGGGGACACTCGAGTAAAATTAATATTAAATACATTCAAAATTTACAATCTGCTATAATTAAAAAAAATTGTTAAACCTAGCATTTACAAACAAAGAAACAACTTAAAATTACTGTATGGGTCTGAGGGCCTACTTCCAATTAAAGGGCTTCTCTGGTACATTATAATTATGGATAATTCGGGAGAAAGCACGTATAAAAATTTATTGGTGCATAGTCACACAACAAGATTTACCGAAAACAAAGGCCTAAAAATACTACAAATAAGTATGGTAGCAGAACGCTCGAATGTATGATACCCTTGATTTACAACATGTTAAATCAAAACATTAATTTAAAAATAATGAGGAACCCTGCCATAAACTGACAAAAAGTGGTTAATAAATGAATTTATCTATCCTAAATCTTATATTAGGTATTAATATTGTAACCTAGGCTAATGTGTGTTATGTAATAATATTAAATAGTAGAACCTACAGACAAGCTGATCTGTCACAACTTTGTGGGACTACCCATATCTTATATTGTATTACATGTTATTATATTCAATTAAATAAATAAATAAAATAAATAATAAAAAATAATAGAGTTAACTTAGTAGGTTGAAATCATGGACTTAAGTTATGAGTAAGATAAGATATCAGTTTTATACATGTCAAAGCCTGAAGATGGTTTTGTTAAAGTAGTCCCAGAGAGAGAGATCATCGACAATCATCTTCTTCCTCCTCACACGACTTTTTTTCTTAAATATCATTAAAAAAGAGAATAAAATATGTTTGCATATATAAAATTCTCAAACTGCTTCGTCTCGCAGCAATAACTTACTTCTGTATTACTTGTTGACACAGATCACGCAAATCAATTATTTATATTTAAATGTACCTACGAGTATGTTAGTTGTAAATCTCTAACTGTGTTTCAATATATTTGCTCTAACTTTAGTCTCAGTTGTAAATAAGTACGTCATTAAGTCACTAGTTTTGAGTCAGCAGTTATAAGTCTTAGTCGTAAGTCACTAGCTATTAGTCTTAGATGTAAGTCACTAGTTATAATTATAAATCTTAGTTATAAGCCAGTTATATTAATTGTATTATATTTTTTTTTTTACAGCGCCCTTATATAAATCAGCCAAATAATATTATTATTATCTTTATATATATAAAAATCTCGCGTCACGATGTTTATTCGAAACTACTTAACCGATTTTGATGAAATTTGGCTTACTGTGTGAAATTCGGTCCAGCTTTTTTTACATTAGCTCCACACAGGAGGCCCTGTGGAAAATAATTAAACTTTTTAATAATTATAAAAAGGATTTTTTTTAAGGAAAAGGAGGAGAGGAAGTTTTGGGTAGGAAATAGGTATAAGGGGTGGGTAGGAATCTGGGGCTTTGTGTGTCCAGGAGTGACGGACATATGAATTCATACCTCCAACTGCGATGGAAGGCGACGGGACAAGAGACACTGACTGGAGAAAAGGTCTCCTTCAACCAGTCTCTCTCGATCCTGCCCACCACGCAGCCGGTGGGCATATGTATCGGCCACCTAGACCTGGACAAACCTCACCTCATGAACCCAGGCACCCCTGCTAAGTCATCAAACATAACGAACCACTTGGGGTGATCTATGGCAGAGGTGTTCGTAATCCACATTATATTACACAGATATCTAGACTCGAATCAGTCCAAAGAAAATTTACACGGATTTTGTCTTACCGATCAGGTGTCTATCATCTTCTCGACGGGTACGAACAAAGACTTAGACATTTCAAATTAGAAAGTCTGGTTAAAAGACGAAACATAAATGACCTCTTAATGCTATATAAAATTGTGAATAATCGTGTAGACAGTAACTTAGTCAACCAAATCAAGTTATACGCCAGGCCAAAATCTACCAGAAACCTAAACACATTCTGGACTGAAATCTTTACTAATAATACTGGATACTTTAATCCTATGTCCAGAATATGTCGATCATACAATGATCTTGTCAAGATACACACTTTTATAGATATTTTTCTAAACAATGTAACATGTTTCAAAAAATATCTCCACGATTTGTGCACCTAAAAAAAAAAAAATAATAATAATAATTTATTTGTTGTTTTATTACATCTCAGGAAATACTTCATAAATATTGTATACTTATAATGTATTTCAATTTTGTATTTAGTTTTTTTTTGTTTTTAAAGTTATGTATAAATAATACTTGCATTGTTTTTCATGTGTTTGCTTCTGTAAATATTCAAATGTGATTACTGCAGACACATTAGTCTAGGGATATTTATATTTGTATTTTAATTTATTATATTTAACCCACAAAAATGTTTATAAATATCCTGTTTGTGTCTCAAATAAATAAAAAAAAAAATAAAAAAATAAAAAAATAAAATAAAATAAAAAAAAAAGTTACCGGGGTGGCGGTACCCATACCCGCCTACCAAATTGAAAAGATGGGATTGTTATTACTCGATTATTGACCTTAATGTTTATTATTATTATTAAATGTTCATGAAAAGCCACAGCAACGCGTGGCCGGGTCAACTAATTAATAACCAAAATAAAGAAACTCTTCAGTGCTTATACTGAACATCTTAACAGTACAACAAGCCGATAGTATGTTGTGGGCGTTTCTACTATCCAAAGTAAAACGGATTTTCTTTCGATTTTCTTCTGGTAAAGTCAATTTCAATTGCTCGTCTGTGACACAGGAGTCGAAAGGTTTCAAATTGGTAGATATTGCTTACGCTTCTTGCGATTATTTATTTATTTATTAATTTTTTCAGGTTCTCCATAAAACAGTTATACACCAAATTATTACGGAGAAGATTACAAAATATAAGAGAAAAAAAGGCCAAGGGGGCAGTTTCACTATGTTGAGATGTATGTCAAAAGATAGTTACTGAACTCTCTATAGGTAACATTGAAGATGTCAATGCTCAATGCAGAATCGTCATGTTAGTGTTATTAATTATGTGTTCATTGAAAATAAATATTATAGTACAGAAAGTTTTCTTTTCAAACCCTTCAAAAATTGGGTGTATTTTTTTCTTTCAGAATGTAAAAGTATTTACGCTTTGCAATAAAATTTAAATAAATGGAATATTTCTGAACACATCCGAAAACTAAAAACTGCTCATGAAAGTTGATGTAATACGCTTAAAATGTTATTTTTAGATATAAAAATATAATTTTTAAATATTAAATATTCAGACAAGCATAAAAAAGCTTAAAAATGGTTCATCTTACGTTTTTTCTCTCTATAATATTACCTACTGATAAAAAAATAAATAACGTGAATTATAAACGTTATTATCCCATCACATTTTTTTCGCTTTATAAAAAAATAATTGATAAAAATTCTCGAAACTTTGGTTTCATAGAGGTGCACATTTAAGTTTTTCTATTATTATACTAGCTTCTGCCATATAACTTATTTCTTGTGAATATTTTGGTTGTTAAATAAAAAAATAACGAATGTATTATAAGTGTGTGGGGATGGGATCTATGGCAGCAATAGGAATTGAGCGCTGTAGACTATGACCTCCGATAAAAACAAAAAAACACCAACGAAAGTAAGAAAATGAAATTGAGTGTACGATATTTTTTGTCAGTCCGTCTTTAGCCAACACAAATAAGCTCGATGGTTTGCCCACTCGAGAACGTGATGCCGAATGAAATATCAAAATGACGCGACGCTTCTCGTGAATGTCTTGCGCACGTGTGGACGAAAGATCGATGAGGCGGACGTAGCGCCATCTGTCATTTAACAACATAAAATACGAAAGACGGTTAAATTTATGCATACAAAAATAATAAAAAAAATGGGAGGGTGGGGGTAGGACGGTTAAAATTTGGGGTTATAAGTATTTATCGATGTAGGTAAATAAAATAAAAACTAAAAAAAAAAAATTGTCAAAAAATAAGAAGAAAAGAAATCTGGATACCCTAATCACCTAGCCCTAGCGGTATGACATATACTTTAAAACCTATTCTCATATCTACCAAATATACATTTAAAATGTCGTAAAAATCGGTCAAGCCGTTTTGGAGGAGTGCGACCACAAACACCGTGACACGAGATTTTTATATATATAAGATATAAAGTATGGAGCTTTCTCTTTCTAATACCGTTAAGATCATATTTCTAGCCATGTTACTAAGGGAAATACTACGATTTTTTATGAGAACCCATATGAGCTGGGGCAAATAAGATCTCCTGTGATTAAACGTATTAAAAAACTCAAGTTTGTTAAAAACTACTTACCAATTGGTAGTGTGAAGATTAAACTAAATCAGAAACTTGTATTGGAACCAGTGTGATAATTTTTAGCAACAACAGGTTTAAGGTGGGTGTGAGACTGATCCAATTAGCCCGAACAAGAAGTAGTCGAGTGGAAAGCCTATACAGTACATAGTTCCGAGCGCAGGTTTGGTCGCAGCCAGCCGAGTGAAAAGGCTAAGTAATTGGATTAAGGATTACAATTTGACGGTGTTAAATTGACAGTTTTTAAGGGGATTAGACGGAAAAATCACTACGCCTTAAGGTGTCAGGTTTCTTACAGCATGTTTGGAGCCTATTTGGATCTATTTATTGTAATAATATTTTTCGTATTATTTAATTTTTTTTTTAATTTTAAAGAAAATAATTTTTAATGATGTTTTTACGAAATTATACAAGTTTTTTTTACTTGTATTGTTATGATAGCTGTTTCGGTGTTAAGATGAATATATACGTGAAATCCTATTTAGATACTATTTTGATTAATCTTTACAACGAAGCGGCTTACAGTATGAACACTAAAAAATATGCTACGGATAAATGGAAGCTTTTACTAGCTTTTCTATGTATTGGAATTACAATAAAATTATTATTTACGTAACAAAAAAATATAAGCGTAAACCACCAAAAAAATGTTTTTTCATGACTTAACTATGAAGTAATACAAGAAACAATTTTTTAAAAATACCCCTTTATGGCTAAAACTATTTTTGAGGTTTTCCATGTTCTAACTTTTTTTCGTTCTTATAAAATTATGCATAAAATAAATAAAAACCACTTTTTCGCTTACTAGCCACGTGCAAAAAGACTCTCAATTTTAACCCGTCTGCTTGTTTAGGAATAAATACATCCCAAAACACGTAATTGCGTTATACTTTCATAAGACCAAAAACGTCCCGAGCGACCTTACATTTTAAAATCCATATACCTCTCTTCCTCTCATGCAAAAATATGTATTTTTCTTTTAACCAGAAAGAGAACGATATAATGCATCTTTTTGTCTTTGAAATATGAAAGCTATCTTGCATAGATATTTTACAATCTTGATTCCAAGTGACGGTTTCAGAATTTACTCGCGAAACTGAGGCTTCCGGATTGTGAGGTGCGAATATATTGAACCAAGCAGACGGGTTTTAAAATTTTGCAGGCATGAGATTCGAAATATTTCTAGCGTTTATATTCCTCTTAAGGCGATGAACAATGTCTTATAACTTTTGGAATCGGGCCACTAACAATTCCTTATGTAGACGAAGATACTGATAAAACACCAGCCGCCTGTTTTGATTTATGCAAAAAAATATAGCACCAAAAAACGTATTTTATTTTATTTTGTGAAGTTCAGGCTCAAATATAAAAAAATCAGAGTGTGCAATACACACGCGACAGAAGTGAAACCTTCAAAAAAGTAAAGTAGACAAGAGTAGGAGACTCAGCGATTTTTTCATGAAGGATAATTTTTCCATATTTTTGTCGTCGAATTCCAGTGCACCTTTACCTGGTCAACTTGTTAGCTATATGTGTTCTCTTCTTCGGAGTCGCTAGATGTCGCTTTCTTTTGTGCTTTCTTTGTCTGCTCATTTTGGAGTGGATTGAAGATTGGATATTGATTTTACAATTTTTTTTTTTGGATTTCGATCTTTAATTCGATTAAGGAAGAACCTGACTAACCTTAGCGGTTTCTCCGCTATTCCACAAAACTAAAGGAGGCTTGCGTGGGACCGTGGATTTATCGTATTTTATTGGATCCGAGTACTTATAGTATTTTAAAAGTGTCTCGTTCTCTCGCAGGCTAAATTCTATAGATGTATGTGTTTTATCTCTTTTTAGTATCGCTTGCTTCCGTTTCGCTCGAGTTTCAAATCACAACGGTGCTATGAAATGCTTTCACTTCAAAATGTTTTTTTCTATAAAATGATATTCCCCTTTACAATACCTCTATCCTCACTCGATGCAAGCGGTTGGGAGCAGCAGGACTCTAGTGCGGTAATCACATAAAAAACGTAATATTGCAAAGAGGCATCATTTTTTTGCAGGCTGTATTTATTCCCAACGAAGTAAATGCAATACGCAATCAATGCATTACCGTTGCATTAATCCATTGAAGCTTGCAAAACACCAAACATGGCGACTTTTATTGTAGGGTTGCACATCCGACCAATCAGCGGCCGTTGCAATTCTCCCCTCACCCCCCTCAGGACATGGTATTGTTTTTCTGCAATAAGCCCCCACTTTTAATCCTCGCATGCAGCGAGATGCATGACGGGGTATGCGGTGGTAGCGTGGGGGAAAGAGGGGACGAGTAATCTGCGAGGGTGTCTTGATTGCACTTTGCTTGAATGCATTTCTGGTATATTAGCGCATACTAGAACAGATCCGGAGAGACGTGTGTGCGGCTCGTGATCCGAAATGTAATTAAATTTTTAATATACCCAAAAACCGGTTTAAACCAGACGAAAAAGGACTACATAAGAAACCATGGCAAGAACCATGTAATGGCAATATTACACAGTTCAACAAAATTGATTGACTTTGGTTGAATGGCTCAGAAGTGAAAGGGTGTGCTGTATACACGTATCCTGAAGAAGTGAACTATTCAAATCACATTGCTGAGGATGTCTTTTTTATGTTATGTTTATTATCGAGGTTTCTGACTGACACAATGTTGTCAATTTTTGCCTCATCTGTTTTTAAATTATAATATTATCATTATAATCTCTAATGTTCTTTAAAAGGTACTTAGTCCATTAATGGTGGACTGAATGCCGTTGGCGCTAATAAAAAACTGTCAAAAAAAGCGAAGCTAGCAGTCCACAATGGAGTCCTGGTACCTACCCTAATGTATGGCAGTGAGGCATGGAACTGGCAGAGGAAGGCTGAAAGTAAACTGAATGCTGTTGAAATGAGATCCCTGAGACGTATGTGTGGTAAAACAATGTATGATCGTGTGAGAAATGTGTATATCCGCAAAGAATGTAAGGCTGATGTAAGCATAATGAGTAAGATTAAGAAAGGGACCCTCAGATGGTTTGGGCATGTAGAGCGAATGAACGAAGGAAGTAGTGTAAGAAGAATATACGACTCGAATGTGAATGGTAGAAGAAGTCGGGGACGCCCGAGGAAGACATGGCACGATCAAGTGAATCAGATACTTGAGTCGGGTTATGTCAAAAGTCAGAATAATAGAAGAGAATGTATGAGACGATGTATGAATGTGAGTGAGGCAAAGAGTGTGTGCCAAGACCGAGTTGTTTGGCGGTCCGTCCTCTCTGCCTACCCCTGCGGGGAAACGGCGTGATGGTTAGTTAGTTAGTTAGTTAGTCCTATTGTATTCATTTTGTATAAAAATTCACTTTCAAATATTTTCCAATTTACATGATCTAATAAATTTCCTTATTCTTGATATGGCATGAAACTCGAATGAGGCTATTAAACTCTCTGTCGTTCATATTTAACGCACTTCGATAATGGGCGCTCGACATCTTCAATTTGTTCACATATCGAGCACATTGGAGAATCAGAGAGGCCTATCAAACACAATATTCCTCCCATTAGTGCACGTCCGGATCTTAATCTAAAAATTATTCTCATTTCCGATCTTTTCAGATTAACCTCAATGAACTCTGGTTCGTTCTGAGGATGTTTTCGAATCAGGTGATGCGCTTGGGAATTACGTTAATTTGTGATCATTTAATTAACGGGTTAGTTAAATTAAACCCTCTGCTTTAATATTGCACAGGCTATGGCACTTCTTGAAATGTTTCAAAAACGGAGGCGTATGCTCCTCTTTACAATTATAAATCTTATCACACGACTTTTCGATGGGCTTCGGCGCGCTCGAATGAAGATCGAGTGAATCATTCACTAGTTTATCCATTCATTCATTTCTCATGCCAAACGTTGAATTCGACGATGACGTGCTATGACAATGAATCATTCACTTTTATATTTACATGATTCAATTTGGTTGTTTCATCCAAAATGAAATGCAGAAGTGAACCGTGAAACATCGTTATAAGGTTTCTCCTAGCGAGATTTTTTTTATGAACGTTACTTTAAGTTTAACGTTACTTTGTAGAATTATCATTTTTTTTTTGAAAAATTGTTTTGGTGAATTTTTTTGGTTGGAAATTATTTTCTGTGTAATCTTTTTATTAAGGCCTTTAAATGTTACTCAGGGGTCCAATCTCAATGATTCCTCCGCTGTTTTTGTTTATTTGGTCCTTTAGTTTTGTTACCGTTTCACAGACTCTGACTCTAAGCTGTAATAATAATAATAATAATTTTCTTTTTAGTAAGAATATTTTTTTCAATTCGAAGTGTCTTCTTCATTTATTTTTTTGTTTTTGGAAATCTTTTTTCTTGTTTATCTGATATTTTAGTTTTGACGGCCGAAAGGTGTTGTATTTTTGTGTGCTTTGTTTTCTATTTTTGTAAATGACAATGCTGCCTCGGTCGCCATATGCGAAATCATTTCTATTCATTTATTTATCTCTTTTATCATTTTTGATTTTGTTTCTTTTGAGAGTTTTGCTCCGTTTACCTCTGTACTTTATTGAGAAGAAGTTTTTTTTTATATTTTGTTTAGTCTTTATTGTAAAGACTTGAGGATCAAACGCTTTCTTCATCTTCAAAGGGATATTTTTTAAAATGAATCATTTATTTCATTTTAGTTTTTTTTGTTTGGTAGTGCTATTGTTGGATAAGTATCAAGTCAGAGGTAGCCAACAGTATCATCACAATCTCCAACCCCATGTGGAATTCTATCCACATAATATGACCTATGGAATCTCACTATCGTAGGATAGGTTATCGTAAAAGTGGAGCAGATGTCACCCACAGATAAGAAGGACTGACGATGTTAAAAGAACTGCTGGCTTTTGATGGATGAAAGCCGCCAAAGACAGTATACACCTAGGTATTGTGATTCATCTACATGTCGAGTATCGGCAGTTAATATTTTGGAGTCGTATTCATTTGGAATCGCTGAAAAATGACTTCGGTAGGGGTTCCTTGACAGTTGATCTGCCGACAATTGGCCCCCGGCATACTTATATTCAATATGCAGTCGGTTTGGGGAAAATATTACACAAATATAACTAAGTTACCGCGAAGGGATGTGCATAGAAGATGTACCGCTGAATAACAGTATAAAACATATTTTCATTCAAATGCATGAAGGAAAAATCTATTTTGTTAAACACCAGTGCACAAGTACAAAAAATTGACACTATATATAACTTCGTTAGATATTCATAGGGGGCATACATTAATTACGTGAGCAGTTTTTCTTCCAATCTAGACCCTCCCCCCCCCCCCTTGGAGAGATAAATTTGGGCCACTTCGTATATTCTTTTCAAGTGACATGAGTGACGTAATTAATTTATGTTCCCATACCAACTTATTATTAAGAGTATTTTTGAAGTCAATTTTACGTTTTAAATTGGTAAATAATTCCCAAAAATTACATTTGTTCGTATGAAGCAGATACTTTGTGATGTGACATTATAGTTTAAAATAAAACAATAACTTTGTAAATCCACTTTTATTTTTTGTACTTTATGCCGACCGGGTAATACACCTACTTCTCCACTTGATGAGTCCAGCCCATTTTGTTTTAAAACATATATCATCTATAACACATGTAACTTAATTTTAGTAGAGTATTATACTGCCCTGAAGAAGCTACGGTGGTAACGAAACCCGGTTGGCATAAAGTATGAAAAATGAAAGTGAGAAAAAACAAAGTTATTGTTTTATTTTAAAAAACAAAAATGATAATTTTCTATTAAATATCATTTAAGATCAACTGTCGGGTCACCCTGATAGGAAGTATTCTGTCGAAATCGAAAGCGTGGATATACTGCTATTTTTAAGTTCATCGAACCTTTAATAAATCTGTACAAATTTATTTATACGCAATTCACAACATGTCTGAAATAGGTTTATAAAATAAAAATAATTTATTGAAAGCCCCCTGGCTCTAACACAATCCCTTAAGCCCCCATAAAGCCTTCGGTACATCAATACTAGTCCGTCGTTCTGCATACATGAATACTTGAGGGGCCATTGGTCACTCCTCCCCTAAGTAACTTGTTAGGATTCAGCCTGAATACTGCGGAATGAGGACACCAACCCTCGGTTGAAGAGCCCTGGATTGCTTCATGTGTGTGGGAAATATTATATTAAAAACTTCTGGATGATGATCATTGAAAGTGCGTGAAGTATGCAGTTACTCTACAGTTATCCTGGATTTATTACGCAATTGAAATTCGTAAGCAATAAAAAAGTTTCTAGTTAGTGGTGTGGATATGTGCTCGGCGATTGTCGATTTGTCAGGGTGGCCAAGTTTACAGGCACGAAAGTTTTCTGATATCCTTTTGGAGGTCGTCCGCTCTGTTTGGCCTACATAAACCTTGTCACATCCAGAACAGCTGAGTTTGTACACTCCATGTACAAGGTGATGTTACGAGAGAGTCCTGATGGAGAGGTCAAAAGGTCTCCCTCAACCAGTCTCTCTCGATCCGGCCAGCCCACCCAGTTAGGCGCATGGGCCGCGCCGCCAAGATTCGGCGTAGCGAAACCACTAGGGGTGACTTAAGGCAGAGGTGTTGATTGTCCAAAAATGGTTTCCGGGGCCTCGGTACCCATACCCTCCTCCCAAATTAACGGACATTGAGAGTTTTTCAAGCACATGAATATTGACCACATCCATCTAAAATGGCCAATGTAACTGTTAGATGGTTGCGCCGGTTTGGAACCTACTTATAAATATTTTATTATATGAATTCCGCACAAGAGTCCCAACTACTACCGTCTGAAGCCAGTGAGACTATGGCATCCCCAATTGGGGTATGTTGTGAGGTTGAAGATAGTGGGGAGGAAAAGGAGCTAGGGAAGAGGAAGGTGGGGAAGTACTTAGCTATTCAGATCTAGTCACCAAAGACGGCTAATGCCACTTCAAACAACGTTTTAATTCTGAATGATGGTCTTACACCAGGGCGATACTGATGAGTATCTTCCACTCTGGAACGTGCCGCAAATATACTTTATATTATTTTAAATTAATAAATTGTGATAAAACACACATTAATTAAATAAAATTTATTTGCCACGCCGTGATTCGATCCCGCGACCTTCGGTGTGCGAGTCAAGAGCCTTACCGCTAATTAATTGTAATTGAAATTGAATAGCCTAAAATATGCATTCCTGTTTCCTTCCAATTTCAAATCCTAAAACTCGTCAAACCATAGAGAGTGCTCTAGTATTATTGTCGAGCGCCACGCAAGTTTTTTGCGTTTGACGAAAAACCAACGCTCCGCTGTTGAATGTGGAAAACTGTCAAATTACCCTCCGTATTCAGTATGGTGAATCTATGATTCCGCCGCAGTTATTTATATGTGTGTTATCATTTATCATTATTGTGCTGTACTATTTATATGTACTTAAAGACAGCCATTTAATGTGAGAGCTACGCGTATGTCCAGCTGTGGACCACCATAAAAGGCCTTAAGAAGCAACCATACGAACCAGGATAAGTTTGTGGTTTCCTACAGCCTTTTATTTCCTCATTCTGCATTTGGGCAATTCAATATTGTTGCTTTTAATCGCACCCACAATGAACGAAAATTTATTGAAATAGCGCTTAAACTACATGACAAAGATTGCCAACCACTACCTACTATAGAAAATATATAAGATTACACTCTTGCAAAATAAACCTTTCTTGTTGCCATTCAATAAGATGTCTTCGAGAGATATTCATTTAACCAAGTTTCTATTTGAAGAAATTCTACGAAAAGAGATACCTTCTTGGGACCTTTGAGAAGAGAAAAATCTAGGGCTTTTCGTGGCTTAAGCGTTTATTTCTAAATCTCGAGAATTGAACATTCTCATACGAATAAAATAGTAATAAATAGATTAAAGTTTTGGTGATAAAATGCTTAATATACCCATTAAGCTATTTTCACAAACCATAAATACCGTTTAAAATGAGCGGATGATTTAATATTTTAACTATGTGAGATGTGTGGGATTGCACTATCCTCCCGACATCCTGGGACTAAATTTAAAGTTATTGTAATTTAATTATTAAAAACACTGACTTTTGTTCAAATAAGTAACGTAAATACAATAATTTATATAAATGTTTTTCAAAATCTGGGTTAGGTTAGTATATCCATGAATTAGGTTATTTTTTGTATAGCTAAAGTCTATTAACTTCATTAAATAACAAAAAAAAACGATCTACATGATTGAAACGGCCCACCCTGCAAATTAATAAAATCGTCGCACGTCATTTAGTTTATTAATTCCAACATGGCCAAAATACCGATTAACGAATACATCGATCAGTTTGCGATTGTTCCCATTCAGGGGATATCTGTCTTAATTACACCGCCCTCTGTCGGTAAACGTAAAAAAGGGGTCTGTAAAGAAGAGAAGGACGAAGGAAAAGATGGCCGGTGATATTTGATATGATGTATAATAACGGGGCGGGAAGTGCTAAGGTTTCACGTGGGTAGGACCCGGCGCCATATAAGGTAATAGAAGCCTCTGCGGGCTCCGTTTACTCACTTGAATAAAAATTTAAGTTGCATAAAAGAGCGCGGCGAGTACACCTGAGGAACGTGTACTCCCACTTTAGATGTAAAATTAAATGGAGTGGTTCGTGAGAAAGAATGTATTGTACAAGAAGACAAGATTTGACGTGGGAGTGAAATAAATGATTAAATAAGATTTTCCACGTGTGTCAAACATGTACATGATTATAATGATGACAATAAAATAACTTTGTTTAATTCCACTTTGTTATATTTGTTAACCAACTGGTAAAAAAATGGGGCTGTTTGACAAATATAACTGTTTATTTAGTAAAATGGTTCGATTTTGTTTTTTTTTTATTTATTTGAAGAGCTTCTACCAAAATTATTTTAATTTATAAATTTTTATTTTAGTAATTTGTACATTTAAGCTTACAAAATTTATAATTAATTATAATATTTCATATTGCAGACTAAATTTTACGTAGTTTTATGTGGCTCCAATCTTAACTTACATACATCATGAACTTTCCAATTGGTGTGGACTTTAATGTTTCTGGTAGCGTGTTATATAACTATCATCCCTTTGTACAGTAAACTGTTCTGCGTATTCGCCTTGTCTTTTTTTTGAAGCCTAATTTCCTTGCACGTCCTTGTGTTACGTCTGTGAATGTCCTTGATGAATATAATTTCATTTGATTAGTATTTTGGTAAAATGTTGTTTATTATTTTATGTATAAATATCATCGCATTCAAGGTCAGCATCTGTTTCAAGGTTAGCCAATTCAGATCCTTTAACATTTTGTTAACTTTTGAAAATCTATTTCGCCGAAGTATTAAGGCGTAGACCTATCCCATTTCTGTATAATATATCTATCCCCAAAGATTAATTAGTAATCTCTGAGGTGAAAAAATCTCTCAGGGATTTTGTCATCTTTTGGGATGCTGTGTAAAGGTCCGGGTCTTTTAAAGGAAAGGAATGAGAGGAAGATCAGAGAAGGGAAAAGGTATAAGGGGTGGAAAGGAATCTGGGGGTCAATTTTTTTATTTTTTTATAGTGATACCTCACAAGAGTCTCAGCTGCTCCCGCCTGGAGCCAGTGAGACTATGGCATCCCCAATTGGGGTATGTTGTGAGGCTGAAGGTAGTGGGGAGGGGAAGGAGATAAGAAAGAGGAAGATGGGGAAGTACCTGGCTATTCAGATCTGGTCACCAAACACGGCTAATGCCATTTCAAGTAACGTTTCAATTCTTAATGGTGGTCTTACATCAGGGCGATACTGAGAATATCTTCCACTCTGGAACGTGCCGCAAATATACTATATATATATTTTTTTATTTTTAAATTAATAAATTGTGAAATAACACAAATTATTCAAATAAAATTTATTTGCCACGCCGGGATTCGATCCCGCGACCTTCGGAATGCTAGTCAAGAGCCTTACCGCTAGACTACGCCGCCCGGTCAATATGTTGAAGAACGTATGAATCCATCCCTCCTACTGCTGTGCAGGGCAATGGGTCGAGATAGTCCGGCTGGAGAGTTCAAAAGGTCTCCCTCATGATGAGAGGTCTGGGTTCGAGTCCCAGTTGCGACCATTGTCTTTTTTCTGTTTTTCTGTGTCTTGTTCTCTTTCATATTTTCGTTTCGATTATTATTGTTATCTTCTTCTTCAATAAAAAAACAATCGTTTAAGTCTAATGATCTGTACTGCACACATCTGTAACTCCGTTGGAAGGATTCTCCTCACTGATTTTTTTTTCCAAAGTATGTACTCTCGGTCCTTTATAATTGACGTCCAGATTGGACCAATTTATTATAATTTTTTTAAATCATTTAATTTGTCAACACATACATTCAAGAAATAACAAAAAAAAAATTATAATATGAATTTTAAAGATAATTGAATTTCATATCTTCTTTTATACGCCATAACGTCTCAAAAACGTTTTGAAATTTGTAGTTCAACCCATCTTTTAAATATTTAAATAATGACTCAAAATTAAAGACAGACATTGGGCGCTTTAATTATTACCGTGACAATCATCTTTTACGGTATCGGGAAGCGGATTATTTTCTTTATACGTATGAGGGAGATGTATGATAATGATTGTATGTTTTCTTTGGGGGGATGCAGACATACGTTCACCGTTTATCTCATTTTCGTTGTTAGTGTGTAAGAAAGAGCTGCAGCATTGTATGTTTAAGAACATCTTGATATCTTATCTTGATATATAAAACAAAGTCGGGTTAGTTGCAGCATTTATAACCGATTTTTATGATCTTTGATTTGTTGGATTTGTCTTCGCCCTAAATAGAAGAATAGCTATTAAAACATCGGAAAAATTCACGAAAAAATAATTTAAGAAGAAAATTCTTTTCCTCGCACATTTTGTATGGAACGAATTCTCATCTTTTGAAAGAGCTGCAGGAATATTGTGATAAGTATAATATTGAATAGTTAGTGAATTCCAAAAATTCGAAAACGTGCAATGTCATTGCGCTGAATGTTTGGCTTTTGTTCTTAAACATTTCATTTCATTTCATACGATTCAAAAAGGAATCATAAAGACCATATTGAAAGTACCAATTAGAACGCCTTCAATTGAAATTTTCAATAACTTTGACGTACCAAATGTACAGCAAATATATGCCAAAAATATATTATTTAGCTCTTCAAAAATAATGAATCCTCTACTAGACCGTGTATGCATAACACTATATCGGATAAAAATGATATAAAAAATATTCCAAGTTATTAAACCACATTTTGACAAAGAAACTATACATACTTTGCAACAAAACTTCATAACATACTTCCCCAAGACATAAAACTAATAAAAAATCCAATTGAATACAAATCAAGAATAAAAATATGGCTTAAAGAGGTCAATGATAAAACCCTAGCGAAGACGCTAAAAACGACATAGAAGACAAATGAACTATATTTAAATAACTTTAGTCCGCCTCGGCACAGGACCCCCTAGTGAGGAGAACTAAGAAATACAATATTTTATTCTTAATTTCACCATTATATTTTGTATGCAAAAATTTTTATATAGTCGCTATAATAAAAAATAAAAAAATTAATACTGTCCCTCTTTCTTACACACTAAATGTTAACAGTCGAAAATGGGACAAACGATGAACGCATGTCTGCACCCCTCCAAAGGGAAAATACAAAAATATAATAAATCTTTCTCACACGTGCAAAGAAAATGAAACGCAATTCCCGTAAGTAAGCGGAAAAAAATAAAATCACTAAAATTAAAAATCCGTACATAACGACATCTCTGATGTTGCGTTTCATTCATTTCGTTACGTTACGACCTATTGGACTCACTATTGTTTACATTGCAATTATTTGTTAAAATAAATAAACAAGTCGTAAATAATTAAATAGTGTATTATTATTGAACACGTAAGGTAAGGTTAAACCATACCACTAAATATTAAAGTAGGCAAGAATAAAGTCGTAATTCTACAACCAACAACTTTAAAAATGGAAAAAATAAAACTTTGGTGGCAATCATTCTTAGAAGCCTTAAAATCCAGAATCCAGAAAAGAAAACCTTACAAAATTGTCAACTTTCAAGACAGGAAACACTTTTCTTGCTTTCATCCCAATTACTTCGTTAAAAATAACGTGTTTCCCGGTACAAATTAGGTCGGCTCATTTGCATGAAGCCAGGGGCGCATAATAGGGCGGCACCGAATTACTCGGGTCCTTTGCGCGTAATAAAGGACTGCCGGTCCGTTACATTTAAAATACATACAGTTACTCAGTGCTTGCCTACCCTGTCTGTACTTCTGCGCTCCTTTCAGCGACTAGTACTGTAACAACAGCTGTTGGAAATAACAGATTGATGCCGTCAACGCTCAAAAACTGATTAAAACGGGAATTTGAAATTTTTTAAATAATAATTTTTCTAAAATTTAATCGAATTAAACGCCATTTTTTTCCGTTAACAGTTAGATATAATTAATGATAATGTCAGTAACTTCACTTGTATATATTTCAACCCGACGTAATGCATCGCAGTCTGGTACTAAAATTATAGCATCATGTTAGTAGTTTTTAGCCAACTAAAGAAAAAAATTACAAATGTGCGGTTCACATGCGGTAGAAGCGAATCCTTCAGAAAACTAAAGTAGACAAGAACGGGGAGGCTACGAAGCACCGCACAAAGAGGAGACCGATTATTCTATCTCATTCTCTCGCAGGCTAAATCCTATACTTAGATGTTTCTGATTGTCTCTATTAAGTGTCGCTTTTTCATCAAGTTTTAAATTACAACATTGCTAAAGAAGTTATCACTTCAAACAAAAGTGTTGTTGGTAAGTGTTGAAGTTTACACCACGTAAACAATAGTATATATATATATATAACTTTGAATGGTTTTTGGTTATGTATCTTCCTACTATTCTGCACTAAACGTCTTTGTGTATTAGTCTATCGATGTGGACGACAAGTAACACGTAAAATTTTGCTGTTGTAGCTGTCGTTATAACAGTCCTAACAAAACAGTTGGAGCAGCCCGATGTTGGGAATCTCTAATATATTATTAAGATTGTATTATTTTTTAAGTAGTGTTCTCAATAAAGTCGGCGTTATTTCAAACGGTTATATTCAACAGTTAACAATCGCCAACGTAGCAACGTTGGTGTTTTTTGAAATTGTCGTCAAGTCCCAGCACTGGTAGCGACGTAGAACGACACGCGGATTATATCATAAATTCTTTTGACATGTTAATCCACTCCCTGAACCTTCTCCGCCGAAGGCACTCCAGGAAACCCCGCACAATATTTTGTAGGCATGTTAATACATATTTATAAACAAATTTATCCACGTCCATGCCAAAGCTGAATTCAAGTTGGGTTTTTTCAGATCTCAGTGTGAAAATAGAATTTATTTACATGCAGATTCTTGCCTTGGGGATTATTTAAAAGGGATGATTATGTTATAAATAAATAAATAAATATGTGTAAATAAATAAATAAATAACCAACTCTAATTATTCATCGTTAAGAAATCTGCTTTACTTAAAAATTTTATTTTAGTTTGTTAAAAAAAAGTGAACAAACTATTGTGAATGTATACATGAGGTTTACAGATTTTAATTTAGTACGAAAAGCAAAACTAACCAGCGACTACAGTTAAATAATGTTAACTCAGAGAAATATAAAGTAAAAAAACAGAATTTACTAAAATTAACTAGAAACCGGAATGAGGCAATCCAAAGTACCTACTCATAAATGAACCAGTCCCCAGATGTACCAGGAAACTACTCCGTGTGGACAGAAACTCGCTGAGGAAACTAGTAGGACTCTAAGGCGGTGGTTCGCGCCGCGACCGCGACCGAAGACCGAGGCCAGAGACGGAGGCAGGCGACCGCGACAAGTGTCTCGGTCTCTTCGACACTACTGTGGGTGAAGACCAAAGACCGCGACAGGCTTCGCCTTCAGAGTTCAGTATAGCGCAGTCTGTCGATGAAATCAGTTGTGTTGTACTGATAATTTACACTAATGGAAACCCAAGTAGAGTTACTAATGGAGGAAGAAGAAGACGATTATTTTTACTTATTTTAGGCGATTTTTCGTTCACCTATCACCTATTGTTTGACAATAATATGTTCAGGACTTATTTTAGGCTGAATTAAACACAGTTACAAAAAGACAATGTTTACAAAAGGAAGAATATCATTGAAAATAAATTTAATTTAATTTAATTTTAAAATTAATAATTTATTAATTTTTTAAATTTGTTAATTTAATTAATTAATTTTTTCGGAATCTAATTGTGCATTGTATATGCTGTCTGATCAGTTCAATCAGTTTCTTACAGTATTAGTCAGAAAAAGCGGTAATTTTTTACAACAAACACACATACTTTTCAAGCGCGACGCGAGACACTACTTGTCCGGGGCAGCGACCGTCTTGCTGTCTCCCGTCTCCCGTCTCTGTCTCCTGCCTCGGTCGCGCGCACGAACTGGCCCCCATACAAAGCTATAGGACAAGTACTCGATGCGGTCGCCTGTTTGCGTCACTGGTCTGTGTCGCGTGCCGCGGTCGCTCGCGCGAACCGCCGCCTACGGGACACTGTTATTTCAGGAGATACTTGCAACTATTGGGAGTTGAAAACACCAATAGATGCAGAAAATGTGAAGAGGATGAAGAGACTCCAATTCAGTTATGGTGCCAATGTCCTGCCCTGATGGGAACTAGGCTCAAACACCCATGAAACCAAATACTGTGGAACCAGAATACCTAGCCACCTATCCAATGACAATCCTTTTATTTATTTATTTATAAAACACATGATACGTACTTAACACTGATAAACTTTATTAGGGATTGGGTTACTGTTAAAAGATTGAGGTAAAATGGGAGATAGCACAATGGGCCGATGGCTTGTGTACTCACGGGAACTATTCATAAACCGTCGCCGCGAATAAAATAAAAAAAATAAAAATTAACTCAAAAAATCCAAATCACGGAAACAATTGCTACTGGCGACCAAGTGAATATACATACATAGTAGATTCAAACATGCACGGAAGGTGCATCACATCATATTGGCCTGCTTTTATTCCAAGCGGGAAGTCACCAAGTGTTGTCACATTGTACGCTACGCGATTACTTTATTTAAACGGGTCACACCGGTGTATATAAAAGTTGGTTAAGAACTTTTTCGTAAATTTTACTTCTTTTGGTTTGACATGAAAATTATTTTCATCCTTTTTGTAATCAATGAATTTGCCTCAATTTTTTCATAAGGCACTCGTTTTTTTTACAATAGCTCCACACGGGAAGCCCTGAAGAAAATAATTCCCCTCGGGGACTAATTCATCTTTGGGGATGCTGTGCGGAGTGTATTTTTAAGAAAGAAAGGAGAGGATGTTCTGGGAAGGAAAAAGGTATAAGGGGTGGGTAGGAATCTGTGGTCACTGTGTCCAGGAGTGACTGATGAATGATTCCACCCCCCCCCCCCCCCCCACTGCAGTGCAAAGTGATGTTTCCCTACTGGAGAAGCCAAAAAGTCTCCCTCTTCCAGTCTCTGCCGATCTGCCACGCAATAAGGAACTCCAGTGAAAAATAATATGGCTTTAAAAAAATATGTTCATATGGACCAATAAACGCTGATTCTGAATATATAAGTTTTGTATGGGAATGTAGGTTTTGTATCTAATTCGTTTATTTACATACTGTTTATAGAGATTTAGTTGTTGTGTTCATTGAAATATTATTTAGGACTAAATAATTCAGTTTCAAAAATAAAGGTATCTCTTATTAGTTTATCTCTATTATTGGAAATATTCAAAAACTACTGCACAAAAAAATATTAATACTACTTTAGGGAGAATACTTCGAACTCTGAATTTCAAAATGGCGCCAGTTGAACAGCTGATTTTCTGATCTTATAGTAACTTTTCGGGAGTGATGACGTCACACGATTCACTACACATAAGGTGGTTTTCGGGGGATCTTGAAAAATTAAAACTTTGACAATTATTTTAACTATTAAAACTAACTCTAAAAATGAATAAAAACCTGCAGTTATTTGAGTTAGAATGTCATTCATTAGAAAAAATTAAAAAATTGGACTGGAATTCCTTATTGGTAGAAGACGTATCCACCCGCCGCCAAGATCCGAACAAACCTCACCCCATGAACCCGGGCACGACTTCTAAGTCACCAAATGCGTACGCGTACCAGTCTCCCAAATGACGATATTTTACGCAAAATGATTTATTTTATTACGTAATAGTCTAAAAATGTTTATTACGTAATTTATAAGCTTCATTGTAAATTAAGTTACACGTGTTAAACACTATCTTCAAAATATCAACGTTATTTGTCAGCATTTGTCCGAAGAACCAAACAATAAATTCTCATAAGCGTCTCTTCGTCCAGATCTCTGACGTTTTGAAATTTTAATTAGCTCAACTGAACTGGCGGCACTCCCAGCGCGTGATTTACCAACAAAACATCTACGAATTATTTTATTACCGTTATAAAATGCAAACCATCCATTCCACGACGTGGGCCAAGCAAGGACATTATTCGGGTTCTCTGAAAATTTGTTTTTTTCAACTCAGCCAGCTCTAAAACCGACTTATTAAATGGGATAGGAGCCATAAATCTGCCGCAGTCTATCATTTCGTAAGCCGTAAAAATATTTCAGATTTTCCCTAGCGAAGTAAGAATTTGTCTGCGAGCATAAATCACCCGTAAGAATGTCTCCCCGCCTCGCGTATCGCTAATATGTGAGCACAATAATTTTACTTTACTTTTCACGTGGTATTTGAATTCGCGTTATATAGACATAAAATTGTGGTGCGGTGTGACAACCGTAAAATAATAATATTAAGTAGTGTGTGTTAGAGTCGCAAAACTGCGACACCACTGTATTAATGGTGTTTTAAGGTGATGCAGAGCAAAGCCTAGCCCTACGCCACACATTTTTAGAGTCTCTAGTAAAAATGTGTACAACGCAAACATTGTACCACACATAAATTACTGTAGCAGCATTCTATTCTTAGCCAACGATGGATTAATGAAAAAAATGACAATAGGCCACTTGCATCACATTTAAAAAAAAATTCAGGTTTAGACAAATATTCTAAGACATTCCGTATTTTTTTTTAATCTTATTTTTGAAACCCTGGGGATTTTTTGAAAATTTCAATCCGAAAAATCAGACGTTTTTTTATAAACCGGAAAGACGGGACATAATTTTATAGGTCCGAAAAGACGATAATTACATAGCCGAAAATCATTTAAAAAAAAATAACGTTTTCCACACGAATGGCACAGGAAAATAACGAGTCATACCAAAAATATTACATCTCATAAATATTTTTTCCTTGATCCATCCTATTGATCACAAATCATTATAATGTACAACGTATATATTACTAAATCCAATGTAATATACTTGTACTTGTAAATTATAATAATAATAATTAGAATATTATAAAATTTGATTTTGTTAAAATCAGCACCATAACCATTATACCTCTAAAACACATACCGACTTCTAAAATGTACGGGGTTCTCTTCAGAACATCTGTCAAAAAGTCAAACCAAATGATAAGTTCGCAGAGAACAAACAATTAATCTTGTGAACGAATTCAAAAATTCGCATGAAATCAAAGTGATGCCATATAAAAAAATAAATCAGTGTGGAATTTTACAAAATTAATAGGAACATTTTCGGAGACGGGACATTTTCATGTAGTGATGTCACGAGCCCAAATAATGGACAGCCCAAATATTTATTTAAAAATAAAAATAAAAACTGTACCTGTGTTATGAATTCAATGCAAGTGGCCTATTCTACAAAACAGAGCTATAAGAACTATATTGAAGAAAAATAGGTACACTTCAGTCAAGAAAATGTTGAAGGAAATAAATATCTTGTCATTTAAACAAATTATTTACTGCAATACTATATTGTTAATGTACAAAATAATCAATGGCCATACGTCTATTGAATTTCTAAGAAAAATTGATATACTTAAAAGCAACCATACACATGGGACGAGGAAAAGAAATGAACTAAGACTCCCCTTTAGGAAAAAAAACAGAGTCAAAAGTCATTGATGTACGGAGCATTGAAGATATTTGGAGAATTACCAGAAGAAATAAAATTGGAAGAGATCATAAAGGCATTTAAAATTAAATTTCGAAGATATGAGATTGATTTGGTATAGATGTGTTATTTTAAGTGTATGTATATATATGAGGATTGTGTTAGGACATATAATACTATGTACCTATTTAAAATACCGCCATAAATAATAAACACACTCGAAGAAACAGTCCCAAAACTAATTTGTTTATATAGAACGATTGTATGCATTCGCCAAACCTGATGGACAATGGTGCAATTCTCGTATTCTGGAACATAAGACCAGATTGGAGTATAAGAAACAAGACTCACCCGTCGCAGTTCGGTCCACACATTCCCAGGTTCTAGATGCTTCATTTCACAATATGAATTCTTTGAAAATATATAAATTCACAATAGTACATAAATTGAAATATGAATTCACAATATTTCTTCCACAGTCTTGTTAAGGTATAAAAAGTTCCGCCCTATATCAGATATTAATTTACACTGATGGCTCTTTTCAATGAACATACTGTCACTTTTATAAAGTTCGGTATTTTTCTAGCCACAATTATATCGGTCATGTTAACATTTAAGAATGGGAAGGTTAGGTACTAGATAAGGTATTGTATACTTGGGCTGCAATTTAAATGATTCCTTCAACTCCAATTTAAACAATCCTTCGGTTGAAATCAAATGCCGCATTGAGCAAGCTCGTACAACCTTTATCCGCATGAAAAAGATGTTCTGCAGTCATGATCTCAACCTTGCTTTAAGAATGCGAATGGTCAGATGCTACGTGTTTTCGATATTATTTTATGGAATGGAAGCATGAACGCTCACTGAAGAACTAATTAGGCGACTTGAGGCATTCGAGATGTGGATCTACAGAAGAATACTTAAAATAAGGTGGATGGACAAGGTTACGAATGAAGATGGTTTACAATATATGGTTCGGATGAACAAAGAAAAAGAAGTTATTAAAACTATAAAAATCCGAAAACTTCAATATCTTGGACATGCGTTGAGACATCCAGAGAAGTACGAGATCTTGCGTCTTATAATGCAGGGAAAGATTGCCGGAAGAAAGAGGCGCTGGAAGAAGGAGAACCTCATTGCTGAAAAACCTGAGACAGTTGTTTGGCCAGTCTGCTGTAGAGCAGTTAACAAAGTCGCATAGCCAACATGATAGCCAACTTCCGTTGAACAGACAAGGCACAAGAAGAAGAAGAAGGTCAGGTAGGTGGGATAATAAGGAACTCCAGTGAAAAATATTACCTATGGCTTTAAAAAAATATGTTCATATAAATAATACCGCACAAGAGTCCCCAAGTGCTTCCGTCTGGAGCCAGTGAGACTATGGCATCCCCAATTGGGGTATGTTGTGAGGTTGAGGGTAGTGAGGAGGGGAAGGAGGTGGGAGAGGATGGTGAATAAGTACCTGGCTATTCAGATCTGGTCACTAGACACGGCTAAAGCCATTTCAATCAACGTTTCAATTCAATGATTGTCTTACACCAGGGCGATACTGAGTATCTTCCACTCTGGAACGCTCCGCAAATATTCTATGTAGGTATTTTTGATAATTGATTAATTGTGAAATAACAGAAATCAATCATATCAAATATTTATGCACGCCGCACCGGGATAATGTTATGTAAGTAAGTTTAATAATATTTTCGGTATAAATTGTTTTACTTTGAAAACCAATTCAAACCTATCTTTTTAACTAATATCTCAAATTTTATTCTCATGTCTGCCCTAATGATGGACACTAAAACGTTGTTAACCCTAGAAGCCCAATCTACGTCGTTTAGACGTACACGCTGATGAATTATCGTCATCTCTTCCACACTCGTGATCGGATTGCCGCGACCGTCCGAACCAACTCAGCACCTGCCGAGACCTTGCACGAGACGGCAGTGTCGCTTCGGTAAGTACCGCCATTTTGTCGTAACAACAATGTTGCACGTACATTCGACGTATGTTTGGGCTTTATGTAACTTTGGCTACTGCTCATGGTTTTTTTTTTATATTGTGGTTTTATGTATTTTTCATTATTTATTGTTTTATTTTCTTACATTTCTTGATCGATTCTTCTGTTTAAGTTACAAATATACAAAATGGCGTCTCGACAACATTTGAAACGAGGTGAAATATTAGCTTTGTTGGAAAATTAGGACGATTATTCTCCGCTTGATACGGACTCTGAAGATGAGGATAATATACTAAAGATCAAACCACAAGCAACTACAAATACTTCCTGTGATGAGACCGAACCAAAAAACCACACTATTGTGGATTTTGCTCCTATAAGAAAAGGAGGATGACGAAAGCACAGTGTAGCAAATGCCAAAAAGCTATATGCGGTGAACATAAAATTGATGTTCGTCAAAACTGCATATAAACACTGTTTTTTTATAATTTCACGTATTTAGTATCTATTAGTTGATTTAATTTTAATAAAACAAATTAGAATAAGGTTGATTTTTGAAAATTTTATTATTACATAAGAAAACTCAAGAGGATCTCATTTTTTGTTCAATTTTATTATGTCTGCAAAGTTATTTTGTAAAAGTATAAATAAAAAGCAACTGTCAAATAAATTGTTTTTTGTATTTCATTAGACTATATAATGAATAAATAATGTAGAAGTAGTGTATAATTTTAAACAAAAATAATAAAAACGGAGATTTAAGTATTACACGTCGTCTTGACGTATGATTGGGCTTTATAGCTGCAAAAATATGATTGGGTTTCTAGGGTTAAAGATTTTTTTTTTTACATGAGCTCCACACAGGAGGCCCTGACGAAAAAAATTTCCCTCAGGGTTTATGTCATCTTTGGGGATGCTGTGTGGAGGGTTTTTTTTAAGGAAAGGAAGGAGAGGAGAGTTCTGGGAAGGAAAAGGGTTTTAGGGGTGGGTAGGAATCTGGGGTTCATTATGTCCTGGTCATCTTCCTCCAAGACCTAGACAAACCTCACCCCATGAACCCGGGCACCCCTGCTAAATCACCAAACGTAGCGAACCACTTGGGTGACCTATGGCAGAGGTGTTGGTTATCCAATAAAGGTTCCCGGGCGGCGGTACCCATTCCCGCCTCCTAAAGAATGAGTAAAATGAGAGAGTACGGCTGGATAAGTCAAAAGGACTCACCCAACCATTCTTTCCAGAGCCATGCAGCTGGTGGGCAGACCCATTCGCCGCCAAGACCCGGACACACCTCACCCCATGAACCCAGGCACCCCTGCTAAGTCACCAGACATAGCGAACCACTTGGGGTGACCTACACATTTAAATATACCTCTATATTGGTTATTTTTTATTACATTGCAAAAACAAAAATTGTTCTAAAATCTAGATAAAGTAATCTTTCTGAGTTGTATATTAGAAATTAATAATTTTATTTCTAAATATTTAAATTTTAATATTATTCCCATATATTGTAAATACACCTCTATATTGATTATTTTTTATCACTTTGCAAAAACAAAAATTGTTCTAAAATTTAGATAAAATAATCTTTCCAATGTGTATATTAGAAATTAATAATTTTATTTCTAAATATTTTAATTTTGATTTTGAAAATTTAAAGCGACTGAAACGCGGTAGGGATTGTAAATACGCTCCCCGAGCGGCGATCCCCATTCCAGCCTCCCAAGTTGAAGAAATAAATTAAGTGGAAAAAAGTTTTAAATTGTTTTAATATATTATTAAACTTTGGTAGTTTTGTTATAAATTTCACTGCAAATTGATATTGAGTGCCTGATTAACGTAAAGCACGTCTCAATGTTCGTTAGAATTCACAAGTTCAAAGTAAGCTATTAAACTAGCTTTTTAACTGGCAAGAGCTTTTCTATGCAAAAGGGAGAATAGCAATAATAATTATTAGAGAGCTTTTCAAAGTAGTGAGTGGAAAGCACTTTACAAAGAATTTAGTTATAAATTTGCTTCACTACTTTAAGTTACCTTTGAATCTAAATGTCAAATAAAATATTTAATATAACTTATGTTCAAAGGATATTTCTTCGAAACTTTAAGGAGTTGAAAGTCATTTGTGTAATACACTTCAAATATTCGAAGTACAAATTGAATGAATAATTCAAAATTAATTCTTTGAAAGAAAGATATCATCATCATCATCATCAATGCCTGTTAAGGCTGTAGATTAGTTATTTCAAGCACGATGAAAATAATTTAAATTTTTATCTAAGGTTAATTAATGTCAAGTCACTTCATTTCATCTGGGGTGGTGGACCTTTTTTTATTGTAAAACCCTTTTTTAATGCAGAGACGTTTTATTTACAAACACTTTTGAGTAACAAGGAAATCAACACTTTTTGTAACTAATTTTGGCCCGGACCCCGCCTGGGCAGTACAGGGACTGTACTCTAAGTATCGATTAATGCGAGAGAGAGAAATATTTTAAATAGCATCCCTTTTGTACTGCTAAAAACGGTAAAAATACCGTCTTTCAGACTATTAAAAATACGATAATAACAATAGTACTGGTACTAGACACCTACTGTGTCACGTGGTCTATTTTAGTTAGTCAGTAACACTAGCTTCAATAAAATTCATCCAGAGGTCTCTAGCATTCATACTCTCTTAATAAGCTAATCAAGATTAAATCAATGTGATTAACTACAGTATTTATCTCATAGATGTCACTATTCTTAACAGTTAATAAATTACTACTAGGTCCTGCGGGCGGCTTTTGGTTCGGCTTCACCCAGTTAGTGTTGGTGATCATTTTATAAATCCAACAGGAACTAGTTAAAAAATTTGCCCGTTCCTCGTATCCACTGTCAACAAGTGATGGCTAGTCACCGCGACAAAGTAAACGGGTCGGGCGATGACGTTATTTGTAATGTACAGCCGCTTGATACACTTATTACCGTCAATCTTTCGAAATCCGGGAGATACTCCGGGTTCAACGAAAGTGGCGACATCTTATGATGAATTCTTGAATTCGAAACCGAATTAAAACGGTAGCTTTGTCTGAAAATCCACGTACACAGGTGTCATTTGTGAGGCGGCGTGGCGTCGGGCATGCAATCGAAACCGGGTTCTGAAATTTAACCACGCAGACGCAACGGTATTAACAATGTTCGAATAGAGGTTAACACGATTTTATAACTCAGTTGGACATGGTTCCAAATGACATTTTTTTTTCAAAAATGACCCTTAAATGCAAAACCATTTTTGTATTTCGGTAGATATTTGTATTACAAAATTCTAACTAAGGTTTTTGTATTTTAATTTGGTTCGTATCTGACAGTTGATCACTTTAGTTGGATAAGGTACCTATAAACATAGACTGACTGATACAAACCAAATATTCAGCAGGTTTGAAGCACTAGATATACGCCAATTATACGTTAAAACACTGCTAAACTAAATGTAAAAAAAAAAAGAAAACAAATTTCGACTGATACTAAATATCACTAACAGACCAGTTAGATGAGCGAACATCACAAGAAAACATAACAACTCCGACGGCAAACACAAGTTTTTGACAAACTCACTATAAATACCATAGAGGGGGTGAGAGAATCACGACAATCGGGTATGGGTACCACCGCCCCGGGAACCATTTATTAGATAACCAACACGTCTGCCATAGGTCATCCCAAGTGGTTCGAAACGTTTGGTGACTAGCAGGGGTGCCTGGGTTCATGGGGTGAGGTTTGTTCAAGTCTTGGCGGTGGATGCGTCAGCCCACCAGCTGCATGGCAGGTCGGATCTGGAGAAAGTGGTTGAGAGAGTCCCTTTGACTTCGCCGGCCTTGCTCTCTTGGAACATTCCCTTGCACCGCAGTGGGAAGGATTTTTTTTTTACATTAACTCCACACAGGAGGCCCTGAGGAAAATAATTTCCCTCAGGGCCTATGTCATCTGGGATGCTGTGTGGAGGGTCTTTTTAAGGAGAGGAAGGAATGAACATTGGTCTTGAAGAGACCCATGTTGTAGGAAGGAGGAAATACAGAGGCCAGCAAATCATTCCACAGCCGGGCTGTTGAACACAAGAAGGAGTCGAAGAAACGACCTGTTCTCATGTGACAAATGTCAACTGTGTACAAATGTTGGGCACGCGTTTGGCGTGTTTCCCGACTATGCACCGGTGCCGAAGGGATCAATGATGCTAGTTCCTCGGAGCATCTTCCTTTGTAATACCGATGGATTCATACATCTGCTCTCCTAGACACGCTCACCCCCAGATTTCTACCCAGAAGTTCCTCTCCTCCCTATCCCTAAAACGACCCTCCACACAACATCCCAAAAGAAGTGATAGGCAGTGTGTCGAGCGATTTAAAAAAAAGGTCTCCGTATTTTCGTCGTCGAATTTCAGTGCACATTTTCCTATACATTTGGTCATCTTATTGGTATTTGTGTTTTCTTCTTCGGAGTCGCTAGAAGTCGCTTTATTTTATGTTTTCTTTTGCCTGTTCATTTTGTAGTGGTTTGAAGATTCGATAATGATTTTACAAAATAAAAATGTTTTTTTAGTAAATTCAATATCTAATCTTCAAACCACTATGATTCGACCCTTGATCCGCTAAATCTCTGGCCGCTGGGGTAGGTATATCAGGCGCTTTATACAACTTTACACCAAGGGAAACTTGCGCGGGACTGTGGATTTATCTTATTATATTTATGCCGAGTACCCGTGAATTAAATTAATATTTTATTGCTGTCTCATTATCTCGCACGCTAAATCCTACAGATGTATGTGTTTAGTCTCTTTTTAGTGTCGCTCGTGTCCGTTTCTTCGAGTTTAAAATCAAAACGGTGCTAAAAACGCTTTCACTTCAAAAATCGTTTAAGGTTAAAAATTCCAAGAATTAGTAGAAAATATCATTATTGGCTTCTGGTACAATATATTATGGCCTATCTAGAGTAAAACAGGAATAACACTTGTTATTTCCTTCAAGTCTGTCTCCTGAACCCTTCGTTAGCGAAGGCGCAAACCCGATGTAAGTGCATTCACTCGGTGAAAGAGATTCTAATCCCGTCACTGCCTTAAGTATGTTGAAAAACACCCCATTGGTAGTATTTTTATGTGCATATTTCCAATAAAGTGAACGAACAAAAATGGTAGTTTCTAAGACTCGTTGCCAAAAAATATTAAAGTGATGGATTATGTCTTTCCATTGACATTTAACTTTCGTTTGAAAACTGGGGTAAATATGCAAAATAAATTGTTCTTTTAAAAAGGGAATGTGTAAGTGTCCTGGGCAATAAATTTTGTGATGAAAATAGTTATACTTTTCTACAAAACGGCTTTATTTTGTCGCCTTTATTTGAACAGTGTCCTGCAAAATAAATTGCAGTGTACGAGTAGTATTATGAAGGAATGAACCCTTTATATGGAATAGGCTAGGCTGGCCCTCCAAAACAAAAGTATTTACATTTAAAACTAAAGACAGTTCCACTATCTGACAGTATTAATAGCCTAGCGACTGTACGGTTGAAGTTTAAGAATCCGCCTACGAATGCAATTCTGACGCCGCGCCTTACGCAAAACTATTTTCGTATATGGAGTTTGTATACAATTGTACTTTTGTAAAATACCAAAAGATAGCCACTTATGTTAACTGTTAGCATCGCCTGGCAAACGTAAGTACTACGGATTTGTAATTTTGAGTACCTCTCCGGATATGGAGAGATTGACTATAATGTGAGTATTATTGTAATTGGCAGTTGTGAATAATAGTACCTACCACGCGGCTATATATTACATAATATGACGTTATTGCCTGTCGCGGTTACTTTGTCCTGGTGACTAGCTGTCACTGGATCCAAGGAACCGGCTATTTTTCACCAACACTCGTTGTATTTATTTCCAATCATTGTATCCGTAATAATTGCAGTAATTAATGGAAAAATTGGACAAACACAAACAACAGAACATATCGTGGAAGAATGACCATCCCTGTGCTAAACCAAGTGACTCCCGATGCCGTTCACCGACTGAATGACTGCAGCATCCCACTTTGACTTTCACCAGCTAATTTTCCTGTGCCGCATGAAAAAACCGATTTGAAATAGTATTTTAAACAGATTTTTTTGGCTTAGGTGCCAATCTCGTTTAAAATTGTCCAATGATTGAGCCCCTTATGTAGTCTGGCCGGCAATGCACAAAATTGTAGGGGAGTCGAGGGCTCTTTGTAATGAAAAATTCTGCATCAAATAACAAAGACAACGCGGGGAGAGCGGAGCGACAGCGTCATTAAAGGAG